>RDPX01000283.1:870244-894722 GCA_003991215.1 Morbakka virulenta | reverse complement strand
TTTGGTGATGAAGTCATCAGACGATCGGTGACATCATCATATTTATTGGCCATTGGAATTTAGCGATTTTGGCCAAAATATTTAAATCGCAGAATGAACCAAATTTTGGTACAGAATGGCCCTGAAATGAATCTGATCACTTTTTAAATGCATTTTTCAATGAATGATGAAAAAGAATGATGCGATCAATTTCACAGTCAGAAAAATCACATGTTGTCCGAGTGCCAACTTTGACCAAAAGTCCAGTGACAAAACGGCCATAAACTTGGACTGGGTCATCACATACGCTTGAAAATTGCAGTAAAACTGTAAAAATATGCCTCGATAAAAGTCAAAAAGCTTTGAGTTCATAACTGGTTCCATTTGAAAAATATTCGGGAGAAAACCGAGACTGTGGCGCCAACCACCATACGAAATAGGGTTGAGTAAAAAAAAAGGAATCCTATTCCGCAAAAACTAGAAGTGGTGTGAACAAATGGATATCATTTTTGGATTCAGTACGAAAAATTGGTCCAGAAACACTTTTATTTTTAAAGAAAACATGAGAGTCCCAAAAAATTGTTGCCCTGTGTTATTCATTCTCTTAAATCTCTTTTTATCAATTTAATCCTTGTTATCTGCGTCCTACCTCTACCAAATGGGCATCCTACCTCAACTCCTCTACATTCACTTATTCTATCACTTTTATCCACCCTCTCAATGTGACGAAACAACGGTGTTAATAACTTAAACAACAGTACAAATACAAACAATGGCTCCACAACGAACTAAATTAAACTTTTCATTGGAGTAAATGCGAAAAAATGTGAATTTTTTTTTGGTAAGCATATAACGTCAGGAAATGGCAAGGAGAAATGAAATCATCACTGTCTTTCTGCAAATAAAAGTCAAGTCTGAGCTATCGGTTCAATTGTGAGGCCAATCAGACGCCAGACATTATTGTACAGCAAAAAAAAGGGTCTTCCTCTCAAATAGTACAAATTTGTTTATTTATTCAATCAAAGGACTTTTATAGAAAGAAGAGGAAATGATCAATTATCATAAGGTTTAGTATGACAGTAACGGCAGAACTAAGAAATAGATCAATACCATAGGTTCAGTATAATGCTTGTTAACAAAAATTGACACAAGTGTAGTGAATACCTGAGGGTGGTCCTTGTAAAAGGCACGAAGTACTGAAAATAAATGAAAGTAAATGAACAAATAATGAGCGAAGTAAAAGGACAATACAAACTGAAATGTTATTTTAGAAATCAGGTTTGAAAATAGGAGATAGAGAATGGGATGTGTAACACATATCAGGCCAATAAGACAGAACACTTTTTGAGTATTTGAACAGCTGTTGATTAATAGTCATTTCTCTTTAAAAAAGACAGATTTGTAATGTTTTGAGCAGAAAAGGAATGAAGAAGGAAAAAATTATTTTTGTGTATGTCTTAGAATTTTCAAATCTTGACATATACTTAAAAGTCCTATTTCTAAAAGTTATATATTTTAAGGCAAGTTGTTATAAGCAACCATTTACTTCAGTTAAAGTATTAAATGTACATAGCCTTTTTAACAATGTGTATAATCACCAAAGCTTTCCTTTAGTTTTTGATGGTAATATCCGAGTAACTAACATTACGATGTCTACATCGTGTACAAGGATTTATACAACTACTACTACTACTACTACTACTACTACTTACCTTAGACCTTAGACCTTAGGTCCTCCAATCCCGTTCAGGATATCGGGCAGCAAGACTTCTCCATCGCCCTCGTACAGTCACATCACTCCTGAATGTAGCTTGCCACGTTCTCACAGGTCTGCCTCTGCGTCTGCTTCCATCTACAGGTTTCCATTTCATTACTTGCTTCGCGTATCTGCTGGGTGGTAATCTGAGCACATGTCATGCAAGTCTCCATCGTCTCTCTTCTACTTTCTTGTGTAATTGCCCTTGCTCTGTTCGTCTATAAATTTCTTCATTGGTGACCCTGTCCCTCCATGTAATTCCAAGCATTCTTCTCAAGTTTCTACTACTACTNTGCCCTTGCTCTGTTCGTCTATAAATTTCTTCATTGGTGACTCTGTCCCTCCATGTAATTCCAAGAATTCTTCTCAAGTTTCTACTACTACTACTACTACTACTACTACTACTACTACTACTACTACTACTACTACTACTACTACTACTAATAATAATAATAATAATAATAATAATAATAATGAATGCCCTTTGCCATGCATTACAACATGGCTTTTTGTGCCTATTTGTTATTGTTTTTGTCACCAAATAGGGCAGTAGCAAATTTCCAGTTTGAATTCAATGCTGCAATACGAGACATGGTACTAGTACTAAGATATCTTTCTAAGTAATGTCAGGTATTAGACTAGGAGTTGGGAGTGCTGTAGTCACGAGTTGTCATACAACAACTACCGCTTGAGTAATGTGCCTTTCCTCACTGATTGTGGGGCGGCACTTGCGAGGTTGAAGTGGTGTTGCTATTTTTATTTTGCTTTCTATTATATCTCACTCTTATTGCTAAAATGCAGGTGCCTGGATTCAACTTACCTGGCTTGTTGCTGGGCGCTGAATGTGCATATTTCACCTATCCATCACTAGATGGTGAGTAACCACTCCATAATAATGATAAAAATAAAATTGATATAAATATTTCAAAAAAGGTGTCTATTTCAGCCTAAATGTTTTACTAGAATTTCGCAACATATTCTTTTAAATAGACGGCGGGTGGATCAAATGACCTTACCTGTAAAAAGTAGTTCTGGTGAAGTCCAGTTCTTGAGTCGACCATTAAAAATGTAATAGGAGCATCTGATAGCTGTCTCTATATTTTCTCTAAGAATTCCTTTATAATAAAGCTTTATATCTTTTGTGTTGTATAATCATTCAAGCATTCTCTACAGGTATTTTTACACTGGTGGCATTTGACAAGGTTTGTCTCGAAAAAACTGTCAGCTCGACGATGCAAAATAGAAACAATGCTAAAAATAATGATATTAATTACAATAATAATACTTGTAATAAATGGATAGGAATTCCATAAAAATGGTAAAGGGTATAACAAAACTATTGGGAGGGTAGAAGATAAGACTTGAAGTAAAAGAGAGACAAAGCAAGATAGTAAACAGACCTATCAATATTGCGAGAGTTTTATTCACCAAGAGACAGCTTATCCCTTGTGAAATTTTGCTTTACCGAAGAACAAGTCGCAATGCCGATGGAAGAATGAGATATAGTAGAGAAAGCTGCTTTTTCGCAGCTTTGCCTTCTGCAAAGAAATCAAGAGAAAGCATAATTTCTTTACAGACTGAAAGCATACAAGGAAATTACCAAACATGGAAGACCGTTAATGAAATAATAGTTACAGGCAGTATGGATACGGGTGTCTGTCATGATGATTTAAATGTACTGTACAAGAAAAAATGAAAGCATTAGATCCAGTTAAAAATGAAATATACAAGCTTCTTGGATATGAACAATAAGATAAAATCGAGGTAAAATGAGTGATGGAAATGGTAAGAAAAGAAATCGGTAGAAAGCCAGGATATTAGTCGGACAAGCAATTGAATGTTGAAAGTCTATTGAAAGTGATAAACATTATTAACAATAACAATAATGATAATAAAAATTCTTCTTCTTATTATTATTATATACATTTCCAGAGATATTTTGGCACAATATCCCTCTTTAGCTCCAAGAAACACTAAGATCACATTTGTAATTACAATAAAATTATTACTCTCAAAATGTGTTATGTAGCTTAAAAGATTTACTCTCTTTTATCAAAGGTGTTCGGTACCTCATTCCCTCTACAGTTGGCTTTGGATTGTGTAACGAAATTGAATTCATTTTCGTTGGCACTTCACTGCCTGATAAAAATTGGAATCATCACCAAGTAGTTAAGGCTTGTTTAGACTGTTAAAGGTGCATGGTAAGTAGTTTATCTATAAACAAGTGAAGTATTATTCCCAGCTGTTCCCGATTTACACATAGTTAAGTGTTCTCAGTTCTTATACGTCGGTTTATTCAGCGCCGTATGCGATAAATAGTTAAAATAAATGACACAAATGTTAGGATTTGAGTTTTTATGTACTTTGATTGTTTTAGTGTGAAGTGTAATTTGGTGTCATTGATGTTGCCATTTTTATTGTTGCCCTAAGATTAGAGAACAAAACAACTGACAAGTTAAAAAATGATATTGCGTTATTGTCAAGCAAATATGTGAGTGTGTTTTGTTGGAGTAAAAACACTTACTGTAAGTTGTTGATTCTTAAAGTGTGTTCTGCAGCTTTGTAAATTGTAAGATAAGTCTACGTCTAAGTAAATCTAGTTTGTTCTTTGGTTTTAGTGATAACTAATAATTATAGCAACAGCATCTTCGCAAACTGATATTTATGACCAAAGCAGAAATCATTTGAACAGTTAAATACAAGCTGCGAGAATATTTCAAATTTCAAAATCTGTATCAAAGATCTAAATAAGAGATTAAATATGAGTAAAATATGACAGCGGCACTACAGGTTTTTCAATCTTAAAAACCTCAATCGAAAAATTTGTAAATAAAAAATGATTGCCGACTGTGTTAGTAAGGCAAAATTCCTTTCAGAAAATAGTTGTTTCCGATCTGAAAATAAATTCTTGGTGGAGTTAATTATTTTTAGTTATAATATTTTAGAAAGCTTAAAACCAGTGATAAAACAATCTTTTTTGCAAAGATTGGTGAAGTATATTATTCTTGTTCTTATACTAGAACATATTACTATCTCTTTGATTCTTTAGAAGCATTTTGATGAGTACTGGATTTGAAGTGTCTTTATGAGTTTTTCCTCCCAGATTCGATTACGTTTATCCATCGTTGTTAACTTTACTCAGAGAGTCTTTGCTTGTACCTAGACCACATATTTTCAATCAAGTTTACCTCAAGACATTTTTTTAGGCATGTCTAGTACAGTAAAATGGTTCCCATAAAGAAGTTCATCATTATTTTTTATGTGCGGCAATGATATTGACACTGCGTCAAACATTCAATCTATCGTGAAAGTATTCAGTTTTGGATCAAATTTTTATTAGAGGATTTCAAAACCTTAGAAACAAATTCGTTACTTACTAAACTGGGTGCATACATTAAATGCCCTATTAGCTAACTATATCCAAACCGTTGTTTTTTTAGTGTTCGATAGCCTAGATAAGATGGGCATTCTGAAGCTTTTAATATTGTGACCTTCGACCCACTTGACCTCTCTGTTGCTGGGGGAAAAAATGGGCTTCATCGCTAAAAATGACTACTATCCGGCCGTAATTGCTTTAATTAAGTATTTTGATCTCCATTGCTGTTCTGGTTAACACAAGGCATAGAGCCATTTCGTGTAAGGAAATGTGAAGAAAAGACAGGCAAAAGATAATTAAGCCCAGTGTAATAAGTTGACCTAAGAATTAAAATCGCTCAATTAATATGAATTTCAATCAAGATGCTAACAGAAAAAGCTATACAATTCAGCATCTAATACATCTTTTTTCTTCTACTAAATATGAGTAACCTCGTGACTCGGAAAGCCACAATAAACGTCCAAAAGGCCTACAAAAATTGCACAAACCTGAGGAGCTACACATGTCTTTTTTGATAACAAATGTAAATTTCCGAGTCAAAATCCGAAAAGAAGAAGGTTAGAACATTAAAAGAGAAATAGGGATCGCACAAAAAGTGTGTCTCAGTGCAGCAACCTCATCCTCTACCTTGCCAGGTCCATGGATACCTAGAATGCAATAACAATTCATCCAAAATTAACAACTGCTTTGAATTAAGACCTCAGTATGTTGACGACATCACGTGGGGCTTCTACTGCTTTTACGAGTCAATGAATCAAAAGCAGGGAAATATAACATTAAGGCAGAAGGGAAACGAATCATGAAAATATGCAAAATTCTTCAAAGTCGACTTGTTACAGAAAATGACATCAACAGAAGAAAGATATTGCATCGCAATCGATGCCTATAAAACGCTCAAGAGCCATTTTCGGCAACAAGAAAAACTCTATTAAGATCAAGCTGAGAACATTTAATACTTATGTTGCAAGTGTGTTGGTGTACAAAAGTGAACTATGAATTTTTACAAATAAGCTAGAAAACAACAACGACATCTTCCAAGCTAGACATTAAAGGATGATTCTTTAATGTACTAACAAAGAAATATTATCAACAATGAGCTCTGCACCAGAACGAAATGCGTAATATAGAGTGAAATAATAAGAAGAGGGAGATGTAAATGGCAAGGACATCTGATGCGACTTTATCCTCATACATGCGCAAGAAAAGCCCTTGAAGAATAGCTCATTAAAATGAAAAGGTCACAAGAAAGACCAAAGATGACTTGAATGCAATTCATATGGCAAGATTTAAACAGCATCAGAATCAAACTGGGTCGTTCTAAACCAATCAAAACATTGAAGAGATTACCAGAACATAATAGAAAAAGCTGAAGTGGCATAAAAAAAACGAAATTGTAAAATGAAATTGCAAAATGAATTGGAAATAAAACAAATAGAATTTCGCAGCAACGTAACCGTTTCGCAATTAGATTACCTTGGTGAAGTATTCTTTGAATTTTAGTTTATGCACACTTACTTGCTTTGGGGTGCCTCAAAGACCTTTTAATGCTTTTAACACCAAACAACAAGTTAACTTATGATCAACGATTGCGTTTAAAGAAGGATGAAAGACCATGTCCAACAGTTAAACATTTGTCATTTGATACCTGGCGATTTTTATTGACTTATTTATAATTTATTTGGACTAAAGAATCCAGACAGGAATCTATACCACATTGTCCAAATGTGCGGAATCGCGTTTCATCATTAACATCAGTTGCCTATGCTTCATACTTAAAGACACGTTGATATAGATGTTTTATATCCGTCACTCCATTTTTATTTGAACTCTTTTCTCCCCCCCCCCCCCCAAAAGAAATATACAGGGATAACACAATATAAAACTTTTACGCACACTAATCGCAGGCCAACTCTTTTTCTCAAACGAAAACTTGAATTAAATGCAAACATTTTTGTTCTGACATTTGACGGGAAACTCCTTGGACTGATGAGGCCTATCCCTTATATTTTAAGGTTTACCTCTTAATTTAGACAATGGAAAGGGCATTCCAAAAGATAATCAACGTTATTTATATTGATCTTTAATTGTCTATATTAACTTGGTAAAACTATATTCTCAATGTACCTGATAAACTGTTCTACGTTCGACTTGCAAAAACAGTAAAAATAAACCTGTAGCACACTTGAAACGTTGCCCTGGGTTCTTGTCATGAATAAAACAAACAAAGCAGCCAGTTCCATGTTTAACTGAAAAGAGATTCATTGAAGCAATCATTCTGCAGCGTCAGTTGAATTAGTCGGACAGGACGATATATGCCTGGAATGATAAGGTAATTTACTGGTGTCAGCTAATGAGAAATCGAAATTAAATGAGTGAAAAGGAGAATGGTTAGTTAAATATTCTGTGGTGCGAGGAAATGCCTGGTGATGAATAGAAGTTGCTAATTTTGAAAGCGGTTTTCTTGGTAATTTCTTCAGGAATTAGATAATAAAGATATTGAGCCTTGGGAGAACCAAAATAGCTTCTGTTTGTGGGTTGTCAGGAAATGAAAATTACAACAGCATTAGGAGTAGGTGATTCAATTAATGGAGACTAAAAAATGTAATCAACAGATTGAAGCAAATATGAATAAAAATCTAGTTAAAATTTCCTGGCAGGGCGCGGCCCCACCTTCTCCACTTGACTCGTCACCACCGACTATTGTTAATAAAGACTACCTGTAACCTCTGATATAAAAAATATTGAAATAAAGATTTTGAATTAATAATTATTAGCCTCTACAACTTTATGTGGCCTAATTTTTTAACTTCGTAGAGAATCAGATAAAGGGTTGTAGACGAAATCCGTAGACGAAATCGTAAATAATTAAAGATTTTAGGCGAATTGTGTACGAGTTTTTTACAAAAAAAGATAAACAGAGAATAAACAACTTTCCATAGTAAAAACGTTTAATGATGAAGTGTGCCAACACTTTATTTTATACAAAAATTATTTTAAATCATAGCTACTAAATTTCAAATTTTAAAATTTCCACTAAATTTAAATGCCATCATCAAGGATTTGGAACCACAAGAAGAATGCAAAAATATTGACTTTCATAGAGGTGACGGTATCTTGAATATTAGAATAGGAGAAAGAAATAGGGAAAAGTAGTTACATAGAGTTTGATCAATCGTAAACAGTAAGATTAAACCAAGCAACACAGTTTCAATGAAATCATCAAGGATTTGGAAACCACAAGAAGAACGGAAAAATATTGACATACATAGAGGTGACGGTATCCAGAATATTAGAATAGGAAAAAAATCCGAAAAAGTGGTTACATAGAATTTGATCAATCCTAAACAGTAAGATTAAACCAAGCAGCGTAATTGTAATAATCAATACTTCAGCTATCCTTAGAGTTACAAGAGATTTGTCATTATTATTATATTCCACAAAAATTATTGTAAAGAAGTCGATTATGTTTATTTATAATTAAAAATATCCAGTAGTTCAAAGGGAAAAAACAAATAAGAGAAGTAATCCTCTGCGCTGGTGTGGCTTCAAAGCCTTGCTCAGGCTAAAAGACCCGAAGAAAAATTCAAAAACTAAAGAAAAAAAGGTAATGGTCTGGTAGATATTTCTAAGTTCTTTTTGACAAAATTCCTATGTAAAATTTACCAAAGATAAAACCCTATTACGTAAACACATATAGGTGTCTCTTTAGTAAACACCAACAGTTTTAGCTACCTTCACATCCGAAAGTACATTTTACGCTAAAGCGATAATTACCTGAAGCTAATTATTCAAATATATTTCAACCCACAAGCTGTAGATTCCTATTGACTGTTCCGTTAAAAGAGCTAATTTAAGTCCTATTTAGTATATTGTATATTGTGCCTTCAACGACAACAAAAATATACAGGGATGACCAAATATGATTTACTTGATATAGATTAAAATTAGTTTCCTCGTTGCTTTTTTTTCTATGGTCAGTGAAAAATTGTAACAAATTGAATCCCATGAAGTTCTAATACCATTTAATTACTATTTAAAAACGTAAAATTGCTAATTGTTACAATACAAAGTCTTTCAGTAACAAAGTGGTTTGTTTGTTGGGATTTTTTGTCCGTCGAGTTGTGGGCTCAAATACTAACTACTGTTTGTTCTATGTACGTATTAATGCTTCACTTTTGTAAGTGTATATTTACATAGATAGATAGATAGATAGATAGATAGATAGATAGATAGATAGATCGATAGATAGATAGATAGATCGATAGATAGATCGATAGATAGATCGATAGATAGATCGATAGATAGATCGATAGATAGATCGATAGATAGATCGATAGATTGATCGATAGATAGATCGATAGATAGATCGATAGATAGATCGATAGATAGATGGATCGATAGATCGATTGATATACTTACAAACATACATTAATTAATAAAAGAGCACAATGGATAAAAATATCGAGTAGTTTTTTTCCTAGTGCTTTTTGAAATAATGCAAATGTCCATTTGTAAATTCTGGCTCTAATAATTCATTACCTTGGATTGGGATTGGTGTAAAATATTTCGGACGCTAAAAGTCATTAAAACCCATTAAATGTTTCTAAAATGTTATACAATTGATTTGTGTTATTTGTTGACTTCAGAAATTGTTTTATGAAATGAAATACTAAAAATCAGTTTTTCCATAAATTGAGTGATGATGAAGTGAAATGGGCAGAATTAAATCTAAAAACAGAAACATGTTATGAAGCCTGTACTTGTTTGCATTAATATCCAAAATTTATTATTTCTAATATACTAGAAAGAAAATTCAAATTTTAGTTTTTAAAACTGCTTTCTTGAATATTCAGGATTTATACTCCTAAATTAATGCTCCCAATGGTCAATTGGATAATGTACCTTTCATGTACGGCAGTAGCTTCCTCGAATATTTTTAAAGGATACAATACCTACCTTTACCAAAAGATTTTAATCAAGGTTTACTCGTCAATTTTTTTCTCAGTTGATTTTTTAATTGATCTTGTTTGACTAATAAAACTATCCTTTAGTCTAATTAACCAATAATAAAGCAAGAAAAGCATGAGTGAGTGATATATTTGAGTTTCAGTGAAATCGATATATTTTTTGAAAATATAAGTATTTCTGTGTGGTTAGCTGTTAACAGAGTAAATCACCCATCACTAACGGATAAGCCAATATTAACAATTACCCTTTTCTAGCTGATAATTACGTGATGAATAATATTGCATTCAGACACGAGTTAGTGACATTGCTCCGTGTAATAAGACTTGAATTACATGTATTCATACTTAGGGACATTACCAAGATTACTTAATAAGTAAGAAAACAACTTGGATTGTTTTCTGGGGAGATATAATTTTCAATATTGCCTGGACGCTACCTATATTGTACGTTCTTTTGCCTTACCGTTTGCTGTCTCATTGTTGAAGCAAGTCTATATTCTTAAACGAAAAGTCACCTACGCATTTTGAAGGATTTTATTCCCTTATTTTGGAAGCTAAGACAGGTAAAGTAACTTTCAAAGCTACTTACGGTCTTTGATAGATCCTGATACTCATAACATTTTTGAATACAAAAAGCACGCGTTTCTTTACCTGCCGTTTTATGGCTTACAAAGCCACACTATCTCTGATGAGAACAACAACTAGTTGATTATTGCTTGATTGCGAAAATAACATGTTTGAATTTTCGTTTGCATTTTATATACTCCGTANGATAGATAGATCGATAGATAGATCGATAGATTGATCGATAGATAGATCGATAGATAGATCGATAGATAGATCGATAGATAGATGGATCGATAGATCGATTGATATACTTACAAACATACATTAATTAATAAAAGAGCACAATGGATAAAAATATCGAGTAGTTTTTTTCCTAGTGCTTTTTGAAATAATGCAAATGTCCATTTGTAAATTCTGGCTCTAATAATTCATTACCTTGGATTGGGATTGGTGTAAAATATTTCGGACGCTAAAAGTCATTAAAACCCATTAAATGTTTCTAAAATGTTATACAATTGATTTGTGTTATTTGTTGACTTCAGAAATTGTTTTATGAAATGAAATACTAAAAATCAGTTTTTCCATAAATTGAGTGATGATGAAGTGAAATGGGCAGAATTAAATCTAAAAACAGAAACATGTTATGAAGCCTGTACTTGTTTGCATTAATATCCAAAATTTATTATTTCTAATATACTAGAAAGAAAATTCAAATTTTAGTTTTTAAAACTGCTTTCTTGAATATTCAGGATTTATACTCCTAAATTAATGCTCCCAATGGTCAATTGGATAATGTACCTTTCATGTACGGCAGTAGCTTCCTCGAATATTTTTAAAGGATACAATACCTACCTTTACCAAAAGATTTTAATCAAGGTTTACTCGTCAATTTTTTTCTCAGTTGATTTTTTAATTGATCTTGTTTGACTAATAAAACTATCCTTTAGTCTAATTAACCAATAATAAAGCAAGAAAAGCATGAGTGAGTGATATATTTGAGTTTCAGTGAAATCGATATATTTTTTGAAAATATAAGTATTTCTGTGTGGTTAGCTGTTAACAGAGTAAATCACCCATCACTAACGGATAAGCCAATATTAACTGTGTCCCGTTTCTAGCTGATTATTACGTGATAATAAATATTGCATTCAGACACGAGTTAGTGACATTGCTCCGTGTAATAAGACTTGAATTACAAGTATTCATACTTAGGGACATTACCAAGATTACTTAATAAGTAAGAAAACAACTTGGATTGTTTTCTGGGGAGATATAATTTTCAATATTGCCTGGACGCTACCTATATTGTACGTTCTTTTGCCTTACCGTTTGCTGTCTCATTGTTGAAGCAAGTCTATATTCTTAAACGAAAAGTCACCTACGCATTTTGAAGGATTTTATTCCCTTATTTTGGAAGCTAAGACAGGTAAAGTAACTTTCAAAGCTACTTACGGTCTTTGATAGATCCTGATACTCATAACATTTTTGAATACAAAAAGCACGCGTTTCTTTACCTGCCGTTTTATGGCTTACAAAGCCACACTATCTCTGATGAGAACAACAACTAGTTGATTATTGCTTGATTGCGAAAATAACATGTTTGAATTTTCGTTTGCATTTTATATACTCCGTACTAGATAGAGCGATTTCCATTTTGTTTCTGTTGAGGATCTGGTTGTTAGCTAACTCGAATGAATCGAGAGTAGTAGTAATCTTCGTAGACCAGAAAGTTATTGCAAATGACTACCAACGTTTGTACAGCTTGCTCAAATTTTTAATTTTCAAGGTTTTGTTGTGGGTTTTTTTGTTTTCTTGATATAAATTATTTCACCATCATTGGTCTTCAGCGTCAAATATTAGGTAAAACCAATTATCTTATTTTATAGGGTTCTCAGTTAGATTTACTTCCATAGAGTATGTTTTAAAAATTAGCTGAAATAAGCACAAAGACTAAGTCTAAAAATATCAAGTATATTATCTATTTATTCGATCCAGGCTATTCGTCTAATTTTCTGATCAGTAAAACATTTGGCGTCCGATTTGAAGTCAATATTATGATATTAATACTGAATGCTTACAACATTACCAATAGACAATGTTAGTACATAATTACCAAAGAAGCGGTGACCATATTAAAAGTAGTAGAGGACAGGATATTACAAAGGTAGTAAACAGGAAAAACCATGTTTAAAGTAAACCTCTCATTAGCATCAACATACTGACGACATTCCTTGTCTCTCCACTGTAATATTATAAACAACTTTTTCATTATAACACAAATACATTTCAAGCGTTTGTGTACTAATGAAGTCTAATAAAGAGAAGAGCAGGTAAATAATACATACATGAACTTTAATTTATCACCAGTACTTGTTTGTATTTCAGTTTAATTGAAGGCTAAAACCAATTTCAATTCATATCAATCATTAATAATGATACTTGAACGTTTAATTCTAGGTCAATGAAAGAATTTAATAGCCTTTTCAACTCTTGAATACTAAGAGTAACGAGTCGGGTAGAATGAAAATACTAAATGATTTATGTTAGCAAATTTAAATATTTTCCGTCAAATCTACTTATATCTGCTTATAGTAAATTCTGGTCCTTAGGTGTCTTCATTTATTTTAACAAAAGCTGAGCTGTCTGGCTCCCAGGGGCAGCTTTTATCTTGAATGTGCAGCTTTTTTTCAAAGCGACCTTTAAGAACTGTTCGATTGTGTTCGTTTGTGTTATTCTTTACTCATCTGTCCCATGAAATCTTCCCTTAAACAAACACACACATACGCAGACTTTGATACGGCTAATTTACTGATGTAATTAAAGTGTGAGTTTGATTAGCTGACTAAAACATAATATGGGCATTTTTCTTATATCTTTCATGCTAAGCAAAGCCTAAACCCATTTTAGTGCAGAGACTAAATTTCCTTATTAAAATTTGTGTTCGTTGTGTTTTTTAATCTTTTTGATTTATTGATTTCTTCCCTCTCTCAATTTTTTCTCCATGTTCAAACTCAGTAGTATGCCACTTAAAGCGGAAAAACAAATTAGCCCAGTGCTTCAACGGACGCAGCTGGGGTTGGAACCGTGAACCTCTTCTGTGCTAAGCTGTTGATTTAACCACTTGGTCACTACTGCACTAAATACATACTGGAAACAGTTTTGAGATCTTTCACGCTAAGCAAGGCCTAAACCCATTTTAGTGCAGAGACTAAATTTCCTTATTAAAATTTGTGTTCGTTGTGTTTTTTAATCTTTTTGATTTATTGATTTCTTCCCTCTCTCAATTTTTTCTCCATGTTCAAACTCAGTAGTATGCCACTTAAAGCGGAAAAACAAATTAGCCCAGTGCTTCAACGGACGCGGCTGGGGTTGGAACCGTGAACCTCTTCTGTGCTAAGCTGTTGATTTAACCACTTGGTCACTACTGCACTAAATACATACTGGAAACAGTTTTAAGATCTTTCACGCTAAGCAAGGCCTAAACCCATTTTAGTGCAGAGACTAAATTTCCTTATTGAAATTTGTGTTCGTTATGTTTTTTAATCTTTTTGATTTATTGATTTCTTCCCTCTCTCAATTTTTTCTCCATGTTCAAACTCAGTAGTATGCCACTTAAAGCGGAAAAACAAATTAGCCCAGTGCTTCAATGGACGCGGCTGGGGTTGGAACCGTGAACCTCTTCTGTGCTAAGCTGTTGATTTAACCACTTGGTCACTACTGCACTAAATACATACTGGAAACAGTTTTAAGATCTTTCACGCTAAGCAAGGCCTAAACCCATTTTAGTGCAGAGACTAAATTTCCTTATTGAAATTTGTGTTCGTTATGTTTTTTAATCTTTTTGATTTATTGATTTCTTCCCTCTCTCAATTTTTTCTCCATGTTCAAACTCAGTAGTATGCCACTTAAAGCGGAAAAACAAATTAGCCCAGTGCTTCAACGGACGCGGCTGGGGTTGGAACCGTGAACCTCTTCTGTGCTAAGCTGTTGATTTAACCACTTGGTCACTACTGCACTAAATACATACTGGAAACTGCCGGATAATAGGTCAGACAAATACGAATAATGTAACCAGATAATTATTGTTTTTTGAACGTACATTATATGACTTAAGGTTTGACTCATTATACAAAATCTGATCGACCTACTTGAAAAGGGAATTTATCCCAGTTTCTGAAGCACTACGGTTCATTTGAAGTGCACATCGTGTCAAGAGGTAAAAAATAGTAAAGTATAATAACGTTGTAAAGGAATGTAAGATTGCGATATTAAATAGTATTAGGATAGTGGATTATATTTCTCCACATTATTGAAAATGTCTTTAATGTTGGGATAAGGAGCGTTACCAAATAATCATAGAAAATTAATGCAAACAACGTAAAAAACATATAATAGATATATCAAACGAGTTTCCAACTGTTTAAAGAAAACAATGAAAAATGTCATTCATTATGATCAGATATCGTGCTAAGATCTGATGGATTATTTCGTATTAGTGAAACATGCTCTTTACTTTCTTAAAATAAATCTAGGCTTTCCGCCTACCCTACTGTCGCTGGAAGGCATCAAATTTTTTTTAGCCGAATGAACCCAGCTGTTTTTATGCTGTTCTATTAAATATATATGTAGGGGATTTTTATAATATTACCCTGTATTAATCAGCATATACCTAGACATAACCCCCCGATAAAGTAGATTGGTTTAGAGCTATTGGCAAAAGACTCCACCCCCGCTGAAGGTTGTGATATATATATATATAAACACTCTGCTTATCTGTCACAATTCAATCAATATTGATCATTTGATTGTTAGCTGCGGTACACAACGTTTCTGACAGAACTGGTCTGCAAGTCTTACTTTTGCTCTTCTTTTTGTTTCTATTCTTGTTCTGACTCTTTTTGTTCTTGTTTTCTTACTATTTTTCCTTTGTTTTAGTTGATCAGAAAATACTTTGACTTTTAAAGAAAGGGACAAGATTTGACTTCATGGTTTAATGGTTAGGTTGAACTCAGACTTTCTAGTTTAAACTCCGACTTTGAAACTTTTTCTTTCTTTCCTTTTCAAGCCCACATGTGGAATAGAAACTGGAGGTTTATACCTTATCCTTACTATTAAAATTTTAATATATTGCACAGTTTTCAATATGAAAAGGCATACGCTTTATCACAATAAACCAATGATGATACCAGTTTGCTATGTATTCATGCTTCTTCGTTTACATTGCTTACACGGTTGCAAATAGAAGCATCGATATTCAAGTACTGCTACTTCAAAAGAATAATATGTTATGAAAGTGGTATATTATTCCAGTACTACTAGTTCCAAAGAATAATAAGTTGTTTAGTCTTTGCTGAACAAAGATTTTGTAAAGTTTCAAAATGGTAGGACTTCAAACACTCTTGACACAAATTTCCCAGCATCCATTAATGACCTTTTGCACATATCTGAAATAAAGACGCAAGGTACTGAATGGCTTTAAAGAGAAAGATCAAAATAATTTACTTTTCATTATAAAAGTACTAGCCCCACTGAGGTAAAAGATCTGCAAGCACAGGAAATGATCCTAAAAACTTGGCAGATATTGGATTGAATTTTTATTGATCGTAAGGTTATCATCACCTGAAAAGACATTTGTTTTTTTAACTGTTCCTTTTCACGTATGTTTTATTTACTTATTTAGCTCTTCAATTTTATTCAATTTAAGCTTATTGTTTTTAGTTGGTTTTCAATGTTAATCTTAAAAGATAGATATTGGATCAATCTTGAGATACTTCCCTGATTACCTCCTGTTGTTCTTATAAATAATTGAATAGTATCGAAAATAACCAAAAATAATGCTTCGTACAAATAACTAAATTCACAAAAAACAGTAGGAATAATACTAATAGTATGAAAGCTAGCAATACTATTAATTTCGGGGAAGAAAGAAAAAGAAAGTAGCATATACAAGAGATAGAATAGTGAGAATAGTGCAAGGTATTGGCATGAAGATTAAGGAAGACTCGAGACTTGATTTACCACTCGAGCTTGTTTAGAAATATAAATCTTAAAGAAAAAGTACGATTGGGCTTTAAAAATGGTAAGGATTCACAATGTGAACAGAATAAACAGAGGCAATTAAAAAACTTTCATTGCTGAATTTCTGTATCCTGAAATTGCTTATATTTACCTTGTATTAAATGCCGTTTTTCTCTTATTAAGCTTTTTGGCTAAAAACGTTTTCGTGGTGCTAGCTAAGAGAATACAAGCGACTTTTTACTCATTAAGAAGAAATGCAAAACTTTTGATGCACATTTAGCTTCCACTGTGGTAAGTGAAATAATGTTGGATAGGAGTTACAATGAAACATTTGAAAGTAAGAAAAGAGCTTTCTTCCATTTATCATTTAGTCTTCTCATCTTTCTCCTTTTCTTCCTAGTTGGCTGAATGAAAAAAGAATTGATCAGTTTTTGGCATCTCCTTCACTAATGTTGTAGTGAATTAGCTTGCTATTTATTTTTGTCACTTTTTAATTTTATCTATTCAGTTCATTAAAATTTCCAATAGCAAAAAAGTCAAAAGCAACAATCAGCTCATTTAAAAATAGTTTGCTTTCGTGATAATTTTAGCACTCATGCATTCTTGAAATTTCAATTTGTTTTTCTTAGTATTTTATTTATTTTAATTAGCCTATCGTTTGTACATGTTATAACATTGAATTATGACAGAGATGAAACTACAGTCAATAGTTTTTGAAGTGTTGAAGCCGAGGCTTTTTTCCAAAGCCTCTTTTTTATGTCCGGATATATTGACTGATCTTTTTTTTGCTAAAAATTCCAAGAACTTGGGTTACTGACAAAACCTTCATTATTACATTTTTTGAAGCTGTGATTTTTGGCATTTTCTACACATTACTATTGATGCTGGTATCAACATCAGTATTATCAGCTAAATTTTACAAATTGAGAATAAAAGTTCTGAAAATACTTCTTGTAGCATATTAAATAACAACTCAGGGGAGAAAATTTAGTTGTTTTACCGTGTTTTGAAAAATATATTGCTCGTCGATCAAGGATGGTATGGTATTTGACAAAATGAAGTCTGCACATTTTGATTGGTCAAGCGATGCAAATAATTGTCTGACGTCATCTCAAAAAATATGAATATGAAAGCTGCAGTACCTGCTCAAACAGATATCAGCTCTTCCAAGTCATATTCAGATAAGATTTTTTTTTCTCAGATCTAAGCTATTAAAGTGTTAGTGTGAACAGCAGGTAAGTTGTAGATTTTTATTGAATTTGAGTTAGACATTTTTACTTGCTTTTGCTCCTGTAAGGCAAAATTGTGATAATTAGAAAATTCTACTGATAGCATTGTAATTTAGTCTTCACAGTAATTAGAAAAGACCTGCGTGAGAAAGTATACTATGCTTAACAACTAAGTCAGGTGATGTTGTCTCTTATTTGAAACCTTGAAAAAAAAAAGTTAGAAAAAGGGTTTCCAACTTTTTTACTTTTTTACAACGTTTTTACTGGCACAATAAGGTAAGCCCCTTTTAAGTGTAACAACCGTAATATTTAATGTAAAAAATATTTCCAAATTTCCAGTTTTTTGCAAATGAATAAAAAGCAAAGAAATTTTTGGTAACGATATTTACGGTAGCCATACATATTTAAAGAAATAATTGCTGTATCCTTTATTAGGGTTTCTTGTCTTCGTTATAAAAGTTACGAATATCTGCTGAAACCAACATTGATAAAAAGTTTTTGTAACAATGTTTCACTTCTTATTACCGATTGCAATAAAGCTGTAGATACGTTTGTCTGACTGTGCTTTCTATTGAGGACAATACTTAGTCTTTAATCAGATAATTGATAATAGTACAACAAATGCAAATCTTTCCAAACATGTGGTTGCTCAACTACAAAGAGAATATAGATATTCGAACTGATTAGTGATATGAAGTTGTCACAAGATTTATACACAACTCTATATATACAAACTCTTCTGCACTAGCCGAATGTATCACTAGCAGGTGTCAAGCTTCAACTATCCTGACAAGAAAAAAGACTTTGGTTACTCCTTTGGCAAAATCTCAATAAAAATAAGATAAAAAACAAAATCTTCTTGATGATAAAAAAACATAGAAGTATACTAAACAAAAGAAAAATTATGTGTAAGTCTAAATATATAGTAGCTATTATTCTAAAAAATATATGTAGCAGTGTGCTTAGATACAAGTTCGTATGCAACGTACTTTTCAAAATAATAATTTGTTTAAAAAATTCATTATTCTCAGAAAAATTAACATAATACCTCATGAAACAGGCATATGGATGTTTATGCTACTGTCTAAATTATTAAATGATATCTCTGTTTACCCTACTCTTGATCTTAACTGATATAACATATATACATAGGTATGTGTATATATTCATATGTATGTGTACAATAAAAGAATTATTATATACGTGTATTAATTCTACATGATATGTCTCATGTATGCCTCGTTGATATATAAGAATTTATGGTATAGGAATTGGAACCATTGTCAACGGCCAACAATGCTCTTGGGAAGAAAAACTTTTAGTTATCATTTAGAGTTAATTACATGAAAAAAGTTATCACACAGTGAAAACAACTTTAGAACTGTCAAAGGCAGTGTATAAATCACTTAAGCTAATAAATTATGTTGTGTCTTATAGAAAAATGAGACAGTTTCTAGCCACTGAGAACTAACAAGAGTTTTCCATGTTTTGGTTTTTCAAACTGAAACAGCATTATATCTACTTAAAATGAATACGAGAGATATTGTAAAAATGTCAAATATAGCAGGAAAATAATATTAAGATATTTACTTTGTTGGTTTATTTTTCGTAAACACAGATAATAATTTGCCGATTCAATTCGGTTTTTTCAACATAAACAAGTTATAGAAGAAAAATCTAGGGCTTCACTACTCTCATTATCATTATTATCATCATCATCAATTGGCTATGTCCCGCTTCTTCACTAGTCTCCTAAACTCTTCTTTTCCGAGCGTGACAGGTTTGAGCTCTTCAAGCGTTCTAATCTTGCACATCTTCATCGCCATCGTTGGCCATGCTTTGGGTTCCAAAACCTCACAGTTTAGGCTTATTCATTGTTTCGGAGCAAATGGCCAGCGGCACAAATTCTTCTTGCTAGCCCAGACTGTACAAGTAAATATCCATCAATATTTTCAGCAGCTGTCTTACATTTTTAAGTAGTACTTCAAGAATATTTTGTTGTGAACAGCTGCCGTTAAGATATAATTGCCTATTTTTTAGTCGAAGGTTGTGAAAAACCCCTATTAGTATGCAATTTACGATTAATGAAATGAAATTCGTTCTTCAATCTTGTTATTTCATCCTTTGCGTTCAGTGATATTTCGGTAACCAAGAATAAGTTTATGTTTACAACATTTGCTTTAAAGGACATTAACAAAAGTAAGTCTAATCTTCAAAGAGTATGAGTTCAGTTAAAATACTTTGTTGCAAAAGTTATCAGGTAAAGCTATATTTAGTTAGGTAGCAAAATACACTAGCTCCAAATGAGTTTAGTGTTCATGTTTCATCTTGTGTTTTTTCAAAAAAGATTTAGTACGAATATTTAAAATTCCATAATGTTCTGATTTTAATCTTTAGTTTGTAGGGTTGTACTAACTATCAGTAACTTGAACAACAGCGTAAAATGCAAGTAGATGCCACTGTAAATACCTGAATAAAATTTATAAATCCTTAAGGTGGGTTTACAAGAGAACTTGTCATATGTGCGTCTTCAAGCTCAAGCTTGTTTAATTTATGTGTATATAAAACCTAAAGGAAACATAGTAAAATTCATTAGTCGGCTTTGAGAAAAGGTCTGAGAAGAGATTTTTTACAGTTTTTCAAAGACTTAATAATTGAATACAGCAAACTGAAAATGCAAAGAAGAAGTCACAATATATGAAAATGTGGAATGTATTGATTACCGAAATATCTGTGAAACAATATTTGTAGAGAAAAATCATGAAAATTCACCTCTGAGGTAATACAGTATCGTGTTTATTCAAGATTTATCTCTACCAGCCATGGAAAGCGAGGAAAGGCATAGAGAAAATTATATCCTAATCCCTCCCTTAAGGATCTTGATTGAAAATAAGAGGATACAAATGCAGCAGCCTTATTAAGATGGGTGAAAAAAGGAAACAATTTACCACAGAATTGATAAAGAATGTAGTTAATTACAAAATGGGCAAAGATCTGGGAATTAATTTACAGTCAGCATAGTTTCTCAGACATTTTTATATCTTTTGTTAAAATTCTAATCCCCTAAATATTTTTTTTTTGCAATTGCTTTAGAGAAATAGAAACAGCCAATTGAAAAATGATAACACAATTTTTTGTCAAGTCTTTTACGCTTTTTATAATTTACTTGCAGAAGCAATAAGTACTGTAATTAGGTAACCGAAAAAAAATTGAAAAAGTAATGGCTTTGTTTAAACGAATCAACCAGGAGGATGTGTAATTTTGCAGTAAAGCTGCACAGCTTTTAGTAATTATTTAAAAGAAAATGATGAAATAAATCATAAGTTTATGTAATAAAAGCTGACTGACACACCTTCTTTTAACTCTGTTTTACAGCTGAAAAAGTGTATGAAACGAACACATGTTCCATGGCTAGGGCAAAGTAATGTTCTTTTGCTACAAAAGAATGTTTGACACAAAAATTATTTTTGATTTTGTAAAAAATCAATTTTCTAAGTTCAAATAATAACAGTACAAATAACTGGACATTTTTAAAATTAATTTTTATAATATTTGATTTTTCTTAATTACCACATTTTTACCAAATTGTCTATCTTCCTGTTTTTGAAAGCACATGTAAGATAAGAAGTTGAGGTACAGAGGAGCAGTTAAAAACAAAAACTTGTATCATGGTTCAATATCACACTAGTTAAGCGGCTTTCGCTTATCTGCCATTGAATGCTAGAGGAAAAAAGGAACACAAACATATCTTTCCCTAACTGTGCATCTAGCAGTGACAAGCAAAATTGTGAAGAAACGCAGTTGGTTTACTTAATTTACTTGCTCCAAACTTTGACAATTATTTTGAACTCATAAATCACGACAAAGGAACCAGAAACAATAATAAACTTTTAAGAGTGCCTAAAGTGAAACTGGAAAGTACTAAAAGGTCTTTTTATTACAATGGGGTAGTAGTTTATAATGACTTACCATTAGATATCAGAACAGAATCTAACTATGGTTCTTTCTGTAAAAAGTTGGACTTATTTCTGAATTCGTAAATATGTCGATCCAAATTTACACCCAATTACCTAGTTTTTATAATGTCACACCTTTTCAGATATTTAGTATTTTCCTAGACACATCTTGACGAGTTTTGGTACGCTTATCTTTTAACCACTGGTTCAAAACTTGTGTTTACTTGTAAAAAAATTCCCTTTCTTCATTATTTTTAATTGTATTATACTTATTTATATTTTTATACACAGGACTTATATGAAAAGCAGCTATGTAAACTGATATAATGCACCTTTTGAAATATTATCAAATAATAATAATAATAATAATAAATGTCCTGGGTATTGACATTAAACTGCATCCGGTTGTGGAATTTCGACGTGAGCGAATGAGGTTACCCTTTGTCACAACTACCTCCAGGTCACCCTTTGGCAAGGTGTAGCATCTGTCAGCCTACCCCGATACTTTAAAGTACCGGATTGGCATTCGGCGGGGTTAAGTATGCCTCCTGGGTAGGGAGGCTCTTTAGCCTTGGTTGGCAACCTCCCAAGTGATGGTGTCACAATAAAAATAGAAGGGAAGGAAAACCTTACACAAACCAATTTGTAAACAAAATGCAAACCAGAAGAAACAATTCATACCGCATCGGCCGTCGCGCGGATAATCAAGGGTCGCGTCCCTGAGGAGGAAACCAGCCTAAGGTCGAAAAATATACCACTGGAATAAACTCCTCGCAAAATCAAAATGATCTGGTAGGTAATCAGAACCAGGATATTCCTAAGCCTGATCCTCAAGTGATACCCCAAAAACAAAAACAAAAAAGAACGAAATGGTCCATTGGGGATTATAGAAATGTTTTGAGAGCTTATTACACTTCTCACTTAAGACCAATGAGAAATTTAACCGAACAGACTTACAATGAATGGCGCAAAATAGTAGGAAATAATATACGAAGAAATAGAGATGCTAATAAATTAGCAAATATACGGCGAGATATTCTAAATAACAAACGTCTGACTGATGCTCAAATTGATCAAATAAGAGATGAAGTAAGGAGAAATTGAAGAAGTAGGTGAAGATGGTGGAAACCCTGAACGAGAGCTTGTTTCGAATGTCCCTCTAACGAGTGCTGCTCAAGTTGAAAATATGATTCGTGAAGTACGAAATCCAGTTGAAATTGGCCAGCCTAGTGNTTAAGACCAATGAGAAATTTAACCGAACAGACTTACAATGAATGGCGCAAAATAGTAGGAAATAATATACGAAGAAATAGAGATGCTAATAAATTAGCAAATATACGGCGAGATATTCTAAATAACAAACGTCTGACTGATGCTCAAATTGATCAAATAAGAGATGAAGTAAGGAGAAATTGAAGAAGTAGGTGAAGATGGTGGAAACCCTGAACGAGAGCTTGTTTCGAATGTCCCTCTAACGAGTGCTGCTCAAGTTGAAAATATGATTCGTGAAGTACGAAATCCAGTTGAAATTGGCCAGCCTAGTGAAGACCAAGGTCACTTAACTTTTATCGAGAGCAATAGGGAAAACATCGCAAATGCACGCACGGAAATTTTGCTCGAACTTAGTATCACCGAACAAACCCCCATGGAAGAAAGAGAAACGCTTCCAAAAATAGCAAACAACTCTAGAGCAGAAGCAAAGATTAAACTTTTTAACGTTACTGTAAAGGAAATCTTGAAAACTGAAAAATATATCACTTCATTGAATAATATTTTGTATTCGACCGCTAAAGCTGCTACAATTGACATAGGTATTAAGATAAAAAAGAACAAGAAAAAACACACCAACAAGACCCCCCCCCCCCCAAAAAAAAATGGAAGGTTAATATTCAGAAAGAATTTGATTCTCTGCGGTCGGAGATATCAACGTTAGATGAAATAGCAAGAGGTACATTAGTAAAAACTCGGAAAAGTAGAAGGATTAAAAAGTAACACAATGTCACCGACCAGACGTCAATAGACACTGCTAAAGAAACTTTGAAACAGCGAATACAGGTTAAAGCTCAGCGACTGCACCGTTATGATAAAAGAACTAAATTTTATTGACAAAATCAAACATTCAAGACAGACACTAAAAGGTTTTATAGAGAAATTGGTAAAATCCAGGTTAAAGAACCGCCAGAACAAGATAAGGTTGAAGAATTCTGGACAAATATCTGGGGTAAAGAAAAGAATTTTAATGCTGATGCAAGCTGTATAGAAAGAGAGGAAGAGAGAGTGGACGAGATTGAAGGTCAGAAATGGATTGACATCACGGTTGAAGAATTGTAAACAGCACTTACAAAGTCCCAAAAGTGAATATCCCCAGGTATAGACAAGATACCAAACATTTGGCTGAATTCCTTATCTGAAGGTCATATTCATTTAGCACAACCTTTTAATGAAATTATGGTCAATCCTGAAGACATACAACCCTGGTTAACAGAAGGAATTACCTACCTGCTACCGAAAAGGTAAGAAACCCAAAATTCACAAAATTATTGTCCGATTACTTGTCTGACAACTACTTACAAGATTCTAACTTCGATTATCACAGATAGAATGTACTCTTTTCTTGAAGACAATACCAT
>RDPX01000283.1:846174-867969 GCA_003991215.1 Morbakka virulenta | reverse complement strand
AGCCCACATTTTACGTAAAACTCTTTCAATGTAAATACTTATGTTAAAAGTCTCTCAAACAGATCATATGTTTATTTTTTATACAGATTGAAATACTATTTTTATATCTATATTTATACAAACTTTGCAATAATCCTCTACTTTTTATGTTCGTATAAACTCTCAAAACCTTTGTTTGCCCTTGGTCACTGGGTGTGGCCCGGTAAACAACTGTATCAAACCGCATTAAAAATAAAAATGTACATAATAATAATAATAAGGGCTGAGTACCGAGTTCTTACTTTGTTACTTAGTCCTAAGGTCTTGGGTGAAGCCTCGCTACGGAGACCGTTTTAAGCAGAATGGGTCACCTAAACTGGGAAACCTAAACAGGCCCCAACTGCAAGGTCATGTGCTGTTTTTTTTATGTACATCAATATTGCACACACTTGGGTGTGATGCATGCACCCAGTTTACCCTTATCGGGCTGGTAGTCGGATGGGTTTGCTGGGGTTTCTACCCCTGAGTCCCCCATGGGCTCGTATTGCTCCACCACTCAATAATAATAATAATAATTTTGACTCCAGAACCGCAGTTTAACGTTGCACAGGAAAAGTAACTTGTAACTGTAATTATTTTGTCACTTCAGTATTACACGCGATCATGCAAATATGGTTTCAGGTTCCATTTTCTTAGCCCCGTTTTTAAGGCAAGCATGAAAATAAGGAAAAATTTTTATTTTGCTTTAAAAGAATGACAAATATAAAGGCTTTCAATTTAGGTCTAGCCATCGTCTGTTCTGGTTTGAACAGTTTCTAAGGAATAGAAAGCCACAGTAGAAAATCAGTGTTGAACCAACAGAAAACCGGAAACCACAACCAAGATCATATTACAAGTTGGTCCAGGAATAAGGAGCTTCTCATAAGCAAATCTCTAAAGAGCAGGTCATATTATTGTTTACTAATCGACATAGATAAATCTAGAAATCAGATTGATACCCAGAACAAATCACTATAAATTGCTACTAATTTTCAATTTGAAATTAAATTTCTAATTAAATTTTGAATTCAATTTCAATTTAATTTTCAACAACATTAAAAACTATATATTGGCTGTAATAACTATACTGCTTTCAGGGGGTAAAAGGTGAAAGTAGTTTAAGATAAAATGTAGAAACAAACGACCAACAGGGAATTTTTGTGTTGTTTGGATTTATACATAAAATATTTTTTTAAAAATAGTTAGTATATTAAATAAATTCTCATATAGCACTCCAGTACAACTGGTTGTAGTTTGTCATTGTCCACTTTTAGAGGGTTTCGTCGTTCCATTTAAACCGAGTAAAAGTTCTACTTTACAATTACCAGTCTTTGCAGACCTACTTGTACTCTTGATAAGGAGTCCCGCATCCATTTTTGGTAAAATGTGGGTGCTGTTAATGCCAACAGTTTTTTGTATTTTCCTTTCATTATGGTGTCTGCCTCTTCAAAGGTCATACCCTATTCCTCTTGTGGTAGCTGTCCTCCTCCCTTTGCAAGTTAGTCAGCTTTCTCGTTGCCCTGAATGTTCGTTGTGAGGAAATCCACTGGATGGTTGTCTGCTCAGTGGATTGTTGCAAAGCTTTGAGGGCGGATACAAGTGTGTTTAATTCCTTGTTGCTAGGGGTTCTGGATTGCCTGCAGGAGGGAGATGGATTGTTTCCTTGTTCTTTATATGTGTAGAGGCTGCTGAATGCAGAACGTTTGCTTTGACTTTATGCTTCGTTGAGAACTTCCCGGTAGATATGACCTGCTGAATACTTTGCCCATCTTTTAGGGTGATAGTAATTCCGCTTCCTTCATTCCTGATCGCCTCTTCTGCCAAATGATCTGTGAATGAGTATGTCCATTGATACTCCTGATCCATAAACTCAAGGATCAAAGCTCTTTTTTCAGATTCCGACTTTCCTCCCTTTTCTAGGATGCATGGCACATTGTTTCTCACTTTAGTAAACTCTTGTCTTCTCCAAGCTGGCATTGTTGATTGCACGGGTTTTTTCTGCGTTCCATTGCTGCCATAGGTCACGATCCTGTCGCTCCTGTCCTTATACATTATGACCAAAGCTTTTGGGCTTCAGCTTGCACTTCTTGGTGGGCCCTGACATTTTCTTTTGTATGGGATGGTACTTCAATCTCTTAGACTTAAAAGCATGTATTAGCACTTTGGTGTTTCGTCTGCCCTCAAGGCTCTTAAAGCCAGGCAAGATTGCATCACTTCTATTGAGGTCGACTCGAGTGCACCAGTGATTTTCCGAGAAGCTTGGTTCTGGACTCTGGCAACCTTATTAAGTTGAATTTTGCTTTTGTGATCCATGCATCTGCTCCATATAAAAGTACAGGTCTCGTTTTCTAAGATAGAGCATATTTTGAATGCAATGGTCATTTCGGACAGTTTTTTAATGACAGCTGTTTTGAATCTGACTCTAGTTGTACACTTGTTGATCTGTTATTTTTAAGTCGTCCTTTGTGTCTAAAGTAAAACCAAGTTATGCGGTAGACCTCTCCTGAGGCAAAATGTGCCTACTCACCTCGAGCCATGCACTATGTACTAAAGTAAAGTAGGGTTGAAAGGTTTCGTTATGCTGTTTGCATATTTGTGGTAAGTATTGGTGTTAGCTGTGTACTTGTCAGTTAGAATAATAAGGTCTTCCCATCTGGCCTTCACGTAACTCCATTGCGATAATGGCCTACAATACTCAGTATGGCGATTGAGATAGATGGTCAGTTTCACAGGCCTATAGTCACGTCCGGGCACCTGGTTTAACATTTTCTTCTCGGCACTTGTTTGCAGGTCACTGGTGACCAAGGCTAGGTCTGGTATTGTTGACGTCAGCCAGCTGCGAGAGAAGAAAGTGTGGGAGTCATCTTGGCTGTTTATTAAGCTGTTTGTGGGCTGCTGTTCGATTTGCCAATCTTCCATCAGTATCATTTTATCCCCAGTTAAGAAATTGAATGTTGAAATCAACAACAACAAGACAACAATCCTGAAGTACATTTATGCAGTGCAGTGAGGGCCGCTGGGAAATAGGTGTTGTACAGCATGTCTTGCAAAGTGATGTTAATTTCAGAGATTTCTGAAATCAACATCACTTTGCAACATCACTCCTCCATCCTGTCTCAGAAGGATGAGCATCATATCGAGTGTCATCTCCATTGTTTTCTGTCATATGAACTTAGTTGGGTTTTGCTGCCGGTTGTGCCTGACAGGTCAGGAGCAGCACATTAGATTCAGTTTATTTTTATATCAGAATATTCATTCTATTAAATTGGCTGCTTTACTGGGCTGGTAAGCTCAATACATCTATCCGCCTGAGAGACCATCGCATTTACAGTATGGTGTCCATGTTGACGCCCTTTGTTGTTCGGTCAGCTTACTTTCAGGCTTTGTTGCTTGATTTTGGGCATTTCTGTACTTCCGTCCCCTTTCTCAAACCCTTCAATTGATGGATTTGACTTTTCAAGGGGTGGTTTCGAAGTCAGAAATTTCCCTTTCCTAGCCAGATCAAGACTTGTAACTTGAAGGCTCTGCCGGCTTTGTCCAGGTATCCCGCTGGACATTCTGTCGGACCAACATGGTGGTCTCTGTGAGAACAAAGGACACCGCGAAAGGGAACTGCCATAAGCGCATTGAATGAAGTCAGAGTCCATTGCAGTTGCTTTACTATCTGGGCAACCAGACAATGGCTACTCGGCAATTACTGTACCATGAAAAAGGGTACGTCGTCGAGTTGCATCGTTCCCGTTATAGGGTGATATGGATGTCAACCCGCAATTTTCACCCAGTCTTTACCATTTTCAGTTTGATATTTGTTGAAGAAACATGAATCTTGAAGTTACTCCTTAATTTTGCCAATTATTTTGGTTTGGAATTAAAATTATACATACATACATATATGTACACTTACATTTTGACAGAAAGTCTGCATAATAATTAACATCATGCTCCTAAATAACACTCTCAAATTCTTTAAAACATATTTATTTACCGTTATATAAAGTTATTCGTGACTAGTGTGGGTATCGTATGAACAAAAGTCTCTTATATAGACTATTTACAACGCCTACTGCAAGTGAGCATATTTAACATAAGTGTTTGCTTCTTCCAGCAGGAAACTTTAGCTTTACCTAATTTATTCTGTCTCAATAGCTTGGAGAGAAAGGTAAAAGGTTTTCAAAAAAGGAATCAACAAAAGACATCATTTTGGAGTATATATGATTGATCATAAAGGAGGTTTGGATATTCAATGAAGACAAAATGTTTAAATAAGACGTCAGAAAAATTTTCTAAATAATTGGAAAAAAAATCTCCAATTTATTACCAAGTGAGCTTGTTACAATTATTTTCATTTCACTTAGTGAAATATTAGTCTAAACAAGCAAACAATCATGAAATATTTGGTGTCTTGAAATAAAATGTAAATCAAATTTGCATGTTAGACTGTAGAGCCACGAAAGCATATATACACATATATATTAACAACAGTTCTTGTTTTTTATTTTCTTTAAAATATTTACTCATTAGAGTTGACAGGGAGTAATCCCTTTTGCAAATTTTTTATTGAAAAGTTATGTAAAATCTACTGTGAGGAAGATCATCTTACATTAATACTTCATTAGATTTTTATCACGCGAGGTCCATATTTGATATTTGTTACAGTACGTGGGTGATGTTTTCACTGACGTACTTTTGACAGTCAACTACCAAAACTATGTTTGAAAATCTTGACTCTTTGATTCGAGGCTTTTTAGTAATGCCACTGATTAAAAAGTGTGACAGGGATTTTCTAATTTGTGGGTACAGAAGAAGGGTATTGCCTTCATGTCTTCCTCTAAGATAAAAAAATAATATCTATCGTATTTTGTGATAAATCATGACATGACCACTACCCTCGGGAACCAAAAAAACCGCTTAATAACAAGAAAAAAAATATCTGACATTATTTTTCTATTTCCTATAATTGGAGGTAAGACCATTGCTTCAAGAATGTCAACAAAGACTTTTATTTAATGCAAAAGAAACGTCTCTCATCATTTGACAATTCATAATCTTAACTGTCAGGTGATGAGATAGTCTCTTAGCATGAAAAAGCATGTTGTCACAACTAGTTTATTAAGATATACTCTGTGAAAATAAATACTAAAAATTAGCTTAATAATAATGCCCATCAGTATATAAATACTAAAAAGAATTAAAATTGTTGTCTGAATTTACAATCGTTTTTTATCTTTTTTTTACAAAATCACTAAGCAAACCAAGTCTTTAAATCTTAGTGTCCTAACTCTCAAGTGTTCTTTTTAGTTGTCTGTTTCAGACAATATTTTATATCTTCTGATTAAAAGAGCTCATATATTCAGGTGTGCAGGCATCAAGCGAAGAGTACTTACTGGCATGGCTCTTTTATGGACTGTGATGGAGCCTCTCTTCAGAGCGAAATAACCATTAATCCTGGTTCCTATTCTGCCTAAATTATTTTGCTTCCTGATTCTTTTTTTCTCTAGTCTGCTTTAAAAAGCAAGTGCTCTGTTCTCCGCATCTTTTAACACAAATAACATCTCTGCTCTGCCTATCTTTATTTAATTTCAATAAGACTTAGCTTTTTTAACAAGGGATTAAGGGGGCCAATAAGATTAATTGTCAGGTTTTTGGCTCTCTATCTGCTAACTCAAAAAACACCGCTGCTGTTGATTTAGAGCACTTGGTGCCGTAAGGCAGAAGTGGTAACACCTATCCATTATCTATCAGCTTTTATCATTTACATATTATTAATTGTGTGGATAAAAGATAAAGCTCGGATATCAATGGTGACAAAGAGTTCCAATGTCACGGCTTTGTTCAACCCATTACTTTTTAAGTCACAAAGCTACCATCCATTTTTAAGAAAAGGGGGACAAGGCCATGTGGACACCTTCGATGCTTTGTCGGAAAATGTGTTCTCATTCCTGTACAGATAAGCGTGACCTTAGTCTCTTACTTAACTTAATATAAGAGACATCAAGCGACCACTGGTTTAATTAATTTATCTATGCGAATAAGCAATTAATGGACAATTCTCATGGTTACGAGACTGAAAACTCTGAAGTGATCAAAACATTCTTACTCAATACTAAATATGCCATCTTCGAGGAGCTTCTTTAAAGTTTCTCACTGTGTAAAGCAGCCAGAAATGTTGCTAATAACTAACAATATTAGGTTTAGCAAAATATTAACTGGTTAACAAGTTAACTATATGCTTATGATAATGTATGAAATTGTTTTCATAAAAATTAAAGTTGACACAAATATTGAACTTAATTTGGAATATCGTTCAAGAGTGGGTTGTAGCCAAAGACAGCAGGAGTTAACATTATTTTCCTTTTCAAATATAACCGAGAATCCTTTGTAAAGAACAAGGATGGTTGAAATGTTAATTAAAGGTAGTGGCAAAATTGGAATTGTCTTTCAGGTAAACTATTATTAATAACTGATTTTATTTTCATCGATTTTCACTAAGCGAAAATAATGAGATTTGTGTAGTAGCTTATGTTGTTTAAGTGAGATACTTGAAATAATGAACTATCTGTGAACTGTTTGGTATGTACGCTCTGAATTTTGAACAGGCTCATTCATTTTTGCTCATATTGGCTTTGTAGATAAAAATTTGGACGTTATCAGACTGGGATTTAAAAGCCGTTATCAACGGGACAATCTTAAAGCAGTAGTACAGTGTGGTACAATATTATGAATGTAAAAGAGCTGTTTATCTTTCCTTGCTACTTTTTCAAAGTAGTCAGTCATAAAGTCATATCCAAAGTCATATCCAAAGTCTATCCAGATTGTTTATAAAAGAATATAGTAGTCACTTGTTTAAAGATATCAGAATTTTTCAATTTCAGGTAATATTAGTCTTTATTTTTTCCAAGTAGCGCAGTAGTGAAAATTACAACGTTGACGCAAGGCGCTAATTATAAGACCTATTTAAGAAATAGCAATAATTCATGAAGTAAGGAGAAGTACTTAGTATGAAAAATGGGATTGCAATAGTACAGTTTTGGTGTAATACCTTGAATAACAAGTGCATCCATCACCAGAGACAAAGGTCGGCATTGAGTACTTTCAAAAAATGGACTTGTTAAAATTTCATAACACACACACACACACACACATATATATATATATATATATATATATATATATATATATATATATATATATATTACTCCAATAGTTTATCTATTATGATAAAACGATAAAACATCTTACACTACATACCAATGAGCTGAATCATATCACAGTTCTTTTTAAAGAGGACTGTTCTTCAGAGTAGAGTGGGAAATGTTTCACCCAAGTGCCACATTTCGTGACTACACATAACACCCCCATCCCCAACCTGCAATATCTTGAGTTGAGAATCCCATCAAGCTCACATGCAAGGACCTCCTTTGACGATCCATACAATTGGACATCTTAAAAATCAGTTATTAGAGGGTACCATTCTTCTTGTTTAGGGTACTGGCAGAGATAAATACCATTTCACTGCTGGAAGTTGAAACAATTTTTCATATCTTTTTTTATAGATTTTCATATGTTTTTCCACGTTTTTATTGGCTCCTTCCTCATCCCAGTTCTACATCTAATAACAAGTATACAACTAGTATTCAGCCACTTTAACAGGCGAAAATATGCGGGAGAAGGAAAATGAAAAGATGAGAGAAAACGAAAGTTGAAATGGAAGATTTTTTGCCCACAAATGCGGGTAAGGTTTTAAAATCTTGGAAGACAAAGCAGGATGGGGCCAGAAACTGTAGGATTTTTTTTCATTTCTATGGCCAACCAAATTAATAAAAGATCTTCAGTTTTTAATTCTATATCTTGTTGATTTAACATAAGCAACGAAACGCCTCCGTTGTATATGACTGTCCTTAACTGTGATCCGTGGTATCAGATTATATTTACCTTTCTGATGACTGCACATTTTTCAATATATACTTTAGTTGTATCGTATCCTGATTTCTTTTGCCAAATGGAAATAAAATTTCATCAATTTTGACATGATAGGAGCATTATTTCATAATTTTTTTTGTTGGCTCTAATCTTGAACCTGAATTTTCTAAATAACGTGTTTTCAATTAGACTTAAGAATAAATAAAGGAGCTTTTAGTGTCTAACCATTAAATTTGTTACCAAAAGATTAAAGTACATTGCTTGTGGGGTGTTACTAGGAACTCAAAAGGGTGTGCTATGTGCTTTTCCCTTATTTCAACCACAGATTATTTTCCCATATTCATTCCAGATATTGCCTTTTAAATATGTATATAACGACATGCGTTTCAAAAAATTGGCAAACACGTTCATTCTTACCAAAATATATTATAAGAAATACAACGTTCGAAAGAAACATGATTTTGTATGCAACTAAATTAGAAAAGGACTATTATGTCAATCCGAACTTTTAATGCTCTTGCTGCTATTACAATTAGGGTGTTTTTATAGGTAATTTTTTAAATTTGTGGTGGTATTTCTATTTAATCAGAATTGCAATATATTGATGTTTTAGCTTTTTGAAACATTGCAACTTATCATTTTTTGAAGATCATTTTAAAAACCCCTGGTGCTTTAGCTTCATTACAGCCTTGTAGCGTTTTTTCATATCCATCGCAACACGTTAAGCTGAAATCCGTGTATGAGACAAAAAAATAATTTTCAGCTGTAAATTATACAGCTAGTACGACAAAGTTGCTGTTGGTGGTAGCTTTATTTTTACTTTTGGTTTTTCTTCCTTCTTCAGGTCGGGTTGGCTTCCATTATTATTGCAATGGTACACAATATTAAATTTTGGATTAAAACACTATCAAGCTCTGTCTCAGAGCCTAAAATAGTGAGTGTTCCATCTAAATTTTCCTCTAATCTATTCCTGAAGTGCTCAGCACTTTCCTCGCTATTCTTTCATATCTCAGTAGGCATGTTTTCTGAATTATGTCATGTCCATTTTTTAAATCAAGCTTTTTTAGCTTCTTCTGGAGTTTTCCTGTCACCGAACCTAATCCAATAATTATGTCTGACAATATCACAACTTTCTTTACACCCCTAGTCCTTATTTCATATTTGAGCTCTGTGTAGGCATTAACTTTTCCCTTGTCCTTTTTCTGTATTCTCGTATCCAATGGACGCAGGACATCTATTAAATTGCCAAGCTTTTCTTTTTTCTGTAATTTAATGTCTATTGTGCTCAATGTTCTGTTCCATTTGAATGCTTAAGCCCCAACGAATTTCTACGTCGTTATCCTCAAGTACGCTCTTATCTTCACTAACAAAATGTTGGAAGCTTTTTCCTAAAAACTGAGAATCGTACTTCTTGCACCTATCTGCCAATGTATTACTGTAGCTATCTTGTCATGCCTCACATTTTTGTTTTCATTTTGAGGACGTTCTTACCATCCTGACAAAATATGTGTAATCATCTCATCATTTTCGCCACACAACCTGCACTCAGCTCAGTTGATGTTTTCTCTGTCGATATTTCTTTTTATCAAATTTTTCCTTAAAGCTTGAACCTGAACAGCAACAATGAGCACGTCGGTTTCCTTTTTTAGATATTCTTTATTCAGCCACACCCAACTCTCTTTCTGCTCGTTGACTTCCTTTATCCCTCTCTCAAACTTGCTCATGGAATCCTTTTTCTTCAAACCTTTTTCTATGTTCTGTTTTATTTTATATTCCTCTCCATTGGTCTTCTAACTTGCTAAAAGACCTTTTTTTATAGCCTTCTTTAACAATTTCTCTTCTTTTTAATTAAATAGAATGCCAGGTTGAGATCTTCGAACTTTGCAACGTTTTCCAGAAATTACAACCCTAGTCCATCCTCTTCTTTTTTAAGATCGTAGGTGCTAATGTCAAGTTCATGGTAAATATCTTTCTCGTTTTACCATCCATTTCCTGTAATTCTGCTTATGTTCAGTCAATGATACAAGCACCATACCAAAAATGTGGGACACTGCTCTGCTGTTGACGGCCATGACACATTCCCAGTATTTAACTTTGATTTCAAGATAATTTTCACTCATTATTATTATTATTATTATTATTATTATTATTATTATTATTATAAATAATATTATTAAATTGCTATTTGTAAAAGTAAAACATGTCACAAATCTATAAAGTAAAATTTCTTCCATTTGGCATGATTTTCGACAAGACTACGCTACTCATTTTGGGGGATGAATATTCAAAATGTTCCCTTACTACATTTAAGAAAGAAATAAAATCTGTCTAGTTACGACTTGTTTGATAATAATATTCTATAAAAAATGCAATTGCTAAAGGAGGTCAGTGAAATGTTACACCAAAATAATGGTGATACAACTTTTTGTATAGACGTTTGTTTTACGATGTATGAAATTGAACGAGACCCAGGGGGTGATTGGGTGATAATCTATTTCCTTGATGAAGTATTCAGAAAAACTACAGTAAATTTGTTTTCTACCATGTGCCACACCCCTAAAGACTTTGAGAACCACAGCTTTAATATTATCAATGCACACACAAATATATATAGATATATATTATATATATAGTATCGTTGCATAGCGTTTTTTATTGACGTTGGAATATGATATGGCCCCGTTTTATATGCTTGCTTTCATTGGACTTTTATCTCTTGTTTGAGTTGTTTACGTCTTCTGATCACGTCCACATTTGCCAGAGCAACTCGTATGTAATATGAATGAGTGCATTTTTGGTGGCCACTTAGGATCAAAAAGAAAAGTTATTTATAAATTTTATGAAAGCATACAGGTTCCAAAAGTTGTCTTTTAGTAAAAGACATAGTTGACTTCTAATCAAGATGATCAATATGAAGGTACAACCACGTTATATAAAAAGTTGATTTTCTTACGTTCTAGTTCTTGTTTTACCAGTCTTTTGAGCAGTATCAAAAAATTCACCATAAGACAAATAAACACTCTTTATATATTTGATTGGGTAAGGAATGTCCTCATTTAAAAAGTCATATTTTATCACATACCCAATTAGGCAATTCGAAAAACAGTAATTCACTTAGCTGGCTATGGACGTTATTACAGAGTGTTGCAATTGTAATGTAAGAAATTTAAACACAAATTACTAGATGATGAGAAGTCAACTGATTGTTGTTTCCCTTTTATCATATTAATATAGGCTTGTTTATACAATAGAGTTATGTAATTAAATGTATTGTAATAAAGTCATTTAGTAAAGAGTCAAAAGAGTAGTTAATTTTGGTCTCACGAATCAAAACTGTATAGACCTGTTATCGATGAAAAAGTATTCCAAAATCTGAATAAGGTGGTATACAAGTGTCTCTTATATTTAGAGCAGTTATGAAGTTAAAGAAAATTGCATCTATTGACTTTTGATGATTATTTGTTTTTTCAAATCATATTTTGCATCAGTGACAATAAAAATGCAACACTTTTTAAAAGTGAAAGTTTTGAAAAATTGCTATCGAGCTCCTTGTGCAGAATTTTTATATTAAAGAATTGGTGTTTTCTCTGGGATTTTTTGTTAAGGATTGCATTGGATATCATTCTTTCTCAATTTAAAAAAGTTTTTAAAAGAGGAAGTTACTACACCATGGCGCTTGTTCCAAGCCTGGTAGCCATAAAAGTTGTTTCAGTTCAAGATTTGGTTACTTTTTGAAAATACGCTTACTTTTATTGTAAAGTAGCTTTTCATTAAACTCTACTAAGCATTAATAAATTTAAAACTTTTTTCAACTCTTGTAAAAGTCTCATTTCTAAAGTTTAAAATCAGGAGTTTTTTGGAGTGTTTTCCTTTTTTCTGCTAATTTTCTGGAGTCGAAATTTATATGCCTCGTTTTTTGTTTATTGAAATACAGGCTAAAATAGTTGCCAGTAGTACTCATTCAAACTCTGTCATTATTTCATAATACATATCTTGTATATAGTACTGTACTCATGCTCTTCAAAAACTTTTAAAATACTTTTATTTTTGGCTTTTTAACATTATATTAATATTGCTCTTAATATTATTAGTATAGACATAATTAAAGAAACACGACAGCATGTTACAAAAAATGGTGGTTAGTTAAAATATTTTGGTTCGATATGATAAAGAAAACCTACTTTTTATAGCCGTACCCGTTATTTTATCAATATTGATATATTGTCATTACAAAAATGTACTGAAAGATATTTGTGGACATAATCAGCAAAGATTGAAAACCAGAAATAACATTGTGCTATATTAAAGTAAAATTTGGTGGTTGTAAAATCCTGTTATTTATGAAAAGTTTTAAAAATATGGGTCTTTTACATTAAGAATATGACTCTTTAACGAGAGTTCTATAAGAAAAGGCAATCCTGATTTAGCTGCATTCTTGTTAGTATGGTTGATAATCTCTAGGTATTAGCCGATCGGTTTTCGAAAACACTGTGAGAGTTGAGTTTTAATATGGTGGATAGATTTGGATACGGTTCAAGCATCACAATTTGCATCATAACAAGCAGAGTTTTATTTTAATTTTCTGTCATATAATACGTATTGAAGTTGCAATTATTTATAGCAATAAAAATATTCTTTTTTCCTATTTTCTTCGATTAGAATAATCTAATAGGTAAAATACCTTTGATTATGCTTGAGTGAATGAATATCAAAATAAATATTTGAAGTTTACAAAACTTTGGCTTTAGAAATACAACATCAAGTATGATTAAGACGAAACCATGGGGTTAGGGTTACTCACATGGTCCTTTATTGGTAGCAAATTTTAGTCTATATACTGTTCGATTTTTTTGTATTCTTTATATATAACTCATACATTTAAATTGATGGAACTTGCGTCAGTAGAAGTACTTTAACAAACTCCTTTAACTTCAAAAAAAGATCTTAGGACTTCAATATTAATATTTATCTTTTCTTTGCAGTATCTTATGCTAAAATTGTTGCATTCGACATTTTGACAAAGTGATAAAACTTAACATAATATAACATATTGCTGTTGTTGGTGGTATGTGTTATTGTTATTCTTAACTATTTTGGACTCTATCACCTTATGGCACAGTATAGTGAACTCGTAGTGGGATTATTGATTCTGTTGTCTATCCGAACTCGATCTAAAAAGGCTGCCTCAACCTTGAGGCCTTAAATGTATATTAGCATACTCTTTTCTTTTTTAGTGCTTTTTCTCAATTTTACGTATAGCTAATGTTCTCCTGCTTCAAAGCCTTTTGGCATTGGAAATTATCTGTCTAAACAATTTGAAGAATCTTCCCAGCTTTCGTAGATAAAACATCTCAAGGTCACGGTCCTTTTATCTATTTTTAAATGTGTTGTTGTTGTTGTTGCAAGAAAAGTATAAGAGGAGGTTCTGCTTAGCAATTTGTGTGTCTGTAATATAATTCTTTAATTCTTTAAAGTTTCCTTAAATACATGCATGTGCAGTGACAAAAAAATAGTTTGCAATACATTTGCAAACTGTATGGGGTTCTTAATTTATCGTTATTCATTCTACATATTTACAGCTCCTTTTATAATACTTTTCCAGTACTAATGTGGTTTTAAATAGAAAACAATAAAGAGAACAAAGTTTACATTAGGCTTTATTGAAAATTTACATGTTCTTCCAAAAACCTTTATCTGCCCGGTGGGTAGTATGTATTTCAATGTTGAAGTCGGGCGGAAATGTCTACGTGGGGTCTTTGAAGCACGATGGCAAGATTTGCACCAGTGCACCAGCGAATCTTGACATTATCTATTCCTCGACGGTATCAAGATTTACATCTTTACTGCTGCCTGAAATGCGAGTAGCAGATCATATATTTTATTGAAAATTTGACTTGATTCCATATAAGTATTTGGTCCTATCATGCCCTATATTAAACTATTCCTCACCGGTATCAAGGTTTAAACCTTTACTGCTTTTTTGTTTATGTGTTATTATGTTATTCTTCATGCGGTTGTTGATGGTAAATCGCAAATGAATTTTAATGCATAACAGAGAGCGGAAAACGGTCTCTCGATCAATGTATTATTTGCAGGTGCAGCCAACAACAATTTTGCAAGACGCACAACTTGCAAAATTGATTTTATTGTAACCCAGTAGCGCGAAACCTCGATGATCTGAATAAAATTAGTCTCCTCCACCTGTTATCCAGCATCGCTTGCTTCAACTCTAAGTAGCTTCAATTGAACAAAAAGGAGGTAGAAATCGATCTGCATACATTTCCTTCATTTTGTATACCGCTATTTAATACGATATTCTATTTACAGCTTTAAACAACAGATTTTGCATGTCTGTGCAAACCTAAAAAATCTTTCTCATTGACATGGCCTCAAAGAGCTTAGGGTCAGAAAAGTAATACACTTTTAAATTGACTGTTCGATATGTCTCCTTGACTGAAGTTGACAGTTCATACTATGACAGTTCATAACGCCACTACAATTATCAAGATTTTTTTAACCTTTCTTTGACCTGTGTCTTCTTCATTCGAGGTTGCTCGTAAATTTTCAAAAGAACCATCTGATATATACAGCGAAAACAATTTTAACCTCATCGAAAGCTGATCCTCATTATGAAGAAAAAAGCAGTGTATCAAGTAAACAATTGGAAAATAATTCTATATCCTTCTGTTTAAAAAATTACTTTATTTCGGCATAATATTTCTCGTCTTTAAAAATACTTTTCATTATTAATAAGCAATAATAAAGAAGACGAACACAACATGGTAGAAGAGTACAAAAAAGATAGAAAAGTGCTTAAGAAATCGTTGAGGTTGACGAAGGTGAGAATCAAAGTAAACCACGGTCAACAATCTGTTAGAAAAAATGGAGTTTTTGAAATGTGCAGTGGTTGCCCTCTAAATCCCACTATCAGCATTATCTACATTAATTTTTGTTTTATTGTTAAGTTCCTGATTTTCGTTCGTAGATTATTATCTACCATTACTACAGTGGCTTCATTGACTGCCAGGACCATAGTAGTACTGTTGAATTTTTTAGTCTTAGGTATCTATTCCTGTCACTCTTACGTTACTCAGATGTTCTAATGCTTCTACTGCCGAAAATACAGAACTGTCTCTGATTCTCTGTACTTATGGTACTCAAATTTGACTCTCGATGCCTTTTATCTGGTAGCCTGCCAAGCACGATCTTCTTCAAAAGGATAAGTTTGTGGAAATGGCTTGTGATGCATAATGTTCTGTAATTTTCTAAAGCGATTCACTTTTAACGATATCATTTTGGGGACCTAAACTTTCACTTGATTTCGATATTCTCTTCCGAATCCCTTATAGCAGGACTTTTTAAAACCAAATCTATGCAAATTTAGGCTGAGCGTCTTACAGGGTACCCTATTCCTTTAAAATAGTGCAAAAAAGAGAATTTAGAATTACATTACAATTACGTTGTTTTTATTATCCTTTATCTAAACACAGCTTTTAGCTGGATGTTGATACCAAAGTCTAGACATCAAGTAACTCCCAGTCACTCCAGGTGTCCAGTACTTTCCTGAGTATTCTTCCTGTACCGAGTAGGCTTGCTTGTTGCTATTGTCCTATACCACAGTTGATATCGATACTCCAAGCTTTGCATTAACAGTGTCTAACGCCCAATAATAATTGGTATTATATTTACGCTTTTACAATTCCAAATCTTCTTCAGTTCCCATTTCAAAGCTTATTATTATTATTATTATTTTATCCATTTTATGCAATACATATATTAGATAATATTTCACAAGTGTTATCTTTTTAATATTGTCGACACTACTTTTGAAATTCACTTGTAGTATAATTCCTTGACTCTGATATTATATACTATGTGTACTTCACCATGCTGAGTCTAAATTAATCTAAAAGTTCCTTGAACTGGAATAGGGGTATGGCTAATTGCACTACAACCTTTGAGTAATTCAAAACTACCTTAATAGATATGAGAACCGATGACCCATAAAAATTTATGTAGTGGCCAAGTATTATTACCTTATTGTTTCCAGGTATTTTATTAAGCTTTATTAAAGTGCCGACATTTACTAGCATTGTTGTAAAACAAGGCAAAGGGGTTTTATTTGATATAAAGATGTAGTAGTAGTAATTTCATATTAAAATATGATCGCATTTCATCTGCAAACATCGTGTTGTGTGAATATAATGCATTAATGTACGGTAGATGAATAGAAAGGACTTCAGAACCCATTTGAACAACTTGGCGTCTTTCTATTAGAATGCCTTTGTTAAAGACTCTAAGCATTAATTTTTATGAGACAGGTACCTATAGGTGCACGTTCAAATGTTTGTAAACTCCTTTCTAAATTCTGTTGTAATAAGTGTATTGAGTAATCAGTGTATCGTTGTTGCGTTAAATTAACCATCAGGTATGTGTCAGGGGGTACACATAATCAGGTAAGCACAAAACCATCAAAGTATTGCCAAACGAAGGCACGATCCTTACATCAATACAAATTCATTATAAATCTTCAAGCGGACTTCTCCAAATGCCCAACTATTGTTTGAGATTCTTCTCAACAACCTGCCAAGGAAATAATGTTGTATTACGCAGAACAAGATTTGTCCCCTTTGATTCAAACGAGTATTACTGAATAAATTCATTACCATTCTCCTGAAGTTAAAGTATTCATTTGATATTCATTTACTAGATGGTGAAGAGATAAATCAACAGACATCTGCTCACACGTTCACAATGAAGCATCTGCAAAGAGTTTTGAGTCTTTGGCTACTACTTTCAGCACTTTTAATCAAGGCATTCGTATCACAAGGTAATAATGGCACTATTAATTCTTTACTATTGTACTCTATTTTATATGTCAGTCAGACGTTTTTTGCAAAAATTTTCAATTAATTTCCAGCAAGGGTATTTTGTGCTTTTGTTTTAGTAAAGACCAAATAACGTTTATGGAGAATACAAATTTCCTGCGTCAGATCAATAATGCTCCTCACTGATTTTCTGCAAATAAACGACTTTTTGAAGGAGAATTAAATGTAACCTCAAATGTAAGGAAAATAGTTTGTTAGCTTTTTTCAGGTCAATGAAACACTCTTCAGTATTATAAGACGCTGCCCTTCTTTGTAATACAAAATCTCGTATATAAAAGAAAATGGTATGAACTGTGACATCAGATATATCGAAAATTATTTTTGTGTGAAGCGAAAGTCAATAATATTAGCAAATCATGAGTGAAAGAAAGTCTTAAGGTTGAAAAAATATGTTTAGTATCTATTATATTAACAGATAAACTTAAATATTTATTAACACATGCATATAAAAGTACAGGGGAGTTGATTTGGAGCAAGCAAAGGATAAAAAGAGACTCCTTTTACCAATTATTATAATAGCTGTATGGTACATGCTTAATAGAAAAGCATCTGACCTAATTAACCTTTGTAACCTATAACTTTTCTTTTTCCCTTACAAAACAATGATCAAGTTATTTCTATTGTTAAATAATTTGTTTATGCACGTGTGGCATATTTGACTGTTAATTTAAAAATAAACAAGGAGATTTTAGACCTTTACTTTTAGATTTGATGGCTTTAGGTAAGCATTAGCTGATAGCTCAAAGACCGTTCTATTTAGCAGACTTCCGTACCAAATGACGGCAAAAACAACAAATAAAAGTCTCTGAGAAACATACTTGTACCAAGCAGGTGTACATTGAGGCTTTGCATTTCTTCCGTTGCCCTCCATTACTAGATTAAACTATCTTTCTTGTTGTTCGTCTAGTTTTACAGTTGGAGACCTAAAAACTAATGGTAATTGGCTCTATCAGTAGCCACACTTCTGATGGAAGAAAAAAGGTTTTCAAGCTATGGTTGTTGTATAAGTTAAGATATTCAGGATATTCTTTCGTTCAACTAGTATATATTACTTTTACGTTGGGGAGCTATGACAAACCTTGAAAGTAGAGAACAAAATGCAAAGATTAATAGCACACTCAAAGAATTCCTTTCATTTTAAATGCCTTGTGCCTTTTATGAGTAGAAAACTAAAACTTTGATGTTATCTTTTATGCTCACAAAAGATCCTATTCTTACCTGACCTATGTCTATTCAGGTTCAGTTTTATACACTGTTTTTTATTATTAGAAATATATTATAGTGTAGGTTTCCTAATTTTTCCTAATTGAACAAGCTACCAAGAAGTACATTACTACCAGGGTTGCATATAGTATATTTTAATTAAAAACAAATTTAGTACTTAAATTTAATACTTTATCTATTATATATTGTTATATATATTATATTAAACATATTACTGTTTAAATAAAATATTTAAAAACTTGATTAAATGCTAACGATAAATGCTAAGGAACACCATTTGCAGGGGTTAAATGTGCAGCAACGGTTTGAACATGCATTACGTGACTAGGCCGACAGAGGCGGAGACATATATGCACACAGTTATGTATGTGTACTTATCAGGCTGATGCTGTTGCAAGAAATATTTCTCATATATCGTTGGTAACATATTGCTCTCTTCGGCACCTGTGGTTTTTCTGCTGAAGTGTTAACTTTGGGCAAAGGACAAAGGGCATTGTGAAAAGAAAAAAGAACACATGTTTGGTTCTATCAACTATTACTTATCTTTTATGTGACCTTTTTAATGTTGTTGAATGCCTTTAATGAAGACCAAAACCGCAAAGATTGAAAAAAATTGTAATAGGACACTCTAGTTTAAATGAACTTAAACGTACAAGCTAATTTGCCATCTGGTAAAAATACCATCTTGACTTATACCAGAGAGCCAGAAAAAGTCAATTGGAATGATGGTGTGAAAAAACCTGCGATTTGCCTTATTTTAGTTTGTTTTATTTTCATTTAGCGTTTAATCTTTTTCTTTAACCAATATTAGAATATTTGGTAGGAGAATAATAAACATCTCAATTTAAATAGTCAAGAGCTCAAAGTGATTAGTTGATGTTATTTGTATTTTTTTCAAGTGGTAAAGAAAACTCAGACTTCCCACAAACAACCTATATGAAATAAAAGTTTTTCTTTAATTCCTACTCCATCGAGTGAAGACTTCACTCCAACCAAAGACCCTTTCCAAGGGCTTGGGTTGTTTCGATATAAAGAAAAGCGAAAATTGAACATTTATTAATCTAAGGGTATCAGTAATGGCTATCTACGGAAACCACCTAGGTTTCTGCCGGTCACCAACACCGCACGCATTGTTGTTAGCACTTGTTTTCAATTTCACAATCGTATCTCACTAAAATGCACACGCTACCTGAAAAAATTCTTACAACGCAATCTAACAGCTTTAAATAATGTTAATTCTGCGTTCGTCATTATTGTATGCTCTTTCTCTATTTTGCTTGCAATTGTCATGTTTTTCTGTTTGGTAATTGTATGGACACATTAGCCTGCAATTAAGTATTCAAGATGATTGTAGCATTGTTTTATTAGTAATTTTTATTTAGTAGATGATTCATCCTGGAAATTTCAGTTGTCAAGGTAAGCAATCATCTGTAAATTTTTCTGGTGATACATTTTGACCAAAATGCGGGGATTTACTACATTTTTCACTCCCTGGATAGCTTGAATGAACTTCGGCGAATGCAAAGTGCCCCAAGGCAAATGGGTAAAAAAGTTAGTTCATATTTTGTCTTGCTGAGTAATTTCACCAAGTTAATGCATCAACACTTTTACTTCGTCTGTTCCACTGCCATCGTCTTTAAAGTACTGTACGAACACTTTTGTGCAGATAGTTATTCATTGCTAAAATATAATTCTTTACATCGAAAGGCTACTGGTTGTTTCGCATTCAATAATTAGTAAAAGCCCTTTAACATGTACAAAATATTTTATTTTGTTTTAAACTTTAAAGCTCACTCCGTTTGAAAATAGCTTTATTATTGATTTATTGATTTATTTATATATTTACTTATCTATTTCTTTTTTTCTTTTTTAATAACTTCCAGGCAGGATTCATCAGTTTAATCAAAACATTTTTTCATAGAAGTCATTTCCCATGGCTCGTCTCTTTTAGTGTTTAGTCATGTCTTCAAGAGAATAATTTAAAGTGTATCTTCTCTCCAATTAGATCTCCACTAAAATATTTTGGTTCCAATGCCATGGCATCTTTACTTTATTGAAGTTAAGAAATGATAAAGTTTTGAGAGGATATGTCTTGTAGACTAATCATACAGTCAATTCATATACAATTAATTATATTCTCACTAATGCTTTTAAGTTTTGACAAAGCAATGCTTTGTAGGAGAAGGTACTTGTTCCTTTTAAATGGTTGAAAGCTATTAATCTAGATCATATGGAAGTACACCCTCTTGTAAACGGTGATGAAGCAATACTGTAAGCAACATCTATTTCATTCAAAGAATATTTCTTTAAGAAAATATTTTGCCACAGCTGCTTTTCAAGGATGAACAACTTTCCTCAAGTCTTATTTCTCTACCCATGTTATTTGTGAGCTGATCATCTTTACTCAGACCTTGGTCAGGCATTGGAAAAACCGATTCCAGCCTACATGCAGATTCGTTTTAATGTTAAAGTGATACTGCCTGAGGACACTTATAAAACACTTTACTGATAAGCAGAAAATATGGATATCTGCTATTGCCTTTGGTAAATAAGAAATTTCTAATGATATGGATTTCCTGCTGCAAACGCATGAGTTTTACTGACTGTACGGCTCACAAGGTATCTCGTTTTGTCTTATGGCATATCACATTTCCTTTTCCTATCGGACAATAATATTTCTCTACAGTGCAAGAGTGGAAAATTATGAAACAGGTCTCTGGCTGGTGACATCTTTTTTTATGATTACTTAAAAAGTTGGCAGAGGGTTCGTGTTTTTATTTATGCAACTTATTTCTATTTTTTACTTTTATACCATTCTTAATAAACAGTTAAATATGTTGAAAAATGTACATTTCGATAAACTTCTGGAATTAAAAGAATGTTTGGTTATTTTGAGCTTTCATACAACAGTACTTTAGGAACAATTTTTTCCGAGCATAATGTCTTTAGTTGACACAGGGTAGTCAAATTTTTCAGGCATTGGGGAAAAAATGTGCTGCGATTATTGAGCCAAGTAGATTTTGGTTGGTTGAAAATTGGAAAGTTGCTTTGTTTAAAGTTTCTACCATATTGTTGGGAAAATTAAAGTTTTCTGTGTCTCTCTCGTTTCTGTTGAGAACGATGGTCAAGAAAATTCATGGCCTACATTCTCTTTCAAATATTTTACCCCCGGAATTTTCAAGTGATTTACCTTTTATCGTTGAAATAACTTGACCCAAATTAAATTAACAACTGATTCACCTCGAACATTCATACATTCCTGAGGGCAAACGGAAGTAAACGTTCAGAAAATGACCAATGGTAAAATTGTTGACCCTTCAGCCTTCAGCTACCTTGTCAACATTGAAAAAAAACACCAAAGTGTTGTTTGCATTTTATTTCTGACAGCCGTCTTAAAATGTTTATTTAATTATTGTTTGAAGGAGTTCTCCTAAAAATAGAGGGTATGGCGGTGAGCTGACCTACCAAATTAGTTTACAAGCATATATTTGCTCTGATTCGTTTCTCTTTCTTCACTCATTGTTCAACTCCACAACTTTTATTTCTGCATGCTCTCATTCTCTCTTTATCCTTTTTTCTCCCTTCCTCCTCCTTCTCTCTCTCCCTCTCTCTCTCTCTCTCTCTCTCTCTCTCTCTCTCTCTCTCTCTCTCTCTCTCTCTCTCTACTTTTTTATTTATATCATACCAGTACTGTCTTTATTTTTTTATTTTTTTTATAGTTCTATATATACATATATTAATTTTC
>RDPX01000283.1:795753-846149 GCA_003991215.1 Morbakka virulenta | reverse complement strand
ATATTTGCTCTGTTTTGTGTCTCTCTCTTCACTCACTGTTTCACTCTACAATTTTTATTTCTGCATGCTCTCTCTCTCTCTCCTTTTTTCTCCCTCCTCTCTCCTCTCTCTCTCTCTCTCTCTCTCTCTCTCTCTCTCTCTCTCTCTCTCTCTCTCTCTCTCTCTCTCTCTCCATTCTAAAATAAATCATCCCAGAAATTTGTTTGTATTTTTCTTTTCTTGATGGATATTTACATGGAAATATCAAAGTCCATTCTTTCTGGTGTGCCTACCAGATTTTGAACTGCTTTTACCTTGCTTTTAGCATTCGAAAGCCTAATGCATTCATTGTTTTTAATAAATACCTTGATATTTCTAGTTTCTTTTAATCTGCCTTCCGATTGGACAGTAAAAGATGCTCCAGTTCTAACTTTATCAAGTGTACTTTTAACGTTGAATACATTTACATTTTAACTGCAACCACTGTAAAATAGCGCATATTAAGTTAGATCATTACAAGATGTGCATGATGAGGTGGTCACTAGGTGTGACGCGACTAGACAGAATTCCTAAGGACACCATTCAAGAAACGTCCCACATTGGGAGACTCAGAGACAAGATGAAGGAGTCACGATTTCGTTTTGGATCACTTAACAAGGCGTGATGCAGATTTTGTAAGAAGGAGGGTACTGAGTTATGAATTACCTGGAAGAAGGAGAAGAAAGAGGCCGAGGAAAAGATGGAAGGACGTTATTGACAGAGGTATGGAGGCTGTTGGTGCGAAGTATACTGATGCGACATACAGAACAGGCTGGAGATGGCTGATCCGCTGTGATGACCCCCTAACGGGATATAGCCGAAAGACAAAGAAGAAGAAAATTACAAGATGCTCTGATGGATAATTTGAATATCTCGAGCATGGTCTGACAAAATTAATTCGAAAACATGATTTTGGTTTACAATCAATTTGAAAAGTGACCACAATTAAAACTGCCTTATTACCACGCAAAAAGGCGAAAGCTTTCAGTACTTGCGTAAAGAAAGGCTGGGTACATGTTGCTTAGAATGCTTTTTTGACCTCAGGAGAACAATCACCTAATTTTCAGAAATAGGAAGGCCTATAAATTTAATTTTTATCTATTACATTAAAGCAGATAAACTTAAAAGTATCAGAGTGCTAGTTTTTGGAGTTGCAAATGAGTATAGATATATTCAACGATTAAATCTTTACCTCTCTGTCTCACTAGATTGTAATTGTAATCCTAATTAGCTTACCTGAATATTTATTTGCATAGAAAAATTGCATCTAATGCAAGAAAAGACTTTAAATGCTCGTACTTGTTGGAACGCTAGTAAAACTCATTAGTCAACCTACAGACAATAATACATTTCTGCTAAGAAAATGACAAAAAGACGTTTTATCAATTATATCAACATATTTTCTTGATTCTCAAGTAATACCTACTGAAAATTGCCAACAAATAGGATTCTTAAATTGTCTGAATTGTTTCTTCAAACATGAAAAATCACAAGTTGGAGTTCGGTGAACCAGATAAAGTTCTCTTCGATGAGTGTAGATCTTAATGTTGTTAAATTTATAATTAAATGTTACAAGTTTCGACTTCTCTAAAAATCACAATAAAAATCACAATAACACTCGCAATAACAATCACAATAACAATGACAATAACAATGACAATAAAAATAACAAATATCCAGTCTGAATTCAATGCTGCAATACCAAGCTCACTACTAGTACTAAGATATCTTCCACTGAATTGTCAGTAATCAGGCTGGGAGTGGGGAGTGTTGCAGTCATGAGTTGCTGTCAGACAACAACAACAGCTTTAGCAATGTCCCTTTCCTCACTTGTTGTGGGGCGGCACTTGCAAGGTTGAAGTGATTTTGTCATTTTTGTTAGATTTGATTTTCCATTTTAACTCACTCTAGTACCTACAGTACATGTGCCAGCATTCAACTTACCTGGCTTGTTGCCGGGTACTGAATTTAGGTTTTTTACCCATCCATTATTAGGTGGTGTAACCACATGATAATAACAATGACAACAATTATGCAACAACAATGATGATGGTGATAATAATAATAATAATAATAATAATAATAATAATGTTAAGTTGATATAAGGTGTGAGGGTAGCTGGAACAATTGAGACACAAGGAAATGTTCCAGAAAACAAGATAAAAACCTGGGACTGGTAATTCAAAACAATCTGGAAGTAAAAACCAAAACATTGGTGTGCGTTGTACAAGAACAACCATTAAGAACAAATTATGCATAAGACTGACAAATGTTCAGAAAATCCACTGTGTAGTATGTGTAGAGGAAGAAGTGAGATTGTCTATTGTTTGTGAGTGAAAAAAGCTTGTCCAACGGGAATAAATAAGAAGACATGATAATGTTGGATGAACAATACAAAGGAAGCTCTCTGAAAAACATGCGCATAAAAAAACTGAAAACTGATCCAAAACAATCCAGAAAGAGTTATCAAAAATGAATTTGTTACCATAGATGCTAGTAGGCCAGACATCATGGTTGTTAATAAAACAGAAAAAACATGTGTTATAGTTAATGATGCGGTCCTGGCTGACTGCAGATTGTGTGATAAAGAACAAAAAAAATACCAAAATGTGAAAAGGAAAATTGGGATAATGTGAAAAATGGAAATGGTTATAGTTATTCCAATGATTATTGGACCATTAGGCAATGTATCGAAAGGTTTTAAGTCTTATGTGGTAAAACTGGAAATAGAGTTAAGGTTAGCTTCGTCAAAAGGCATCACTGTTGAGACTTCTAGGGTATTAAGGCAAGTGGCAGAAGCAAAAGGAGAAGGAATACGTTAATCAGTATTATAGATAATGGTGATTTTATTAGTCAGCACCTAAAGCCATTTAAAATAATAATAATAATAACAATACTACTAATACTACTACTACTAATAATTATTATTATTGTTATTATTTTTATTTTTTCATCTCTGGACAAGACAAATCTATCTAATCATGTAAATATTCTATTTACGGGCCTACACAGATAGCTACAAAACGCTTTTAGACTAATCTATATTTGTGAGAAAATATGAGCAGTTGATTTTTTAAAATTAATAAGGAAGGTTTCTCAAGAACCCTGATAGCATGTTGTCAAGAGAAACTAAAGTAAAATACTAAAGGTTTTTGAAAATCATTACCATTCCCTGGATTGTTTTATCGTTCTAAATACCACTGATGATCCAATTTTTTAAAATTTTGAAACACTGTATTACAGAGTATTTTTCAAAGAACAGTTAATACACAATTCAGACAAAATAATAATCTCAAATAAAGCTGTTAGAACTATCGAGTCGATTACTACTTTGTCATAAGCAGGAACCTTAATGTTATGAACATATTTTGTTTCTTTTTTCCCTGGAAATAATTTTTTCTTTCTGTATATGAAAATGTGCAATATTGATTGCAGCCGTATCACTGTAATGAACTGTATTTGATACCAGACGAAATGCTATATTTTATCATGCCACCACAACCACAACCACTTTCTTCCCCAAACTACCATCTCCACCACTATATATTATTTTAAATCCGAAATTGAAAATTTCTCCTTGTGTTTCATTGAGTGGCACCGCAATTGATTTCTTCATTTCAATAATTGTTCTAGTTCAATGTTTTTTCTCTATATGAACTTATCCTCCGCATCCTTTCTTGAATAACTGGTTTGTAGAAAAACCGCTTTCTATTTAGCAAATAAGATTCTTCTGTAAACATTGGAGAATATTATCAATATCTCATTGTAACCATACAAATAAAATGTATGGTTTATATATCAAACATTGTCTTCATTTACGCAGGCTTAGATGTTATAAGAATGGGTAAGTCATTTAGGAGTAAATAGAGAGCGTGTTTTTCTTTAAATCAGGTCAATACTCATTATCATCAAATGTATTCTAGTCAATAATTTAAAAAACTACTAACTCTTAATTAATTTATCGAAGGATTGCATCTTTAAAAGTTAAGTGAAAAATAGAGCTAACATTTTGTTTCTAAACCTTTGATCATCGAGTAACAAAAATCATCTGAGAAACGTTCGTATTTTCCAGACGAAGAACTATTTTATACAACCCAATGACTTCTAACTGTTGAAAGAAACATGACGTATTTTTCTGTCTGTTTACGTAATCCTAAAGAATTATTAAAATAAGCTTATTCAAAGATTCATCTTATCCAATTTTCATGTTTCTCTGGACGAGATTGTACATTTTTGCAGCTCGGGATAGAAATATATAGGATTATTAGGAATATCTCAGAAAAAGCTTTTCTTGATACGTGGGTCAAGAGTCAAATAGCAAGGCAGTAGGTCAGAGGTGATGATAGAATAAGATAAAGATTGTTATAGATCGATCCTTGAGTGAGAGAACAGAGCGAAAACAGAATATAAGGGTTACACTTTAGTGAAGGCCCAGCTGACCCGTACAGGAGGAAGTTTGAAATCCTTAACAAAATATTTAGAAACTATGTTTTCAGTCTTCTTCATGGTGCAGTAGTTGAAACTGTAAGAAAAAGAATGAAAGAACTAAGAATTTGATTAAATTGAATCGCTGCTTTATGTCTCTTGAACTTTTGAAAAGTTAGTAAATGATGGTACTTTTATCAACACACAAATAATCATTATCATTTATGCTCTCCGCACTTAGTGCATGGCACTCATCACATTTCCTCTCCAAAATTCTCTGTCTTCTGCTACTGTTTTCATTGTTTGATGAAATTTCATATCAGAGATATTTGTTAGCTCTTTTTTTATTTTGATTCCAACACCTCATTCAATTATATTTGTTTTCACCAGCTTTAACCAATTAATTAACAATTGCTTCACCTCAAAATACGCCTGGTGCAAATGAAAGAAAAAAATGATGATCAATTGTCTAAAACAATTAATTTCTATTTTAAAAAATCGTAACTACTTTACTCTACAAAGCTAAGGGGCTTTTAGTTCTGAAGTAGTTTTAAGGGCTATCGCCTGCCCATGGGCAATAGGTACTGAAAAAAGAGTGTTATTGAATGTGTTCAGCTTGTTAAATATTTCGGTTTGGGTGTACCCAACTGACTGCTGACTACTGACTATATACCTATAAGATGGAGTAAATTGAAATTTATTTCGAGCTACTGTTGATTCTATTCTCTGTTATGATGCCACCACAAGGACTCTATCCTTAACATTAGGCTAGCAGAATGATGGCCCTTACACAAAAACGATAGGCAAAGCGTTCCTTAAAAAGTGGGAGAGCATCATGACATGAACGAACTGTAAAACAACAGCCCACCATTTTTCAGATCACATTATCAAAAACTACCTTCCTGGTAGAAGACTTTTGAGAAACGTTTTGTATTTGAGAAGACAATAATAGAAAGATATAGGGATAATGTGTGAATGTGTGATTTTCTCTCAAAGGATATAAAAAAGGACAAAAAACACCTATGTCTGTGTAAAAAGCAACAGTATTGATGATAATAATAATAATAATAGTAACAATAAAAGCATATATTTTTCCATGTTATCACTTAATACAATTGTATGCCGTGTATACATTACATAATTACCCTAAGTAATACCACTTTCTATCAAGGTATGGAATCAGGGCTGTACCTCATACACATCTAGATGAGTCTAAGTGACAGCTATTATATTAACAGATAAACTACAATATTTATTAACAAATGAATATAAAAGAAAAGGGGAGTTGCTTTGGTGAAAGACACGGCTCATCAGAGCATCCGTGTAGCAATTATTATAATANTTACCACACATATGATCTTCTTTATGATATATGAGATTTCGCTTTTATCGTAACTTATTTCCGCTAACATCTTCGCTACCAAATGTGTACTCTTTCCGATTGCTCCTATCGCGCCAATGCTTAAATTGACAAATATAACTTTTTGATAATTTTTGCCTAGAAATCTGAGCAGAAATTCATATTTTTCTGATTTACGTTTCGAATTCACTTCAATATTTGTTTCAAAGCCGATTGTAAGTTCTAGAATATAAATCTTTCCTTTATCAATTACTAACAGATCAGGGCGATATGTATCTCCAATAACATGCCCGAGAGTTTCTGTAGCATTACATAAGGAACAGGCAGATGATTCTCTTTGTCCCCATTTTAGCATATTTGAAGCGTTGGCGAGGGTGTTGTTTAAATACCGGATTGTGAATGAGTAGATATTATTGATTAATAGTAACAATAATAATAATAATAGTAACAATAATAATAATAGTAACAATAAAAATAATAATAATAACATCCGGTAGTGTTAATCACTGCTGCAAGGAAATCAAATGATGAATTAGAAACGAAAAAGCAATTGCAAAAGTAGGAGAACAAAGGAACATAGGCAAAACTTAACCAGAAAAGCTCTGTTTAGGCATTTTAAAGACAAACAGCAGACGCTGCTAGTAAAGAAAGGTCGACGTGGCTTGGTAATGGAGGGATAACGTGAGAAACGGAAATACTCATTGCAGCAGCTTATAAGCAAGAATGAAATAGATCAAAGCAAATACAGAAAAACGCAGAAAGAATGCTTATGCCGAATGTGTAAGCAAGCTGATGTAACTAACAAGAATCTCTTACATGAATAAAGCAAGATTGCGCGAAGAGAGTTTAGAGGACTTCACGTTTGGATAGGGAAAGTGATTCACTGGGATTTTTGTATGAAACATAGATTTGATGTGAGTGGTAAGAACACGAACCGAAAGATTCATTCTTCACCCTTTTTTAATGAAAGGCTGATAATCTCTAATTGCAGTTCTTATTTTACTTGTTCAAAAAGCAGAAACCGGCCAGATTAACTCGCTGTGACGTTGTTGGTAATACTGGTACTCACTACCCTGAATGAAACAAGCCCCTTTCAATTCGAAACTTCTACTTTCTGTAAAATACCCAATAATAACAATAAAATATACTTGTTATTTATTATCATTCTGTAATACGGACGCTTATAGCCACGAAGAGAAACACGACCTCTGACCACATCGTGATTTTAATACACGCAAGCATACAATGTGCATCTTTACTTTAGACTCATACTGATCTCTCTTACTTGGCAAATTACATCACTTATATGCAGTTTGTACAATCTCCTAGCTTATCGATTCCATCATCTTAAATTTTAAAACAACGTTGACAAAGCATAATTTCTGACCCATGACTATTGACATAACATATTTTGCAATGATTCGGACGGTCGCTGATGTAAACATTAGCTCATGGTACATACTAGGATATCACTGACGTTTCCTTGCCTAATAGTGTTACCTTGGTAATCATATACATAAGATTGAAAGAGCTTGTACTGTCAAAACATTTAAAAGTATAATTGATGAATAAAAAGATTACTGATTTAATGCCTTTTTAAAAATTGATTTATTTTCCGATTTGTTCAAATTATTGGATATAGCCTAATGAAGTTCTTGATTTTTTTTCTCTCTGATTTTTATTTTTGTTGCACAAACTTATACAATGGGCTGTCAATCTCATTTGAAACTTCACCGTTACTCTGAAAAGTATGTATATAGTTGCTCTTTATGGTAGTATTTCAATTCTTACAATTTTAGAATGTAATTTGGCGTTGGGAATGGAAAGTGGAAAAATCAAAGATAAGCAAATAACGGCTTTGACTTGGCTTTACCACGATCGAGCTTTTACTAGATACTATAGACCACCTTTCAGCAGACTAAATTATGTCCAAGGCGGGGGAAGCTGGTGTTCCGAAGAACATGAAAGGTATCCAGGACAATACCTTGAGGTAGATTTGGAAGCCAATGTCAAAATAACTGCTATTGCAACTCAAGGTCGGCACGGTGGTTCAGAATGGGTTGATGAATATGGCATAGTATACAAGAGAAGTAATGATACGGATTACAGGCAATATACAGATGACGGCAGATGGAAGGTAAGGCATAAGTGCCAAAGCGATGTTATTGTAATTATGGTTATAACTTATTATAACTCGTTATTCTTATAATAAAAAAAATTAGTTTTCATAAAGAAATTTCAGTGAAAAATATTTTCCTCTTAATAATTGCCAAGTATTGGGGCTTTTTGGGGATCTGCTTTAGCCATTGAGCTATCGGCCTTAAGTTCTTGAGCACACTATTTTTTCGAAATTGACTATTTTAGTGAATAATATTACATAAAATATTAATATTATATCAAGGTATTTTAAGACTGCTTAAATGAAGAAAACCAAGAACGAAAAAATAAAAATTGTGAAGTTCAATCCTACGTGCTGTGTTGCATTGGAAAGGTCAGTGCATTATCCCAGTGGGATACACACTGGTTCCGAAATTACCCTTATTACTATCCAATTACATAGTCAATCAGCAACCGCGCTAAACGAGATCACTAATGCATACATGTATTGTAATGGTATTGTTGCAGCAGATCAGGGAGAAAAAATGGAAATGTTAGTGTGTCCGTTTTTGAAACCATGATTGGCAGTGGATGGAAATAGCTTGAATTGTTATTGACTTGGTGGTGACAAATACCCTTATGGACCATGGGCCTATAAGGGCACCCATTGGATTTATTTTTTATGATAAATACAAAAACTAAATTAGCTATACTATTAGTGACAAAAACACGAAAGAAACTCACAAAAAAGTGTAAATCATACCACACAGCAGACATTGGGCCTGATTAGTCCTCGAATGTGGTAAATCATTTGGTAACTGTTCCCTAAATTATAAAGTAAGAAGCCAAAATATCGTATTTTTTGTAAAAGAGAAATTTTGAGACATAAAGTAAGTCAGACTGGAGCAAAATGACATTGCCTATAACAACACATTTGGTAAGAATGGAGAACGTGAAGGTAACAGAATTTGGACAGTAAATGTGATTCAATGCAAAAATGGTACAAAATATACTTACCCTGAGGATCTTCCAGCTATCTTGGATCTCCACCGATACTGAATGGAGAGCTTATTGAAAGTATCGAAAGAATAAAAAAGTGTATGGGTGGGTAAAAAATGTAATAAAACAATGATAGTGAAGCCTTTCTTGATGAACCCTGGAATATTTTTCACTGATTATTTAACAAATGAGAATTTTCGTATACAAAATTGATACAAGCCAATGGTGTAGACTTCAAAGCCCGCAAAATTTAATTAATGATAGATATAATTGTTTCCTATTCAGCACCTAGATTTCACTGCCCATTTACACTAGATATTGAAAAAAAGAATTCATTTGGGGAGGGGGAGGGGGTTGTGAAACTGCAGGTTTGCAACCCCCTCCCCCAAAAATCTATAGGAAATAGATTTTTTGCTATTGAATTTTGCAGCGATTGATTGGGGCTTCGTAGACATTTTGAACTTTTCTTTCGTATTGTCTCTAGCTTCTTCTTCTTCTTCTTCTTCTTTCGGCTTCTCCCATTAGGGGTTGCCACAGCGGACCAGTCTCCTCCATCTCTGCCTGTCCTGGATGTCGCTCACAGACAGCCCCTTGTCCTTCATGTCCTCATTTACCGAGTCCGAGAACCTCCTTTTTGGTCTCCCTCGTCTCCTCTTTCAAGGTGGAGCCATGTTCATCACCTGCCTGCCCACATACTGTTCATCCCTCCTCATAACATGTCCAAACCATCTAAGTCTTGCTTCCCTGATCTTCTCTCCTAGTTTTGCCACTCCTAGCGTGTCTCACACTTGATCATTCCTCACTCTATCCTTCCTAGTTTTCCCAATGGAAAATCTCAACATTTTCATTTCATTCACCTCCAGTTTGTTTTCCTGCTTCTTAGTGAGAGGTAATGTCTCAATTCCATACATCATTCCAGGTCGTACCACTGTCCTGTGTACCTTTCCCTTGACCTCTGTACGCATGTACTTGTCGCACAGCACCCCTGTTACTTTNTCCTCATTTACCGAGTCCGAGAACCTCCTTTTTGGTCTCCCTCGTCTCCTCTTTCAAGGTGGAGCCATGTTCATCACCTGCCTGCCCACATACTGTTCATCCCTCCTCATAACATGTCCAAACCATCTAAGTCTTGCTTCCCTGATCTTCTCTCCTAGTTTTGCCACTCCTAGCGTGTCTCACACTTGATCATTCCTCACTCTATCCTTCCTAGTTTTCCCAATGGAAAATCTCAACATTTTCATTTCATTCACCTCCAGTTTGTTTTCCTGCTTCTTAGTGAGAGGTAATGTCTCAATTCCATACATCATTCCAGGTCGTATCACTGTCCTGTGTACCTTTCCCTTGACCTCTGTAGGCATGTACTTGTCGCACAGCACCCCTGTTACTTTGAGCCAACTGTTCCAACCGGTCTGCACCCTCTTCTGCACTTCTTGATCGTAGTTTCCATTGCTTGCTAAAGTAGAGCCCAGGTACTTGAATTCGTCAACCTTGTTCACTTCCTCCCCATCCATGGTGATCTTAGTCTGTACTTCCTTATCTAGCTATTTACATTTATTTCGTTCATGCTGTAACAAAAAATATATTGACAGCATCTTTTGGTATATAAACATACTGCCTGAACTTGAGTTATAGAATGTATACTCATTGATCAATACATAAGTAAATCTTGTAATCTGAACTCGCTTGCTCTGACAGATAAAGTCAGGCTGTTGCCGTACCCGTCTCAAAATAGTACTATATGTAGAATAGCGATAACGAGAAGGTTATGATAACAGGTCACATATCTTTAGTCAAATCAGCAGAGATGCAGTTAAAGCTGCACATTTATGACAAGGAAGTCAACTATTTGGCATTTAACCAACAAGGTGGAGACCTTATCAGACTAAATTTTGTAAGCTCAAAAAGGTGGACGATTTTTTTTTATTTATTTTCATTTTATTAATTCATACTAGAAATCACACCTGAATGACAGAGCAAGGGTATTAAGATTTTTTTCATAAAGAATATCCAACATTTTTTTCGTATAACAGATAATTTATATGCATTTGTTACTGTTTGCGTTTTATTCATTCATTCTTAGAGATGTGGGTGTAAGTGAATTAGATAGATTTGCTACTAATAAATCTCCTGGGGATTTTGAGTCATGAAACGGTGTTGGTCACGTGGTTTAATTTAAGATATGCAGTCCACTAAAATTAAAAATACCCTCAACAACTAAGCTTATCTTAAAATCTACTTCCAGTGTAAGTAGATACTTGATTAAAAAGACAGTCACTAAAGTCATCTGCTCTATCCAAGCAATTGAAATTTTTTATTATTAAAAAGACACTGAAGGAGAGAACGACATTTTAAGAGCCACTGATCAATCAAGCATCAGTCCAATACCTTTTTCCCTAACAACACCTTTCGCAATACTCCTTCACTTCTTAAAAAATCTCAGTGACCAAATTTTTATAAAGAATATCGGTCATTGTCAGTGGAGCATTATATATGACTTGTATATCAATATAATACGAAGACAAATATATTGCTCTTAGTATTCATAAAGTCACTGCCAATATAGTGTACCAACTAGGATATTTCATTTTTTGCGTTGTAGGTCGTATGCTCCTTTATAACCTTTTACTCAACTTCTAAGAAATTTTTTTAGCCACTGGGAGAAATATATGTTATTTAAAACCCACCACTGGGCCACTAAAACTCTTATTGATAGAATGCAAAAAAAAGGAACACAAAATTGGCACATAAAAACACAACTTTAGCTAACCAATTAATGAATTTAATAGCAGAAAGATAAAGATACCTTGACACTTTGAAACCTCCTTGAGGGATTGGTTCCCAAACAAGGTCCTCAGAGCCAGGCTTCAAAACGCCTATCTTCATTATCTCCTTGAGACAACACCCTATCACATTAGCTTTTGTAAGTACTCAGGGTTTTTTCACTATATGGCTGATTTCTGCATTCATAACTTAAAGAGCTTAACTATGGTTTTCATGAACCCATTACCTAAATAACTTCTTAATTTACAAAATTTTTCTCTATGGAAAACGGTTGTCCAATAAAAATCTGACCTCACCCAGGTAAAAAAATGTCTACTACATAATGAAACTGAAGTATTCAGTTTCACTTTGCGTTCTCTTTCACTGACTCAGGGAAACAGCAAACACTGATACGACTCACCGGCGAGGCCTTTTTGCCTCAGATGCCTCCAACATACCGGGCGTGTAATTTAAGACACTATGTGAAGACACATTGTCTGACAGGTTTCCTTCTTTCTATCCTGCCGGCGCGGCTTCTCTTACGATAAATGGAATAGACTACAGTGTAGTTATTGGAGTCTCAATGGAGGCATACGACACCATATGACGCTATAAATTCTCTCTCCGATAGACATGCTTTAAACATTTTAGTTCATACTGCTTTCAGTTAGGCAAAATAACTACGAAGGGCAGTAATGTAATTTTTTTCATTTGAGTATTGAAATTTTTACAAATTTTACAATATTCACCTTCTAGTACAGCAAACATACAAGTCAAACTAAAAGGTAAAGATTTTTGAGGATGGAATACAACCGTACACTTTCCTAAACATGAGTAAAACATCTTTATGAAAAGGAGGAATACGTATTACAATGTTTGGTGAAAAGGAAGCTTTCAATTTGAAAACACAACTTTTTGCTCTTCAAATTTTGTTGTTGACATTTCAGCACTAAAACTAAATAATTTTGTTAATGAAGCAATACCTAAGTTAATTTCATGCGAAAAATGTGAAAAAATCGGAAAACTTGTGCTCAGATTAACAACACTGGCACCTAGCGAAGCCGCTAGATCTCGAGCCATTCCCATTTTTAAGTTCGTTTCACCACCAATCAAACGTAAGAAAGTCAAACACTTTCAATAGTAGAGACGTCTTTTAACTAATTAATTATCCAACAGAAACGTTAAAAATTGGTTTTTAAGTAAGTAGTAGCTCTAACTATGGATAAAATAAAAAACACTGTGCTTAAAAAATCTGGTTTTCTTTTTTTCCTTGCTAGATCTTCAAAGGAAATAATAACACCAACACTGTTGCTAAAAGAGTCTTCTCCCATCCAATCATTGCAAGAAAAATTCGTATTGTACCACAAGGAAATGAATTCAATATATACTGCATGAGGCTGGAACTTTACGGATGTGAATGGAAGAAAGAGCATGGTAATTTGTTTACATTTCAGTTGTCAGCATAAAAAAAATTTAAAAAATACTATGATTGTCACATACAATATCATAGATCATGATTATATTTCCCTTTATCTAGCATTGACAGCGACTTAGCAAGTACAAAGCTGCATCTATTTGTGTGTGTCGTTATAGTTAAGTACGAAATATCCTTGTGTCGTAAATTAAGCAAATAAAACTAGGCTGAGCCAGAACTCAAAGTATACATTCAGAGTTGGTACCTGTTTTAAAAGCTCTAGTTGAGTGTGTTTGTATAAGATGGTGTATATGTGCATGAGATCAAATGCTAATTATTTAGGCAAACCCATTCTATGTTAAATGCTAAATATTTAGACAAACCCAATCTATGTTAAAAGCTAATTATTTAAAAAAACCCAATCTATGTTGAAAGCTAAATATTTAGATAAACCAAATCTATGTTTAATGCTAAATATTTAGACCAACCCAATTTAAACTAAACTATTTTGTTTTTAAACAAAGTATTAAATACCTCTCTCACACAAAAAATATATTACTACTTTGCAGCTTACGTAGCCTGATGTGTTTGTCTACATTTAAGAAGACAACTCGAGGCACAGCTGTTTCTTATTATGCTGGAGAATACGGAAATATCACCAAAACATTAATAAACTTTTTTATTTAATAAATCTACATACTGTAGATTATATTTTTAGTTGTTTATTTTTCTTCTATTTACTGCATCAAATGTAGTGCAATTTCAGAACTGTGTCGTATAGTTAATAATACCTCTTCATCCGCCCGGCATCTATACCTTTTTCATCAAATTCAAATTCAATATTAACTCAGTGAAATTGTCTTGTTTCAGTTATCTCAGTTACTCACTTATAAGGATGAATTGCTGTACGTGTGATAAGGACCTTCTTCAAGAATGTATTTCTTACATCTTAATTCCACTATCCAAACAATTTTTCACTTTCTGTCAGTAGTCTAGATTGTTGAAGAGTTGTATTTCCTCTTCGGGGTATCCTTTCATTATTTTCTTGGACAAACAGTATTGAGCTTGCATTTGCTAGTCTTCCATGTAGAACGTCCTTCCAGACTCTGTTATATTTCATTCTATTGACATGGCTTGGCTATTTTGACATGGTTTTACCTGTTCTAGTTTCCAGGCTTTTTAGTCGAGAGTACTTGAGAATTTCAGCACTAGTTACCCACAATTTCACATTAAATTTAGTTGGTACCTTTTACTTAATTGAAACAAAAATATATTTACAGTTCACTGTAAAAGGTGATAGAAGTGTAATTTGGTGCCAGCTGTAAAGGTGGTATTGAGCCTTTCAGCATAGATTTACCAGTGACTACAAATGGACAGTGAAGAGAGTTATAGCTTCCTTAAAATTCCATTTCCTGGACATATAGTTTCCAGTCATTTGAATTATCCATGGAAACCTTTTGAATAAGTTAAAAAGCATTTCAATTATTCCACGATGGAAAAGGTTTCATCTTATATTTCTGTTTTATGACTAGGCATGTTTCTCTGTCAGTCAGTGGGAATTTCATGAGAATATTCATGATGGATAGAGATGGTTCCTTTAAGGTGTAATGGTTATAATTTTATAGAAATGAATGACCATTGTTCAGCAGACTTTTATAGGCGTCTTTATTCGCATTTAACAATTTATCATCTAAATATACCTGTTGTATAACTTTTTTCCAGTTATTGTGTGGTTGCAGATCGCTAGCTTTAATTTCTTTACTTAAGCCACATCAGGCAATAAATAGTATTAAAATAAACGTAAGGAGTAAAATAAGTGCTGTTTTGGATCCCTCAGTGCTTTGAATCTCTCGGTGGTTGTAACGTACCTGAAACTCACCTCCTTTGCATATGAGAGCTCAATGTGTACTATTTCATAAAACTACATCTTCTGTATTGACTAATCACCATTAATATTTAACAACTGTTATGGTGAAGTATAGGTTGCTGTCCTTTTAATGTTTCGACCATTTCTCCATACAACTCAGTTACAAAATCAGCAGTTATGCATTTGTGTCCCCATAATAATAAGCGGAACTATGTCTACAGACCTGAAGCTGGTTCTATTTACTCATAGCAGAATAAACAAACATAAGTAAAAAGCATTAAAAAATTTTTACACGTGACGTTGTGCATCTTCTGATATGCTTGTCGCTCGGTTAGTTTCCTCTTCGATGTGTTTAAGTTTTACACAGGTTTTGAATAAAGTTTTGCACAAGCTTTTATAATTTCTTTTTACCTAATATCCGCAACGCATAATATTGGGATAAGGGTTAATATACATAAAAAACATAGCAATTAGGTCATAAAGTTTAAATGTCCGACTATTTTAAAGCATATGTTCAGTTTCTTGAATCTAATCAGCTTCTTCAAAGTTTATTACAGCCCCCCAAGCAAGGAAGACCAATGCATACTGTTGACCAAGCTGGTTTCTTCTACTGATTGAGATAATCTTTCTTGCATTAAGCAACAAGCCATTCTTTATTATTTATTTAAAAGGATTAATAAAGTAATAAAGAGACCGCTGAACGTGGATCACAACCTCTGCTTGGTTAATTAACATGAAAATGAGAAATCTACAATGAAAACAAAATAAAACTCATAGGTGATGTTGTTACGGTTGATATATTTAGTATCTTACCGTAGAGAAGAAAAACTTTAAATCTGCATGGACCAGAAGAATTTTCTTGTCTTTCACCATACCCAAGGCCGGGAACCACTTTAGCGCTGAGGGGGGTTGATTTACTTTGATCTTCTAATCTTTTTAATTTATTGATTTTATCCCTGTTATATCTCCAAAAACATGAATAAACTCAGCAGTGAGTCACTTTTTACGCACAAACAAATTGTACGCAGTTCTTTCTCCTTGATAGTTTGAGTATGAGCGTTATAAAAAGAGTTTTAATTTCGTTCTTACTATTTATTATTTGCAAACAAGTAGAGGAAAGCAAAGATAAAGGTAAAGATTTTAAGAAAAATTTTTTTGAAAATTTAACATTGTACTCTATGTTTCTGGGAAAGAAGAAAATCGTTAATTTAGTTAAATGGTGGTTTGGTTAATTACTTAACAACATTCTCCTGTACAAGTTAAAACAAACTTTAAACGGGAAATTTAACTTATATCTATACCTATCTAGATAGGGATCCATTTTTCTTTAAAACAAGGTTAGCATGATGCAAATTGTAATAATAATAATAATAATAATAATAATTTGTCCTGGGTATTGACAAAACTCCTACATCTATAGATAAGTATGTGTTATTTATGATGTTGCGTTCCTGATTGACTGCAAAGTGTATGATAGAGAATAAGGAAAAAATACCAAAACTTGAAAAGCGAAATTGGGAGCATGTGGAAAATAAAAAGGTTAAAGTTTTTCCAATAATTGTCGGAGCATTAGGGAGTATATCGATACGTTTTAAGTCTTGTGTAGAAAATCTTAAAATAGATGTGAAGGTTAGCTACATCAAAGGACATTGTTTGGGACTTGTAAGATGTTACGGAAAGTGCTAAAAACATAAGGCCTTTAGTCGTTTGCTATGAGTCACTAATCAGTTTTAGAGATAATAGTAATTCCATCAGGCCAATAATAATAACAATAATAATTGATATTGCATGTCCCTTTTGATAGTAGAGTCAATGAAAAAGAAATGGATAAGATAAAGGGATATCACGACTTGCAGTTAGAGCATGGAAGAATTTGGGTTACGAAAAAAGGTTCAAGTAATACCTATAATCGTTGGTTCTCTAGGTAGTATCTCTAAGAAATTTGAAAACTGGGTAGAGAAATTAGGAACCCCTGTAAATATTGCACTAGTTCAAAAATCAGCCTTGTGTGGGAACAGCTAAAATCCCTCTGAAAAGTACGTGACTTGAGAAATGCAAAAGAAACCTGTTGACCCCTGGCTATTCTTCGTAGATCGCCAAACAGGGAAATATCGGCAACTCCACCAGGTAGAGCAATAATAATAGGTGGCGAAGATATACAGCAGATGAATAGATTTAATTATCTTGGTAGTACGATTACATTACAGAAATACGGAGACGAATTGCTACACCAAAGGAGATATTCCAGAGAATTTCCAACGTACTGAGGAGCCTATTCATATCCTTGGATACAAGGCACAGGGTTCTCAATTGCTACGTCATTCTAGTGCTTGTCTATGGAAGTCAAAGCTTGACTATCATTCTATCACTAGAAAGAAGCCAGAAGCAACAGAAACGTGGATTCTTCGCCGAATTCTAAGGATTTCATGGACAGAGCCTGTAACCAAGGAAGCTGTTCTAAGGAAAGCAAAGTGCAAGAGAAAGCTGTTATCCACCATTAAAAGAAGGCAGTTGTCATTCTTGGAGCACATATTGAGAAAAGAGGAGTTAGAGAAGTTGACATTGACGGAAAGATTGGGGGTAAATGGGGTAAAGGAAGGCCAAGAATCAAATTCATGAGAAGCTTGGCATTATGGACTACCAAAAGAAAGCTTTAGCTGCTGAGGGCTGCAAAGGGCAGGAATCTATGGAAAGTCATGATCGCCAACGTTCTACTAGGACATGGCACTTAGGGAGGAGGAAGAGGAGGAGGGCAATAATCTAAAATTCATAAGAAAATTATAATCATAACTAAAACCATAAATATGATCATAATAATCATCATCATCATCATTATGGCCAGTAGCAGCATTATAACCATTACCACGAGAAAAGAAGAATAAGGTAAGAACTTTCTCACCCAATAATTGAAGATCCTTGATGCAAGATGTACTGAAACTAGACCTCTTCAGGTTCACAGACAATATTGGTGCAACTGAGACAGGACAGGGGGTTCAAGTTGCACCAAACATTAACCTATAAACTCTGAAAAGAAGCATACAGAACTGAAATATTAAACTGAACAAAGGAAACAAGTTTTGTTCAGGTTTTTGCCTTAAATTTGAATTTGGTACATATACAAGAGGACTAAAGATTTCTTACAATTTCAAGAGGTTTTTATAGTCTGATGTTTTGGACATAACCAAAGTTTTGGCTATTTGAAAATGATAGATTTTTAATGTAATAAAACCTTACCTTCTCTTGTTTTCACAGATGGTTTGCTTCATTACTTTTCTCACTTGGGAGCAGTAATGGACAATGTCTTGGACTTAAAGGATTATGGGTATGATGGAACTGTTTACCCTCGTCTTGGCTTTGAGACACATGGTCTCGGTCAACTTACAGATGATGTTTACGGTACCAAAGAGGTTAAAAAAGGCACCCACTCTGACTGGGTTGGTTTTAACAAGAATTCTGCTGTTATTTCCTTTACTTTTCAGAAACAGAGAAATTTTCACGCCATTAAGCTACATATTTTTAACCAAGCGCCATCTATCAAGATCTTTAAAGCCGTTGAAATATATATTGGCAACGAGAAGAACAAGTTCCGTCATGTAAAAACATACATTAACCATGTCCAATCCTCTCTTGAAGCTGGTATTTTCAAACTTACAATTGCTTTAAAAAATGTAGTAGGCAGAGTCTTGAAATGCAAATTTACTTTAGGTGGTGATTGGATGTTAATAAGTGAAGTGGATTTTGTTTCCGGTAAGTGTCGAACTTGGTTACCTGAACATTTGTCGATAGACAGCGCTTTAAAGTGCAGTTTTCGTTTTTGGTTACTACCATTTGAGTCATATTTTTCAGTTTTTATAACTTTGAAAACAGATGATAACCTCCCTTATACAAATGTGTATCCTGGCAGATGAATTATGTAAATGTATAATTTTAAGTCTATGAAGGTATTTGTGTGCATGTGTACTCTGAATGAAATCGCACATTAGACAAGTAAGAAAGCACAGTTTTGATGCCAGGGTGGGCTACAACAGGGCGCTGAGCTATGTTATCTTTTAACAGGAGCACTGGCAAAGTTGCTAAGGCCAAAATAGCTGGTCGTGTGGGTCTGTTGTCAATGTTTGAAAACCAGAGTGAAAATCAAAATTTAATTAGGCAATGCAGGGAGCTCAATTTTGATGTCGGAGTAATTTGCAGCTCTTTGCTGAATAATGTCTAAGTTATTTGAGAAATGCTGATCAAGGTGGCTACGGTTGCAAAGATAGAGATCAACAACCAGACAAATAAGAAAGCCTAAATTTTGTACCAGGGCACTTACCCATCTTGCACTAAACATAGGCTATGTTGTCCGATTAGACCACTTGGACGGCGACAATGCGTGAAAATGTAAGTTATATGGACCTGTTTCCAGAAATAACGACAGCCTAAAAACAAATTTAGAAAAACTTTAATCACCTTTCTCAAATTACCGTTTTCGCAAACACTCTTGAATTTTTCTTTGATAGTTTGCATTTATATATATATATATATATATATATATATATATATATATATATATTCGAGGGTTTTAAAATGTTCACACTCACAAAGCAGAGGCCTGTGTTGACACTTTTTTCAAAGTTTAACCATCAATTGGGATGTTGAGAAGAAACGTATTCTATTTGTTCAATATCTGTTCTTTTCAGAGCCAGCATCGTATGACAATAATGTTCCAACAAAGAAAATTAACAGTAAAACAGAGGAAATTGGAGATTCCAGTTCCAAGAATGGTATTGAGAAAGTAGGAGAAGAAACTAAATCGAGAGTACGAACTCTGTGGCCCAAAGCACTCACCCTTCCTCCAGAATTGCATCGTCTGAATAGGATTCATCAATCAAAAGGGATAGAAGAATCGAGCGAACAAGGTATAATACTAATAAAATGTGCTTTCAAATAAGTACTATGTTATTTGGTCAGTTAGAAATTGTATTCTCGAATGAAGCTTACAATGGTTTTTGTTTTGAATTGCAGAGGACTGCCGGCTACAGGTAAGTAACTATTGTACAGCTCATCTAAAATGAAGATAGAGAATGAGATGAGTAATCTCCCGGATGTTTAAAAGAAATTTTCTGTTTCGCCATCTTTTTCCGTTTTCTACTTGATTTTGTTATTCTTTATGGATTTTTGCAGTTACAAGGGGTCCATGTCCTTTGTGTAAGTCCATACCGGTCACTTTGCTTTCTTTATTCTACCGATTTCTTACAGCCTTCTTGGATTGAGCTGTTCCGTTTGCACCCTTGTTGGTGACTGAGCAGACTTGATCTTGTTCAGTGCAATTTTCAGCAATCCATGTCACGTCACCCTATCCTTTGACCTCCACATTCGTGTATATCATATTTCTAGGGTCCATCGTATCATTTGCCTTCCCGTTCTAACCAGTGGAAATTCTATTTCCTTTGGGAAAGGCAAAATATATTGCTTCCTCGACCATACGAAGTTTGGCAATTTTGATTAGCAATCATTGAAAATAGAGCTTATTATCACTTTCATCTTCAATTTTTATCCAGTACATTAAAAGGAAGTTAATTTAAAGGTATATTCCTGACCTCCTTTGTGCGGCTCTGCCTTCTTGCACCTATCTATGTAGAACAGTCTTAATTTGCTAAGGTTGTCTTTTAAACTATGAACCTCTTTTTTTATTTGGTACACACCATCCCTTCCCTAAAGTAACTACTATAACAGAAAATCAAGGTCAAAAACCATATAAAAAAACAGTCATGTCAGAAATAACAATTAAAATTCGAATAATAGTCATCATTACTATTATTAAAGTTATCGTGCTCATTATTATTAACCTCATTAATGTCGCCGTCACTGTTGTCCTTTAAATATCAGGTAACCAGATTTTTACTGACAATTTTCCTTTCCATAGTTGTTAATTTGTGATTAATGTAGAGTATGCAATAAGTTGCCGAATACAAGCGTCCCCCAATATCTGCCCTCAGAATATGACCATCCTAACAGACGCTGACGACTATTAGAAAATAAATCCTCGATGAAACTAAAATTTATAGGGAAAGAGCCAATTTCCATTTGTAAATTGAACTGTTTATAAAAAAGGTCTGACATGGATCTCTTTGCCCAAACTTTCGTACAGTCAACTTGTCCAACTAAAAGTTCATGTTTTCAATACTAGCGGCACATAAAAATACAACACAAAAGTCAACTATAAATAATTCTAAATAAAAATAAACCAAGGGCTTATATATTGGATTTTTATGATTTGTCACTTCACGAAGCCTCTGAAATAAATTCCCAGGAATTTCCTAAATATCTTGCTTAATTTTCAAATTTTTAAAGTTTATAGGAAGAAGTAGTGTAGTAATGTTTCATTATTTACCTTTTATAATATATGCAATATAAGTTATGTATCACTTCTAAATTTAATTTCCTTTAATTAAGTTTTAATGTAGAGTAATAATTTTTTAATCCTCTATTTTTCAGATATTGCATACAGAGAGTCCTCTTCATCAGGATCTAACCCAAAGGGTCTAAGTTTTCCAATTATCGTTGCTATTGTTTTGGGAGCAATTGTAATCATGGTTGTCATGGTAGTCTTTATTGTCCGCCGTATTAAGCATGTGCAAAACAGACAAAGAAGAAAAGAATTGCAATATGGGTTGGAAAATGAGCCGGTTCCTAAACCAACTGACATGCTAGCTAGTAACAAAATCGTAGTGCATTCTAATGGAAGTGCTCATTATTCGGCTAAGCTATTAGACCATGGATACTACAAAGACAGTATTGACCGTTATTCAGTGGATGGTAAGTTGCAGATGATATGACTAGATGTGGATAGACCAACGTCTAAATCATGTTCGTATACGACATTTGAAGAAGGGGAAGAGACTGACTGCTAGTTCCATGATTTAGAGTTAGCTGGACTAACTAGAAAGTGTTTGAAAAGAAAACTTTGACATGTTGTATGTCAAAGAGAAAAGGGTCAGGGAGTTCGAAATCATCGATAATACCAAGAGGAGACAGCTCCAAGTGCCATATTGGTAAAGACGTAAAAATTGTTAAATTGTGTCTATGAAGTAAGGGGGTGTCAAGATGATTATTAATACGAGCAAAATTAACACAATAAGAGACAGGCTAAGTGCAGAGTCTGATGTTTTATTATTTCAAGGTATAGTAAAAAAAAGGAATGTGTAAAGGTAATCAAAGTTTACTGTTTGATGCCATTGCTAGTTTGCTCTCTGAGTGTAAAAACTGTATACAATCTTAGCAAAAAAAAAACGAACTTCCATTTTTGGGGAAGTCTTTTTATATACATTCACAAACATAAAAGTATACCATTTGAAATCAATCTGGATACTTGAAAAAACCACAGCTTTTGATTTTTGTTGTGTTAGGTCAACTTCTGTATTTACTTACAAAAGCTCCATGCTCTGGAAAAATGTGATGAAAAAATTAAGCAATCTTAACTGACACAGAACAAGAAAAATTAACAAGTTGTGCAAGTAATTTGTGAGACGCACAATTAATTCAATGTATTTTTTAATTCATTTTGAGAACATTACTGTGTATTTGACTTAAAAGGAAATAATCATTGAAGTACTTTTTAGTAAGTTCTTTTATTCAACCACTTTTCTGAATAATTTTTTGTGTTGTTTGACAAGAATTGTTCTTAAGTAATGATTTCTTTATTATTTTCAATATTTAGTTTGTTTAAAATTATGCATCTACCAAAAATTGAAGCACCTGAAGGGCAATCCAAAACTACTTTGTTACTATCATCAATCATATGCATGTACATAGCTGCTTTGAAATGAAGCAGGAATAATTCAGAAGTATTTTAATTGCTTGGCTGTAGGAGTTATTGGAGAAAAGGATTGTAAGTCATCTTTGGCACATCTGAACAAAGGAAATCATACTAGGCAAGCTTTTGACCTTTTTTTTCAGCAAATGTTTGATTTTATTTCTTTTAACTTTCACAATTGATAACTAAAGCACAATGATTGGTTAATGTATGAAAATAATTAAATAGTAGATAAACTGATGTAATTTTCCTGTAAAGGCTCCAGACTGGTTGGGAATGTTTGTAGGTACAGTCAAAATTATAATTATTCAGGTTAGCTTCCAGGTAATAGGTAAGTTTTCTTTATTTGTATACTTTTCGGGGTCTTTTATAGAATGCAGACAAACATCTTAGTTTGTTAATAGTGTCCAAGATACAAAGACATGACCACTTTAGCAGGAGTCTTTAATGAACCAAATAAACTAGGGTTAGTTCAAAGTAAGCACTGTCGAAAATCAAACAAATATTTATAGACGATGCTTCAATCAGTAACATAATGTGTAGCTCGAAAGTACAATATAAAAATGAAAAGTGTGTTTGTCTTTTTTATTGGAAATTATGAAATTTTTAACTACCCCCTCGTTTAATCAAATACCTATCATTATGATAGCTTTATAAGGCTTAAGTGTACATTAACCGCAATAGTGGCCAAGGGCAAGGCGCGCCCAGTCCTTTCAAACTGTTGTGGACAAAATGTTTTAAGAAATCACACCCTCCTTTGGAGTTCTTTAAATTCTTAGACATAATTATCATTGCCAGCTCTGTTAATTGTTTGATAATGCCCTACGGTACGTGGAATTTAGCAAGTGAAATATCAAGCAAACTAACTTAGCAACTAGCATACCTTTATGCAACACAAATAGGTTTTTAGCAACGGCTGGTAAGAGTACCCTAGTTGAAATATGCTGAAGACTTTTTCTAACTGGAGAGTGTCTGAAATACCTCATTCACTTATAAAAGAAAACAATGCCAATTTTCACCTATTTTTGAACAAAAATGTAAACCAAAATGCTTTTTCACTGTGTTAAAGGTGAAATGTTTGTGACTTAGGCGATATCTTTAACAAATACTTTTCAAAATTCTGTTTCGTAAAAAGTGAAATTTTATTGCTCTTCCCGAAAGGATCCTATTAAAGCCAAAATATAACTTTCATTAAAATTAATCAATATGCTTAAAAACTCCAGCTGAAGCGTACTTTTTAAAAAGTATACTTTTACCACTTTTGTGATAATTTTGTGAAAATAATTGCAATATTTTTCCCAACGTGTTTTTTCCAATTACTGCCCTTGCACATCAAATGATTTTAAAGCCCGTATTATACCTTTAGGGTAGTGTGAGGAGCAATTAAAATTAAAGGACAGGAACTAAGGTTTCGTTCTTTTATCCACTGAAATGTAGAGGCATTTTTCGTTTACAGTAGAGCAAAGCAATACAAAATCCAATATTTTGTTATGTCAACAACAAGGCAGACGTGTACATTTTTCTACTTATCATAAACAAAAAACAAATACCTTATTACACCAAAATAAGACGCTGAGGTTATTAAGCCGCACAAAATTAAGCCGCCACCAATTAAGCCGCAACGGCAGAAAAACCCGCATTTTTGGTGACATTAATTAAGTCGCTGTGCAAATATAAACATTCAGCGAAATTAAGGGAAACTCAAGAAATCACAACGTTTCATTGACTCTTTCTTTGAGAAAGTCAACAAGATCGTATATAACACCGAAGCAAATATAATGTAATGTAAAAATAAAAGGTTAACTATATTGTAAAACAAGCGTTTTTGTTTATTTTTTGCAAAGGTTACCATTTACCCCCAAGTGCTATGATATCAAAATTTTCAAATAATTACTAATTCGTTGAAAATGGTGATTCCAATTTTTGTAAAAATAAAAATTACTACAAACTAAGCCGCCAAAAATTAAGCAGCCAAAAATTAAGCCGCTACAGTTTAAATGCGGCTTAATTAATCTTCTTCTTCTTCTTTATCTTTCGGCTGCTCCCTTTAGGGGTCGCCACAGCGGATCAGTTTCTTCCATTTTTCACGGTTCGTCGCATCTTCTCTCCGCACTCCAGCTGCTCTCATGTCCTCTGTCAACACATCCATATATCTTCTTTTTGGTCTCCCACGCTTTCTTCTCCCAGGCACTTTCATTTCCAAAACTCTCCTTCCAGTGTAATCTTCTTCCCTCCTATTAACATGTCCGAACTACCTGAGTCTTGCTTCTCTTTGCTTGTCGCTCAGTCTTCTCACAAGGGTTGTACCTCTCATGTGCTCGTTCCGGATTCTGTCCAAGCGGGTGACGCCAAGTGACCACCGTAACATACGTAGTTCTGCGACCTCTAGCTCGGCTTCCTGTTTTTTGGATGTTGCCACTGTCTCCAGCCCAAAGAGTAATGCTGGTCTTACAACTGTCTTGTAAACTTTCCCCTTTACTTCCGGTGAAATCTTTCTGTCACACAATACTCCTGTGACCTTCCTCCATCCGTTCCATCCTGCTTGTACACGCTTTTTCACCTCCCTGTTGCAGTCTCCATCGCTCTGTACAGTGGACCCCAAGAACTTAAAGTCATCCACCTTCTTTACTTCTGCTCCTTGCATCCTTATTTCATCCTGGTCTCTTCCGTTTAAGACCAAATACTCTGTTTTCGCTCTGCTTATTTTCATCCCTCTTTTTTCCAAGGCGTCTCGCCACTCTTCTAGTTGTTCCTCTACCTCGTCTCTGGTCTCACTGCACAGCACAATGTCGTCTGCAAATAACATGCTCCAGGGCTCCTCTTTCCTTACTTCTTCTGTCAACCTATCCATGACTATGGCAAATAAGAAAGGACTTAGGGCTGATCCCTGGTGTAGTCCAACTTTAACCTCGAACCAGTCAGTCAATCCGGTTGCACTTCGCACGGCTGTCATGCTATCTTTATACATGTCTTGCACTAACTTAACATACTTTTCTGTTACTTCCGACGTCCTCATGCAATACCATAGTTCTTCTCTTGGTACCCTATCATAAGCCTTCTCCAGGTCGACCAACACACAATGTATCTCCCTTTGTTCTTCCCTATACTTCTCCATGAGCATGCGCAGAGCAAATAGTGCATCTGTCGTGCCTTTCCCTGGCATGAAGCCGTACTGTTGTGCACAGATTCTGAGCTCTTGTCGCAGCCTTGCATCCAGTAACCTCTCCCACAGCTTCATTGCATGACACATCAGATTCATGCCTCTGATGAGGCTTAATTAATGTAGCGTCTTATTTTTGTGTAATCAGGTATTTCAAATTTGGCAGTGTTACCAAAAAATGTTGCATGCAAATTGTGTAGAACTGTAAATGTAAAAACAAGGGTATATTTATAACTTAAGCTACTACATTTTGTACTGATAATGTACACTTAGATCGAAGTTTACAAACTAATATTGCTCTGGTTCATCTGCCTATTTTCTCGTTTCACATTTCTTGTCCTGTTTTTACAGTTTACTGTAAAAACAACATATATTCATTATGTTTAATTTCTTTGTGGTAATCCATTGGAAAATATTAATTGCGTTTAAGTTGGCAAGAAAATAAAAGCGGAACGTCAAGAAGGTAAAATTTAAAGCAGTTTTTTTTTTCTTGAGTTATATTGGTCTTTTCTCTAACAAAGTAAAAGTTCAAAGGTCAGCAGTTCAAAGGTTAGAATTCGTAATAATTATAATTACATCTGTTGAAATTACATAGAAAGCCTAGTGCAAAGAAATGTTTTAACAATCTTGACAAAAGTTCAACGATTTTTATTCCTAAACTTAAAAATTTAGATTAAATGGTGAAAGATAAAAGTATCAATATTGCTGGGTAGTTTGCCAACACCTTCTTTGTTTGCAAGAGAATTCTTTAATTTTAGACATTTGCATCAACAGCTTTTAACAATGAGAAAATATTTTATACTTTTATGCATGCGTCAGCAAGGAAAATTAGATGGAATATACGTTTAAACTGTCAAATATTAGAATAGGTTGACTAAATAATCCGGTCATAGGCTCAATATAACTTTTCTACGTTTAACTATTGTGTGGAGCAAGAAAAGCAAATGAAATATAGAAATTCCTGACAGTTCGTTCGCTTTTCCTTAACTCTTTCTTTTCTATACCTTGTTCTACCTTTTAATACATTATATTTCTAAATTTTCTAAATTCTTTTTTAACAAGTAATTTAAGGGTTAAAGAGAGAGTTAGCAATGTGGATTACTGCCATGCTTTTTTGGAAGAAAGAGGAAGACAATGTGATGGTAAAATTTGTTGTCAAAGAAAAGAAAGCTAGAAAGATTTTAAAGATTTAATTTTCATAAAGAACTAGAACAAATTCTCTTTTCTTGGATCTGAAATTCACACAAATAATTTAAAAGAGCTTTGGAGATTAAATGAAAGCAAGGGATACGAAAAAAAATGTAAATGAGGTGTAGTACAGAAAGGCACTCTCCTCCTCAGGCGTCATGTCCTTACAGAACGTCGGCGGTCATGCTTCTCTACTTGAACCTGTCCTTCGACTTTCTCAAAATTTCACTCTCCTCTCCATGCAGATAGGCTCTTTATGAACGTTAGCCCTGGTCTTCCTTTCCCTCTTTTTCTACATACTTTTCCAGTGAGTGCAAGATTTTCTAGTCCTTCTTTCCTCATTGACCTAAGAACGATAACTGTCACTTTCTGATAATTCCCAGGAGTTTTCTGCTGTAATTTGCTCTTCTTAGAACTTCCTCATTGCTAACGTGTTCTGTCCAAGAGATTCTCAGCATTCTGCGTAGCATCCAAGTTTCAGTCGCTTTCAATTTATTTTCCAATTCTGGCGTGATCGTCCAGCTTTCACAACCGTACATCAGGGTCGGGAAGACATAACAATCGAGTACTCTCAACCTTGTGTCCATTGACATTGTTCGACACTTCAAGATCTTTGACAAACGTTCAAAAGCCTTTTTTGCCGTAGCTATCCTTTTCCGTATCTCTGTTACACTTCTGCCATCTGAGGTGACGTTACTTCCAAGATAGTTGAACTTGTTCACCTGTTCTATCTGCTCATCGTCAATTTTCAAGGTAAAATTTACTTGTTTATTTTTGCTTATTGTCATACAAAACGTTTTTTTGCTGTTGATGCTCAACCCTTTTCGCGCACTTTCTTCTTTCACAATGTTTAGGATTTGTTGAAGCTTCTGTGGTGAATCTGCAATGAGGGTAGTGTCATCCCCGTACCTGGTGTTATTCATGTTAAATCTGCCTATGACAAACCCACTTTCCTCTTTGATGGTTCTCATTATTTTCTCACTGTAAAAATTAAATAGGTCTGGGGACAAAATGCATCTCTGTCTTACTCCTCTCTTTATATTACTGTATCTTCCAATCTGGTTTTATACCCTAACTGCAGCTGTTTGCTCCCAGTAGAGATTTCTCAAGGTTCTAATATCCTTCCCATCCATGTCTAAAGATTGCAACATTTCCAGTAGTGTTTCATGATTCACTTTGTCGAAAGCCTTACTGTAGTCAATGAAGAATATATAGATATCTTGCTGCATTTCGTTGGCTCTTTCACACAACAATCTCATAGTGAAGATGGCATTTCGGATACCTGCATCTTGCACAAATCCAAACTGTTCTCTGCCTATTTCTGGCCTTGATATTCTACGAATTCTTCCCATAATTACTCTCATTAAGACTTGGGTTATGTAGCTCATTAGACTAATGGTTCGATGGAGTTCACATTCTGTTGCACCCGGCTTCTTGGGGAGGGCTATAAAATCGATTTGGACATATCTGATGGAATTTCTCCGCTGTCATAAATAGCATTCACGAGGTCTGTAACTTTTTCAATCCCGAATTCATCAAGTGCTTGTATCATTTCAATGCAGATGCTGTCTGGTCGTACAGCCTTGTTTCTCTTCATCTTATTAATGGCTGCTTTGACTTCGCTTTTTAGGATTTTCGGGACTTCCATAGGCTTTCGAATGATGAGTTTTTCTCTTCTTTAGTCCATGAAGAGTTCTTCGATGTATTCTGCCCATCTTTCTATGAGTTCTTCTTTTTCCATCAATAAAGATCCGTCTCTTGCTTTAATGCACCCACTTGCAGTGCATGTTTTCTTACCAATAAGGATGTTGACCTTCTTATGTATCGATGATGGATCAGTTGTTCTGCATCTTTCGATTTCTGCACATTGGTTGTTTATCCACTCTTCCTTCACTTCTCTGCACTTCTGTCTGACTTCTCTATTTAGTGTGCGGTACTGTTCGGAATCTCTATTTCTCACTTTTTGCCTTTCTTCCATCAAGGACAAAATCTCTGCATTTGTCCATTCTTTTCTCTGTTGTCGTTTTGCTGATGGAATGAGTTCTCTGCTGGTCTTGACCAAGGCTTCCTTCAATACTTACCATTTACTTACTTAATCACTTTCGAGCACATCAAACCGATTTTGTACTGCAACTGAATATTGAGCTTTTATCTCTGTGTTCTCTCTTAGCAGATACCATTGAAGCTTTGCCTGTGGTGATAGGTGTTTAATTCTACGGAGCCAGACTTTGATGTTACAAACTACTGGATTGTGATCGCTGTCACAGTCTGCTCCAGGATACGTTTTTGCAATTTGGACTGCGTTCCTGAATCGGCGGTTTATGGTGACAAAGTCAATTTGGTTCTTAACCCTGCTTCCCGGATCCTTCCACGTCCAGAGACGGCTGTCGTTGGGCACAGGTACCATAAATATATGATAAGTGATCAATCAAATGCTTAAGATAAAATATACCTCCTCCTTCTTTTATTTTTGTGCTTATTTAATATTTTGTACCTGCCTCAAAATTTATGCAATTATTTAGTAATTGCATAAAACCGACCGTAAAATTATAAAAACGTAACAACTAAATAAATTTAATCGTATACTAAAATTCCTAATTATCCTTTATAAGAAAATTGAAACTAAATTTTACCAAAAAGGGTGAGTCAAAAAAAAACTCAGCATGAAATGTACTAAAATAGTCAGGAGAAAAGGAAACTGAAACTCTCTAATAGCAACTGATGCACTGTCATGACATTAAGAGAATAATATAGAAAAAGACTGAGCTTCAAAACTCCAATAACGTATGATTACTTAATTTCAGAAAATATACTTGGTCTTCTTCAGCTGTCAGGTCTGGTATAGACATCGGCGATCATGTCCCTCCATTACTGTCTGTTGCCAGTTCTCCTGATGAGATCATTGTTCCGGAGTTCTTTCTTGGTCGCGTAGATGTTTAGACTGTCGGTGTAGTTTGTCCTCTGTCTATACTTGGTATTCACAGTGAATAAAATTTAAATAAGTTCGTCACTAAGTAACTTTTATTTTAGTTAAAAAAATATACAAAGTGCACAGGTTTAAAACTTAAAATACGCTAAGCAAAATACAGCAAAATTAACAAGAGATTTACAACAGACGTTTCTATGATATATAAAAATATAAGTTATAAAAGAAGCAAGTATTTAACTTGTATCACAAAAGAGTATTTAATAGAGTTTGGCAGGAAACTATATAATTGCACAGAGATATAAGAAAATTAAATGTAACTGTACAGTTCGGGAAAACTGACAGATTTAAAAATTGTTTTGACTGCATTAACCTCAAGATCTTTAAATATTAGATACCAGGTTGGCGTCTGTCAGGATTGTTTGTCTCATGAGCCGGAGAACTCTTTAGCTCTGGTTACCAATCCTCCAGGTGATGGTAAAAACATCAATGATGAGAGGACTGGTGGTTGTGTAACCTCACCCCTACATCTCTTTTATTAGGAAAATGAATGGTTGGAACTCTGTCTCTCAATTTAATATCAGCTTCATCACCCAAAGTCTCACTTAATCGGCATCATGATGGTTTGTGGCTGGGTGAAAATTTTCGAATTTTCAATCAAACGAATGGCCACCAGTACCTCCTAGAAATTTTCTGGTCAGGTTGGGCAAATAATCTCGGCACCCAAGACTGACTCCATACCCGCTAATCCAGAGTCGAGATGTAGCACAGACTCTACATAAAATTTCAGAGGACTTCGTTCTTATTTGTCTTTTGTTAGTGCTTTCCTGCATTCTCCTCAAATTCTTGCCTTTTGTGAGATCTGCTTCAGTGGGAGTGTCAGTAATAGGAATCCTCGTGTTAACGGCTATTTACCTCTGTTTCGACTAGACTCAACAACTCATCTTTATGGTTTTTCCATCTACGCACGACAGAGTCCTCCACTTGTTAGAGTACAAGAACTTGAATATAAAGATTAGTCTTGCGGTTGGTTTTCATTCTGGAATGTTAATCATTCCTCCAATTTTTGTTAAAATTCCGATTTATTTGTTCTCTAGAAAAAATGATAATCTTTTTGCTGAATTGTGTTTAGCCATTTCTTTTCTAAATGCCACTGGTGTTTCTTTGCTAGAGATCCCTTCTCAAACATATCAGATTGTAACTTTGGTATTATCAAACAAACGTTGGCTGCAAAGGTTATTCATGGACTTCAACAACCTAAACTTCAGATGGTTGTCTTGAAAGGGTGTACTTCTGAGGTATCTTTCCTTTGTCCATCTTTTCAGTCATTGCCTATCAGAACCCTGTTTTACGTTCTCCTGAAAGTTTTCTTATGATGTCCTTGTCTTCAAGAATGTAAGTGACGAATTTTGACCTGAAAGCCTGCTTTTTTCATTAGTAACCTATTTGAACCATTTATCAGTAGTGTACTGATGGGAGTCTTGGAGAACCTAAGTCTTTTTGTTAATGTTCAATATGGATCTCGAACATGTTGCGTCCATGGTGATTTTTAATAGCAAGGAAAGAACGTATCTATAGGCTTATGGAGAAAGTCTTTTCAAGAAAGTAATTTAGCTCTGAACATTTCCAAGACATTTTAAAAGGTGTGGCATGCTGACCTGCTTTATGAACTTTCTGGTTATAGTATTGGTTAAGAGGTCCTCGGTATCATTCAGTCCTTTCTATCACATCTTAAAATTCATGTCAGACTGGATAGAACTACGTTTGATAAGTATTCCAAGAATCCTAATCATCCTTAAGATTCCATTCTTGGTCCAACTCTCTTTTTTATTTACGTGAATGATTGTCCTAGTAACTTTCTTGGTTAATCAGCATCTATGTTGATAACAATACGCTGTACGCTGGCATTGGCCAAAGGTCTAGTTAACAGGAGCAAATCAAACGTAAGGAAGATTTAGAGTCGACCTTCAGACCAGTGGTAAACAAAGATGGAAATGACTAGGTCTTTTTTAATGCCTTAAAGACGCAACTGATGTCTTTCAATAGAAAGTTTAAGGTCAACTGTTGGCATAGAGTTTTTTGTCTTTTTCTCACGGTTTCATCCAATTAGGTCTTTTTGCTTTGTATGGTCCTTACCCAGAGAAAAGGCCGTAACAAAGCAGTTATCACACTCCCTCTTTTGTGATGGGTTCAAACTAAATTTTAACACTCCATTTGTTCTTGAAATAAAAAAAGCTAATATTACACATACTTACATACATACATACATACATACATACATACATACATACATACATACATACATACATACATACATGCATACAGACAGACAGACAGAGACACACACAAATATACATATAGGGAGAGGGAGAGAAAGAACGAGAGAGTAAGAGAGAAATTTTTAAAAATAAATAACTAATGATATAGGATGTAATGCAACTTGAAGAGGAAACTTCATCTTTTAACATCGACATATTATGATAAAAATTAGCGGACTTGAACTTTAAACAAGGAAATCAAACTTGTTTTGTTTTTTCTGCAAAATAATCTTTTAATATTGAAAGGGGAGATCAAATTTTTTAATCGTATCTGTTAGGCTATAAGCTACAACGTGTTGGATTTAAGTAAATAACAGCTAGGTATTCAATGGGTAACTACATTTTAATGTTTTTAAAGAAAGCCTGTCGTGTTTTAGGTACAAAATGACAGAAATCCTACAAACATATATGCTGATATTGATTTTGATATTGACATTTAAGACAGGATTATATGTGTAAAGTTCTTTAAAAGTATTGACCACCTGCATCAGATTTAGGTTACTTCAATCTAGCCATACGCATTTATTGTCTTATGGTCTATATTTCAACATGAAATAAAAAATCTATTATTTCATTTATAGTATCTTCTTAAAACCAAACGAGGTGTGTGAGTGCACAGTGACATGAAGAAATCACACTTATTAATAAAATTGCTTTAAGTGGTACTTGGTTAAAGAAAACCTTGATGACAATAATAACTATTTTATTAAATAGAACAAGTAGAACCCAAGAAAAATAAAGGTGTCAGTTTATCTCTTCTGATTGACTACAAAAAATTGGTAGTGACATTTTTTTAATCAAGTGTAAGTAACAATAACTGGCTGAGGATAAGCTTTGGTAAAAGTAAAAATTACACCGATGGTTTTAAACAGTTTTATCTCAAATTCTTTACTACATTTGTGGTTTTTTTATGGTAGCTTGGCTCAACCTCTTGTTTCGTCTTGTCGTTTAATGCTGATGAGTTTTATTCAAACACTACATTTACACATACGTACAAGTCAAATGTTACGTTGAATTCATGATAAATTCCTTTGGTTTTATTATGTAATAATTCAGGCAGACATCTTTTATAAAGGTTTGTCAAAAGCAAGTTTTGACATTTTTGCAAGTTATTTCTGATAGACGTGATAAAATCAAGAACCTAGGAAATGTGTGTTTTTTCCAATCAGTAGGTAAAAAATCAAGAATCTAGGAAACATGTATTTCTTGCCATCAGTAGGTAGCCTGATTAAAAAAGATTCCAAAAGAAAAAAACTTGTTCCCATTTTTCAGATTATGCTGCACCGTCATCCAGAATAAGGAGACAATCAACATATCTGCAAAAAAAATTGTATGCTTTTTTTCATTCGAAGCAGTTTTTGCTAATAAGGGATTAACGTGTCTTTCAAGCAGTTTTTACTGATTCAGTATTTAATTAATAAATTGGAATGGAAATAAATTTTGGATTCATGGACATCTGTATAAAATTAGATAATATGAATTCTGTTATCATCAAGGGTAGAATATAGGAACATAATTTACTTGTAATTTTGAATGTAAGAGCATTATTAATGCATTGTACATTAATTTTAGGAAATGCTAGAATCAATGAAATATAACTGACCGTATTTTCAAACGCATCAATCTCTCTGAGAAACATTCCCAATCCCAGATTTTCACTGTCTTATTTTAGTTGAAGGTGGCATCTTATAAAGTATAGGATGATGCCTTACAGGCTATTATAAAAAAAATCATTGTGAACACAAAGTTTAGCCACACTACCCAGGAGCTTTATGCCAAAGCACCTAGAACATCACCTGCGAGTATACCATCAGGAAGCAGTTGCATATCTTGGTAGAAAACTGTAAAGTTAAAGACCCTTTAGGCATATTATAACCTGGGGGCAGGAACATTAAAAATCTCACATTTGCTAATAAAACTGATTTAAACAATTGTAAATGAAACATTACATGCAATTTCATGCAAAGGTCAAGCAAATTTTTCAAAATACTTTACATGAACTTTGCAAAGTAAAAATAAGGACGAGAATTGTATACTTTGAAAATCTTCTAGCAATGCAGACTCAATTTTCAAAATGAGTCATTAGACTTAACCACAGTATTCCTGATAACTACGAGGATTACAACCCTCAATCTTATCATTTTAAAATCATTATTTGTATTTAGATTTTTACGAATCACAACAAGCTATTGCAAAGTGTGTAGGAAAAATATACCTATCTGAAATGTAATGGTAGTAAGCGTAAGAAATAAAATGTGCTGGAAAAAAAAGATGTTTTCCAAAGTATGACAATCGTAAAAAACAATACAATAAACAAGAAAACAATAAAATTAGATGCTTAAATTCACATCAGTCAGCATTTGAAGGCAGCAATGTGCCCTTGAGTATATCACCTAATTAATTGTTACTTAAACTACATGGCTTGGGGTAACATTCCTGGGTATATAAAATTTATCTGAAGTTCTTCCTCCCCATGCTTCGAAAACTAACGTATTGCTCCCTTTGAAGGGGTTACAATTACTATCTTAACTGTATTATGGTATTTGTAGGATGAGAATGTCAAAGCTTTTGCTAGTAATTTTGATGGTGGGTCAATGTTGACCTCAAAACACTCAATAATGATTTGTTCTTGCCAATGTTGTGCTAAAATTATTCAGACTTTTTCATCTATCTACTTTGCTAATACAAACATTTTGACAGTCTAATATTCCTTGCTGTCATCCACAAAAAATATTTCTTGAAATGTATAATAAGCTTTATTAGAAAAATCATTAACACTTGGAATTTTCTTCGATTAGGTAATATTCTTGCAAAATGTAAAGACACAAAACTAAATGTTAAAATTAGAATTTCATACCTATAGTCAAGATAGAGATATAGTCAAGTTTATCAGTTTTTGTTTGGCTGTATTTCAGCAAATAATGTGGCGCTTTTAAAATCCGTGTTGGCTGCAAAGCTATCTGCTGCTGTGCTGCATGAAGGAGCGGTCTTGACAATTTGCTTCGATTTAAATCTTTCTCGTAGATTGATTTTTTGTACTGGCTATCCTGACTCGTTTAGGCATTTCAGCTTTTAACTGGTTACTTTATGTTACGCACGAGCTTTCTTTTACTTTTCCTTGCATGATGCAATCTTTCCCTTTATAGCGATTTTATAGGTCACTGGGCCTAATTTTTTTTCAATAGCGCAATTTCAATAGCGAGGTCCAGTTAACATCAAATCACTTCTACTTTGTAAATTTTATATTCGCAATAAAACAAAATGCTGTCGTTTTTCACTGCTTTTTCTGTAAGCACCCCCCAACTTACCGCAAAAAAATTTTTTCGTCGGCTCTTGATGGTAAGCTCTATGAAACTGCCTCCATGTTTATTGACAATAACAGGTAATCCCTAAAACAAAATAGCATCGCAGCCATTCCTCATAACACAGAAGTAATATTTAGAGTTCAATCACACGTGCAATGCAATATTGTACACAAGTTTGGCTGCTGTTAAGAATATTCAAAAAGACTGGTACAGAGCTGAAAAGACAAGAGAAAACTGAGACAGTGGAAAATGATGTTGCTGGTTTTACAAGTGATTTCTTTGTTTACAACTAAGAACTTCAAATACCTTAAAAGAGTCACATGTGATTAGGCATGAAAACCAAATACTTTGAAAGAGCTCCTCAGGCAAAGCTACACTCGAAAAAACCAGGACAAAAGGATGTAACAAAAACATTACCATGACCTAACGGATTAGACTACTGCATGATACATCCATCATCACAGTTAAGCTTCAGATAAGGATACAGGCAGGAAATAAGAGATAATATTCAAATATTCTTGGCATTTTATATTAAGACATTACGTAATGGGCAACAATGAGCAATAAGAACTGTTCTATGAGACCATCCAGCAGCAACTTGGCGTCAACTCTGACTTCTTGAAGAAGCAGACATAGTACAACTATATTAGAGTAGGTTGGCTTGGTCTTTCAAAAGTACCTTTTATTTGTCATTTGCAGTAGCCAAGAGCACAAGTGCGGTGTACGTTCAGTACTTGGTCATACACATACATACACACAAACATACTGTTTGTGTTGTACGTATGTATGTATGTTGATGATCAAGTTCGTCGGGCTCATTAAAAGCCAAGTGTATTCTGTTTCAACGATGAAAATAAAACTACTTAAAACATGTCCTTATAAATTCCTTTAACCTTTTTTCTACGTTTCAGTTTTACAAATGGTTCTCGAAGAAACATCTTGATGCTAGCTTTAAATATTATTTCGAAGAACTGAACTCAAAACCTTTTATTACAGTAGAACTGGACTAATCACTATGACACTACTATTTATATCATGGCTATAAATGAGTATTAGGTCATTAAATTGGTAGCTTTTGGAAGAGTTGTTATTATTAAATGTCACAATGATACCACTATTGTGACTGGTTTTACTACCAGATACTACTGGTACTAGCAATGTACCTAAAAATGCATCTTTTGAGGTCTCTAACAGAGTGCGTAATGTCAGACAAATATAAACTATACTTATATCTACTGACGTTGTTGTGTTGTAACATGAATTTATTTTTCGCCACTGTTAATAACTTTTGCAAAAGTTTCACCTTGGGAAAATAGTTCTATCCAAATATCAGCTCCAGAAAATCTGGAAGTCTGGTGCTATCACGTTAAAGTACGGAGACTCCACAAACCTCTTTGTTTACAAGGAAGAACAGCGTTGAACTCGTAAAGAATGTTACTTGTCAGGGGTTTATGTCTAGGATTGTGTCTGAAAAAAGAATATGAAAACCAGGATCTTTCCTATTTTTCTTGCTGGAATGGCATTTAAAAAATTCCATAGGAAATATGTAGCTAGAAAAGAATTATATTGTAATTAGGAAATTTACACCTAGCTCTGTCATTGGGAAGATTTAGCAGCCTAAATTATTTTCCTTCTCAAAATACTCGGACCTTCTGTTGAGGTCTTAACTGCGTTTCTTTACGGTATGTTGTAAAATTACCAATTGTACACTGTTGTACTTAAAAGTATAGCAGCAAACTTGAACTTTTATAAACCTGAACGAGTTAACCTTGATAAAGTCAAATGGCAAAGTATAATTCTCTTTAATTATGTTTTATTCCTGCAAAGGGTAAGAAAGCTCACAGAGATAACTTTCTTGTTTCGTCTTTACAGTATCGTAGAGAGCTGCTTTCCTTTGAGGTCAATGCAAGTGGAATGTGATCTCCTCTGTTTTATTCCTGCAAAGGGTAAGAAAGCTCACAGAGATAACTTTCTTGTTTCCTCTTTACAGTATCGTAGAGAGCTGCTTTCCTTTGAGGTCAATGCAAATGGAATGTGATCTCCAAAGAGATTTTCAAAGTATTTACCAGGAACTCCGCAAAGGCACAAAACATTTTAGCTGTTGCATATTGACACAAATGTTTACTAGCCCAATCTGGTCTGATTTTGTGAAATAGAAACGATGAAAATGTCGTACTTAAATGGATTATGTTACGCTGCTCATTCTGTACTAACCCCCACAACGCGTAAGACAATAGTGCTTTCCATTGATATAGGACTGAACAGGAAACATATTAGTCAAGCCTGTTATTATTGATTTGCTATTGACTGGTCTAAACAAACAATTTAATACATTCTCACTGGCAAAAAAGGACAAAATGCAAGTTGGCTGATTGTCCTCAGGACCTCTACCTGGAATGATCTAAAATATAACTTACCCATCAACGATTTGGAGATATTTACCGATAATACTAATTACAGTATTGGCCCAATGGTGAAATCAACAGACGCACTTCGTATCCATCAGGCACACCCCAAGGAGTCCTGCACCTAATTTATTTCTCCGTTTTAAGAGGTATACTGCTGACTTCGTAAATGTCTTCGGAGATAAAATTGAAAAGAAAAGAAGTCCATAAATCAAAGAGATTATAAAGTACAATAATAACCTCTAAATCTTGCCAACTCCATTTTGAGATACTTTGTTTTCTCTTTTTAGTCATTTTAGTAAATACAAATATGGCATGCTATAAGGAAAAACTTTGTCTTCCTTTGACCTTCCAATTCCATTTTTAGTTCCTATCCCTCTTATTTTTTTAATCGTACAATCATGATATAAAGTAAAGTCACTTTTATTTTAAGCAACGTGGCTTCAGTGCTGATGCTAGGCATTATGTGGCAAGAAGTCCAAAGATGCATTAATGAAACCATCAAACAAATACATTAATCCTATAGCCTTAAGATAATTATTAAAAGGCAAATTCTTCAATCAAGCAGTTGACTCAATGATTGACCGTAACAATGCTTTGGCACTTCTTATTACTTTTTAAAACAGAAAGGCAAATAATAACGCCCCAGCTAATTTGGCTGGGGCGTTATTATTTGTTTTAACTTGAATTCACTTAATGGGAGAAATGAAAGATAATCTGGGTCCAACTGAGTACTGATTGAGGGTTCGAAAGAACAAATATAAACCAAAGCAGTACTCTATAATTTTAAATACACTAAAGGACCTCCAGAATACCAGCAACCTTTTATAATTAAAGGAAAGAGAACTATGTAAAAATACATGAAAATTAACATTTTGTAATGAAAAGTAGAAAATAACATAAAAGGGAAATGAATGGTTTTGCGACACTGCAATTATTCGACAGAACATTAGTTTTGTCGAGGATAAAGATGCTGCATCTCATGTCAACTCAGTACAGATATTATGGAAATCAAAGCTCGGGGAATGTATACACCCAAAGCAAGTGCTTGATGTACACAGCTAGGAAAAACCTGATCCAAGTAATCCATATATACCGCCAATTATTACTTTGAAATGTGTTACTAAGAAGTATTTTCTTAAAAATCATATTACTGACTATAGTATTTTGAGGATTACCTTTCAACTAACATGGCACATCAAAAGATGCATATCCCATTGACCAAAACCCAAACACCAATTTGATCTATTTTCAACCTTCTTTACTGATCCATCTACAAAGGTCACGAAAATTACCACAAAAGAGAGCAAATGGGTTAGATGGATACAGATATAAACAGCAAAGAGAGCAAATGGGTTAGATGGATACAGATATAAACAGCAAGACGGAGAACACGCGAGCGAGCGAGCGAGAGAGAACAGAAGAACTAATCGGTCTACAGAGACATGCTAAAGATCGATTGTGCATTATAGGAGTTTAGTATTTGATGACACCAAAGCTGATCATATGATTGATTGTCATAAAATTTTAATCGAAATATTTTGGCTTTCTGCAATCCACTGGTCACTTTCTTCCCTTGACACACTTTATTGCTGCCTAACAGGGGCAAAGCAGGCTCATGTTTCGAATAATGCCCAAGAAGATAAAATCTGTTAAAAGTATACCACAGAACTAAAAGAGGTTTTTCTTGAAACTTTACGCAAGACTGCTTTGTGACAAACACAGTTATGGCGCATACCTATTTGTGGTTCTAAGATTGCGTTTAATCCTCCTCATTTATTGGATACTCTAGGTGGAAAGAAGGAGGTTGCTCTCCACAGATGGTTCATTCATCGATTTCCATTTATACCCAGTGCATCGATTTATACATAGAAGCGAAAGCTTAAAAGCACTTATACCAAAGATGACCTGTCTTAACTGTTATGGAACCATAATATTTGTCATATTTTTCTTTATCGCACTTCAAAAAAGATAAAGTTGCAATCACGACTTTCATTGAAAGTACGGAGTACTATTTGATGCAGAGAGAAACAGAAAAACAAGAACAGTGAAGAAGGCAATCTTTGAGATAACAAGCATGTAAACCCAATATCCTATAGATTGCTAAACATCTAGATGCCAATACCACGAGAATACAAATCAAAGGAAATCAACCACCAGAATTCATACAGCAAAACCCCGTTGTTATCATGCAGACTCAAACTGTGTTGGCAAAAATAGTGATCCTCTGTAATACAAAGCACCAGGCATGCTTTTCGTTTTACTCACCAAATGATTCGGGAATATCGTGCAATTTTTACTTCAAAACTTCATGGCTAAAATTCCATGCAAGCTTTTATACAGATTAGAGCAACTCTTGTTGTTTTTGTTTTTCTTTCCTCTGCTTTTTCTATCATTTCTTCACAGTTCCATTTATAGTAGGTGACGTGTCATGTGTGGTTCTTAACCATCAAAAAACCCACCAAAACAAGTCACGCGTTAATCCGTATCAAAACGTGCATGGACTTTGCCTCTCCAGGAAACAAAACGACAGCAATCCCCACTTGGAGGAAAAGGAAATTATTAAAATAATATAATATGGAAGTGAAAGATATAATTATAAAAATTACATAGCGAAGGGCAGGCGCAGATACGTCAGGTAGGAAAGCATATGACCATGACAGCTGTAGGGACTAGTTCGAATCCAGTCAGTTCAAATATATTTTCAAAATGTTAGAATATATAAAATCCTTCCAGAAGTCAGTTGCGTTAAGTTGTTAAGGTGGAGAAATTATCAACCATGTGGTTGGGAAGGAATTCTTTGTTATTGGCAATTATTTTTGAGAATCAGCGATTTAGTAGTACTCATTAGAAGGTTTTTTTCACTTTAAACGGGTCAGAAAGTGGCAAGTTGTCTATTTGATTCAGCCCTTGTGTGACAGAGTCAATTAACTTTGTTGACCAACAGTATTTTGCAGACTGTGATATTGATTTTTTTCTCTGACTTTTCCTAGCTTTTCATATAGGATTCCATACTTTGACGACAACATCCTGGACAATCTGCTACTAGAAGAAGTATAACCTGGAGCCTACTGATCCTAAGTTAGAGTAAAGACGAAGGAAGATAAAAACTTTCTTACAGGTTATTTTCCTACACTTGTTATAATGAGTGAAAGTACGATTCGACCAGTATAGTCTTTTATATGCCAAAATAACAGGCAACAAAAAGGAAAAAATTGAAAAAAACCCGTAGTCAAATGAAAAGATCTCCGCACTACACTAGAGCACGTATTACTCAATGATCATTGGAGAAACAGAACGCTAAAAGAATGAAAAATATTGAACTGAACAATCAAAAAGTCAAAATCACGAAGATCAGTAAATGTACGCAAGGAATCGTGTGTGGAAGAATGGATGATGGGAGATCATTAGCCGATAGAATATTTATGGTAACTACGGGATTTAGGGGAGTAAAGATTGAAAGAGAAAAGAAAGTATGTAAGGAAGATAGGTGACGGAGACATGTAAATGTTATGTCCAGACGACAATTATAACTTTTCGTAAACATGTATATATATATATATATGTATAGATACATATTAATATCTTTAACAAGGCTTGGAAATACTCTATTGTGAACAATAAGTATAAATACGTTCTCCAGACCTCATTGCCCTCCATCATTGTAACAATGCTATGCTTGTTTTCAACTTAAAGTAATATACGCCAAACGTTTTTTTTGATCATTTGTTATTATCAAAGATCGAAAGTTAAGATATTTGTCCTACCTTTCGTTCTTCAACTTGCCTTAAAAACTAGCTACTCGAGATGTGCATTCGAATTGTAGTTAATAATCACTTGAAAGGCTAGTTGCTAGGGTTTTCTTTTATGCAGTAGTGTGTTGGGGGTAGGGTTTGCCCCCCCCCCTGCTGCACCTTTGATGTATACAAGGCCTCTCAAGGAAGGATATTACGAAGTACAAATTATTATCAAGTAGATTAAAAAACGTAGTACTGTAAACACAAGGTTAAGCTTTTCACAAGTAATGTTAAATTTTACTTATATTTTCCCCTCTCCGGTAAAACGAAAGAGGGAGAGCGTTAGTTGTAAACTATACCTTTACCTTCTGCAGTAGTCCCTAAAGACATAGTTTAAATCTTGCCTCAAATGTCACATTGTTTCTAAATAACATTTCACTGTTTCAGACAAGACGCCCGAAAGATAGGGTTGTTTGTCTTTTATCTTCTCCAGGGGTGATATACGTGGAACTTGGTAACCAAGCTACTGGAATTGCCTTCTCCAATAAATGAGCCGATGTGAAATTTCTGTTTGCAAGGAAAACGGTTGTGATTTTTGCTGGCACAAGCTTAATTATAAATTAACTTGTGTTGGTGGTAGTTTACAAACAGTGTATCGGTATCTGTTATATTGCAGCCGCGAAAACGTCATGATTGAATTCACTGTCGAATCTGACGCGCAATAAATCAATAAAAAAAGACGTTTTGTTTCACCTCTTGCCTTTATCTCCTTTGGACTGAATTATACTGTCGAAAAGCTTATATTCCATTTACGAAATCTAAGATTTGTACTAACTCTAGTTACACTTTTTGCAACAAAGTTTGGCTTGATTATCCAAGTTTTTATCATTGAAACGTCAAAAATTATCTAATATACAAACTTTCACCTAAGGATACTTATCATAAATGTTACTGAATTACTCTCAAGTCCCTGCCTCAAAAAATGTTAGATGTCCTACATCATGGTCCATCATACTATAAAGCAATACCTCTTTGGTATGCTAAATTTCTAATTGGTGACTTAAGCAAAGGTTTGGTTTCCAATGTTTTTTCAACAGTACTACAAAACAACAAAATTATTTTTCTTCGTGTCCTCATCTATACAAAACAAAGAAAATCACCAGAAAACTATACATTAAAGCATTACTTCCTGAATGCAGCAGTAAATAAACCGATCACAAGTGGAGCCAGCACGAAGAAATCGATTAGAAGGTATACAAACGAAAATATTATTGGCATGCTACTCTTTCTTAATTGGTAACCGACTTAAAATGGCCCACTTTACAAATGCTTACAACATTTTTCATATTCATTAACCGCTTTATTTGCAAAGCTATAGAACCTTGCATACTATGTTGAATGCTGGTTAAGTGAAGTTATGTATATTAGCCACATAGCTGAGATGCAATTTCCTCGGATGTAATTCTTTTTGATGGCCTAACCTCCCAACAGTGCCGCATAAGTGTGTATACAGGAACTGGGCACCCTTGAGGGCAAGGAAGTAACTCATTTTGATCAACTGAGGAAGAAAGTTGTGCTATTAAATGCGTCATGACTTGATTATCTGTCAAGACATCCATAGGTTTCACACAACAGTAAGTAAACAGCTCCCACAGGAAAACGCCAAAGGCCCATACATCACTCTGTGCGGTAAACGAAAAATCTGCAATACATTCTGGTGACATCCATCTCACCGGATACAATTCATTACGATCCTGAACATAGTAATAGCAATCATAATATACGGCACACGATGCAGCCGTGTGAGTAAGTTTAATGACTTGTCCACTGTTACCAATCAACACGTTTCTTGCAGCTATGTCTCTGTGAACAAATTTCATCGAAGACAAATACTTCAGCGCTCCAGCTATCTTACCAGAAATTTCTAATAAAAGCTCTCTTCCATTAACATTCTGATCCCTGAAAGCAGATATATGTAAAAACTTATCTACTCGTACACCATCAACACCTTCAGTAAGAATGTACATTGGGTCCGTCTTTGAACATAAACCTACCAATCTACATATATTGGGGTGGTGCAGACAGGAAATTTTTCTGACTTCATCGTAAAATTGAATTGTAGCTTCAACTGTTGCTCCCCGTTTTAGTGCCTCAATAAATACCCTTTGACCTACAATACTATGCATTGACGATCTGAGTGATCCATCTCTAGGCAACATTATCTGGCCCGCAAATACCTATGATGAAAGAAAGATGAAACAAAATTATGGCACTCAGACAAAAAATTGCACAAAAGAGAAATAACTAAGGGATAGCCAAGGAGCTCAATATATCCAGAAGTATTCGATCTCCCTAAATGTAATCCTATTGTTTTTATTTTATATCGGACGTTTCACTGCAATAAAATTATCGTGTTTGACAAACATCTATAATTTACATTAAAAAATTCTTTGGTGGCCAAAGAAATCCTCTCATTGCCTCAACAACAAAATACTACCTAATTTCAGATTTCTTTGGACATTTACTAAATAACACGCTGGTTGTACGGTCTGTTTTGGAGACTAACTATATTTCAAAATAAAGTAAAACATACAATAATTACTCTGGCAACTGGGCAGCGAAGACATAAATCATTTGGAATCACATGGTTGTGTAGGCATCTTAAGTGATAGGTAAATTCATCAATCTTGATTTTTGTTCTTTCCAGACGTCGGTAGCGCTGAAGAATATCTTCTCCATATGTTTCCCTAATAATCTTGAAAATTCTGAATTTTAAAGACTCAGAGGAAGCCATAAATGTAAGAGCTTTATCATGTCATGAGTCGCAAGCTTTTTTCGAGCTACGTTTCGAGAGATACGTCTCCCATCGACACCCTGACGATGAGAGAAGTATCTCTCGAAACGTAGCTCGGTAAAAGCTTACGGCTCATGATATGATAAAGCTCTTACATCCCATAATTACTCTCTTCGCACGCCTTAGTTCAGTAGAGATGATATCACAGACGGCCCTATTATCAGTTTAAAGTCGAATCAAGAACAAATCTTTACCGGTTTCAAACAATGTCAATGATACACAAGTACAAAGTAACAAAGGTTTGAGCAACCACTACTTTCTTGTGTGAAATATATTACTGTTCCTATTGCTTGACGTAAGCTACTTTTTGTAAAGTTTGTGGAAAACATTGGGTAAGGTCTACAACGAATTGGAAGTCGAACTTATCGAATTACAAATCGCACATTAAAACCAAAATAAATAAATGTTGTATTGTAAAGCACTTCATTCATATTTGTACGGATGAGACGGTAGAAAAATATGGATTTGTGCTTTTTGACGTTGTCAATAGCAAAAAAATTTTTATCAAGTGAACAAATCGATTAACTGCTGTTAAAGAAAGAAAATTTTTAATAACACAACATAAAGGCATGAATGGAAGTCACCTTCATTGGTCACCTTCAAAACGAACTGAATGGGGGAAAATTGGATAGCTAAGAACCCTTTTTATGACGCCTCGCTTTCACATTGCATCTTGTTTATACTTGTCCATTTGGTTGCCAAGGTAACATTTGTAATTTTATTTGTTGCACTTGACAGATAACTAATTCATCAAAAGCTTAGCAGTTTGCGTCGGTCGTCTTATCAACGAAATAACGTTTAAAAGTTATTTAAGTCTAGACATTCATTTTGTTGGTTGCCTCGGTTGCCTTTTGTTGTATATGTATATGTATATGTATATGTATACGTATACGTATATGTATACGTATATGTAGATGTATATGTAGATGTATGTGTATATGTATATATTTATACATACTTATAGTGAACCTTACCATATAGAGTGCTCAATGTTTCCAAAGCGATTGTAGATTTCATTTAAAGGCAATCAAATAAGGAACATTTTGCATTAACTCATGTTTTGTTAACAATTAAACTCAAAATCATATTTACATAATGCAACATTGAAATTTGTGTTCAACTACATTTCTTTTCGTTTCATATTACAATATGCAGATTTCTTTCAACGACGTCGCTCTCGAGATTTCTGACATCCATGACTAGGCGTACTGAAAAGACAAGAAATTGGTCGAAACCGGTCTACATGTGGCCGAAGTTAGCACCTGTATACTGCATCTTTGTGTTCATACATATCTTCATGAGCATGCCATTTATTGACAAATGAGCTGAAAACATAATCTACCGTACCTCTTCTTATAGCAATTTTGTTTTCATCAGGTTAATACAGATGTACTACCCCCATTGATGTAGTATTTTGAACTGATCATTGTTAGGATAAACATGAATTCTAACAGCAAATAACAAAAGACAAAACTTTAAATCACCATTGCCTTCGGGAGACCAAAAATTCTGGTGTCAACAATAATTAAAATATAGAAATCAATATTATACCTTATCAAGTAAAAATTCGACGCCTATTTTAGTTTATAATATTATTTTTCCAAGCAGGAGAAACTTTTATAAGAATTCGTGTTATATTTTAGATTTAATTGGTACATTTAACTGGTAAGATTTGAAAATTACCTCTCCATACTTGCCTCCTCCAATCCGTTGACCAAACTCAATTGCAGCTCTAGGAATCTCTTTTTCTAACGGAAAGCCCTGAAGGTGAACCATATCGGGTGTCATGTACACAGAAGTGCCAGTAACACCTTGAAAATCTGTAGTCTTTAACAGGGGCTCACTAATCTTGTCACTTGAGGCATACTGCTTAGCGCCTGAAGATTATAACAGAAACAAACACTTGATGTTATACCTCAGATTCGCTGGTCTATCTAAACGCAAATAACATTACTATTTTCTGTAATCTCACATAATAAGGTATGCACAATTCTTCCTGTCCCTCTCAATAAATCTACTGTTTGTGTTTTTGCTGATGCTACATACAGTAAGTAGACATAAGCAACAAAAACTGATCTCGCAAACCATACATTTACTGCATTCCCCCTTTAAAGCTGATATTACTCAAAATTCCCAGTGGTAAAACTACATCAAGTGTTTTACATTTTACTACTCCGAGACTCACGGATACATACTAACCTGTCGCTCAGATCGTAGCAACACTCAAAATCTGCACAAGGTAAATTTAATCCAGGAAAGGGAGATTACTCAATCTGACCAATATGGTTTTCCTATTTGTTACTGTAGGATTTGGTAGAATGATAAGCAGCTAAAAATACATTGGGGGAAGGGGGGGAGGGGATAAAGTTATTTTTTATCTTAATTTCATGTGATATATAGCATGTGTGCTTATAATGAATACTGGGGCTAAACTTCTTTAGTTTATCTCCTCGATTATTATAATTTTTATGTTTACTGGCTAAAAAAATTGTTGTTTTATGTTAGCTATATCTGTTCATTAAATGGACTAGAAAATTACACTTATGCTGACTGGGTAATAAAATTAAAAAAAAAATTAAATTGATAAAAATTAAATTAAATGGATGGCATAAACGCATTATGATAGGTTGGAACAAATCGATACTTTTAATTCTGTTGCACTAGACAAAAAGACGATATTTGAAGATATCAAAAACACTAGATATCTGGGTAAACAATGATTTACATTATTACGCTGTGGTTTAAGCTAGTTTAGTTATACAGCAATACAAACTACTCTCCAAGCAAGCAGAATCAACTAACATCCAGTTACCAGGTCCTGCAAAAACGATCTGATATTTCATGCAATCTTCCAAACGCAATACAATAATTGCATTGACGAGATAGATAAGATATAGGAAAACTGTATTTGTATCTATTTTGTTCGGCCTAACTGTTAACACAAGGAAAATATATACAATAAAGCCTAATAGAATTTGCAGCTAATCTTACACCCATAACAGCACCTGGAAATACAATGTCAACCTTTGGAGAATCCATAAAGGTATTTGAAAAACGGTGTAACACACGGTACCCAAAATATTAAATAATAACGATAACTTTTACAGTTACAGATGCAAATGAAAGTGTGCAGTCCTGAAATTCATTTGGCATCTAGCGTAGTACGAAGAAACTCAAATTTATTAAAACAAATTTATTTCACTTAAAGCTAAACTAAAATGAAATGCAATTCATTGCAGATCAGGTGAATATACAAAGGGATATTACACAATGAGACAGAAAACTCAAAGATAATGTAGACATTCACTTTAAACGACAAATCAAATGGAGTTATCCGAAATCATAGGCTAACACTGTTTACCTCTCTCACTCTCTCACTCACTGCACGGCTTAACGTGTCTTTTTTCCAGCAGCTGGGATTGGATGCACTTCTTTGCCATGTTTTTCATGAATTGCTGCTCTCCATGCCGGACGATCCACAGTCAATTCTTCATTTATATTTAAAAGCTTCAAATCAGCTTTCACATTTTCCAACCATCGTTTCTTTGGACGACCAATGCACTTACCATCCACTTTAAAAGACAGCATACGTTTCTGCCAACTATCGCCACTCATCTGACTGATGTGGCCGAAATATCTAAGCCTTCCGCGATTTATAACTTCTTCCAGAGATGTAATGCCGAGGAGAAATCTAAGGTGTACCATTGGACATGTCTGAGAGTTTAGATGAACAAATCCACCTGACCATATACTTATCATTTCTAAGCAGTAGATCTACAACAGTTATAGGCCAGGTATCATAGAAGGTATCTCTGTTTCATAGAAATTCAAAAAAGGAAGTTCAATACAGAAATCACGTTTTCCTATATGTGTCTATATATGAAACTATTTTATCCAAGTATCCAAACACTATTTGTCACTGATAAAGGCTTAGAAAACCCTAACAGATCAAAGAAAAATTGGAGTGATGTTTCTCATGGCACTTTAGGCTGCTCAAACTCGCACTGCCTGCAAGGACCATGTGAATGACTGCATAAAAAATAACATGTGTCCTATATACTATTATGGATCACTTTAATGATAGCTGGCTGTTGGCAATATTTGGCATGAACAAATTTATAAACCACTAGTAATTGAAGGTATTTTTGAAACTCTTGAGCATAGTATTAACCTCTCCAACTCTTAAGAAGAAGTTTGATGCGATTTTCTTTGTTATTTGTTTCACCCTAAGCAAGGCTGGAAAGCATTACAGTGCAAAGGGTTATTATTGTTATTTGAACTGTTTCTTTTTACTATTGGTTTCTTCACTCGCTCAGTTGATTTCTGAAACCATAAACAAACTTGGTAAATGCCAGTTGTAAAGGAGAAACGAATGAACTTTCAAGGAAGTAACTCTGGGTGGAAAAGGGGAACCATTCGAAATTTAAACTGTAGAATTTACCACCCAAGCACTATTTTCCAGCTTTAAAAGGAACGAAAGTGGTGGTCGCACATGTGGAGTGCTGCAGACAAATAAAAAAGGTATAGGACTTACCACGGAGCATATATAAAAATCGAGCACTGCGAAGTCACGTCTGGAAGTCTCACTTGTCTTTGTGCCAAATTTTACGCCAAAATGCACAGCCAAATCCACATTTAAAAGACATTCGCATCTCATTTGTGATACAAATTGAACCTGATCCTTCCCCATTAGAGGGATTAAAATTTACAAACAATGAAAAGATAGATTAGTCCATTCGGCCTCACGATCAATTGATTTGATTCTCTGCTTTACGTTTTGGGTATAGTGACCTTGCATGCCTTTCGCTCAGTGCAAGGATGATGTGGTACTACTTCTCCATTTTCAGAGTACATTTATTACCAGCATGTATTTTCTAAAGTTCTACGTATAGATGTATGCATGTATATATGTATAGTTATATGTGTGGATCTATGTATCAATTCGTGTATGTTTTTCTGTATGTAGGTTTGGTAAACATTGAACTATACTTAAATGTTGTTAAATTAGAAATCCATTTTTGATGTTAAACATGACTTCTTCTATCATGGTATCATTCAATAAAAGTAAAATAAAACCATCTAGCAACAGTAAAAGGGGAACTGAGGATATCTGCATATTCCAAATCAAGACCTACAGAAATATATTTAACTAAACCGAATACTTCAGTGAGTTTCATATAACATAATATAGTGCCCCATCTTGCCAAATATGTTGAACTTAAAAGCTTTTAATGAACCTTAACCCATATTCTCCCAAGCATGCCCCCCTAACTTCTTTTATTACCAAAATTGGTGTAAATATCCGCCTTAGGCTAGAATAGATGTGTAAAACGTTTGATTGCAATCCTTTGATGGGAAAGGTGTCTTTTAGCTATGTCTACTTTTGTAGACATTGGTAGGATCTGTTAGAAAAAGCAAGTGTGAAAACGCAATTGAAAACAACTCATTGTGTTTTACATTGATGATCTTTGCATCTTTTCAAGCTATTTAAAATGCTAAAATCATAAAATGAGACAGTCTAGAAGTCAATTCAGCTGTTTTTGCATAATTCATTTTTCATGATAGAGCTGAAAGCAAAGCTTGATATGCATGCTCTTCTTGCACTTATCGCATCTATTTCGGCAACTTCGCCAGCAGACAACACACTTTCTTACAGGACCAGACTCTGGATTCTGGCCAGTGTTGTCAGATTGCACTTCAATTGGAACGTCGTGAGAAGGACCAGATCTAGAATCAGCTGATGGTCGTGGGGTGGCCCTCTTCACCAT
>RDPX01000283.1:760416-789660 GCA_003991215.1 Morbakka virulenta | reverse complement strand
TTGAACAAATAAGCGGCAGAAAGCCAGACATAGTCGAATTGAAAGAGAATGGACAAGAATGTGAAATCATTGAAATAACAGTTTGTTTTGATATGTACATGGAGCAATCGTACATAGGAAAAACAGAGAAGTATAAAGAGTTAATTAGAATACTTGAGCAGAACGGGATAAAGGCAAACATAAATGTGCTATGTTTTGGATCACTTGGTTCAGTAGACAATAAGGTTAGAATATGTTTTAAAAGATTAGGTCTGTCAAACGATGAAGCAAAAACAACAATGAAATGGTGCGGAGTGTCGAACATGATAAATGCAAATATCATATGGCGAGAAAGATGCAAGCTACTACACGAAGAAAGGAACAATGAACAGTGAAGATTTACCAGATAAACATTTGACGCAGAGACATTAAGTTTGTTGTTCTCGCTAGTCAAACAATATAGTAGAAATTATTATTAATGTTATTAATATTATTATTATTTGGTTTTACTTTTCTCTGTGGGTGTGTACAATCCCACTCCGGGTCTCACCCTGAGACCTGAGGAAATGGGAAGGCTGGCTTCAAACAACAAATATTTGTATACCAGATTTAAAAGTTTATTATGATTTATTATTATTATTATTATCATTATTTTTATTATTGACAATATTTACATTTCAGTACTGTACTTTTACATACAATAAAATATATAAATACTGTTCTCGACATGTGGCCTCTTACAGTGTATGTGTATCGCTTATTGTGTCAAAAATAAAAATTTGTGTAGTGTTGAAATATTAAATCATGTAAAAAATATATTTAATAAGTCACGATATCTCATAAAACTAGTTTATTCTCTAATGAAAAAGGTGATTTCAATAAAAAATTTCGCTCCAATAAAATAAAAAGACCTTATTGAGTATTCCAATTTACATTTTTGCAATCTGAGGCTTAAACCATTATTTCTCATGCTTTTGAAATGTTTTATCACTTCAAAATAGTTTTCAAAATCATCACTCAGTTTATCTCCTCTCAAACATTTTCACACAAACGAAAGAGTTCGTATCTTAATTTGGACTTCTATTGATTTAACGTGCTTGCCAATAATCAGGGTCGCTCTTCTTTCCAAGGAAGTCAGCATTTGCGTTTGGGTTCTCGTCATATACAGTTGTATCACAAAGGAATACGCAAGGATTGGTAAGATGGTTGCTGGGTAAATTTTCATCGCTGCATCTTTGTTGACGTCACTTTTCAGCTTCGCAAGGAGTTTCACGTTCATGACAGAGGTAACTGTAAGTGTTTGTGTTGTTAACTTTCTGGGAGTTGTACATTACATTTAGTGGGCATTGTTGTTTCGCAATCCTTTGTGCTGTTCCGAACAGCATCATCTTGTTTTGCCACGTTTGAAGCAAAATAACTTTTTATACTTTCCAGGTCGTCTGTAAAGTCTTGTTCTATCGTTTCGATACTCTTCCCAGCACATAAAATTACTGTGTCATCCCGATACATAATAGCTTTTGTTTTTTGTAAATTGTCCATAAAATCGTTGACGAATATGATAAACAACAAGGGTCCGAGGATCGACCCTTGCGAAACTCCGTTATAACAAGGTTGAAGATTTGAGAAATGATCACCGATTTGTACATATTGCTGTCTATGGAATAATTAATCTGTCATCCATTCCATCTCTTTTCCATTAACTCCGCAAGATGGTAATTTTTCGACAATTTTAGCATGACTGATAGTGTCGAATGCTTTGTATAAGTCAATGAACGTTGCACCAACTACCAAACCTTTGTCAACTTGCAATCTGATGCTGTCTAGAAGTAACGTAGTTGCCATATTTGTTAACTTTTTGCGCCAGAATCCAATTTGTAAGCCGTTCTTTATATTTCATTATGCAATCTCAGAAAACGCTTCTTTAAACCTTGAAAACAATGAGCCCGTATCCCATAATACACTTTTAACGTAACACACATGTGGGGTATATTTACATACATTACGTAAGATTATATTAAAGAGAAGTATTTAGAATTTTAAAGGAAAACAAGTGAAAAATAAAAATTGTACCGTACTGGATTGGATCCAGGGCCTATGGCTTTCATAACCCCATGCTCTATAAAATGATTACAGATTATTCTTTCTTGAGAAAGTCAGTTTTAGAGTCTGACGAATTGTAAGTTAAGCAAAGGTAAAAAAGCTTTAGTGTTAATGTAATGACTGGGGAAAATATTAGCATGGCAAATCAAAGTTTTAGACTGTTTGCGTTGTGAAGAGACTCAGGGCAAACAGAAAGAACAAAAATGATCTAATAATGAGTTACATGGACTTAAGTTCTCAAGAGTAAAATATTAATTTGATGATGGCTTAAACAACGGTATCGGCACAATATTGCTCGAAAATTTCTTTCCACATCGTCCCTTTATGCTATAACTAGGTATTAATTACTCACCTTCAGTACTTCCGGGTAAGCTAAAAGGCTGCGTATCGCGATTTTTCATTCCATACTTATTTTTTTTTGTTTTTTTCACGTTGCGAGTTATCACTGAGGAGGTAAAAGTTGTTAGTGATCGACCAGGTGTAACTCTAGGGCCAGCAGTGCCTATAAAAAACAAAAGTAACATGCATTAAGTACCATATCTTTTAAATTTAACTTTGACTTATATTAATGTAACAACAACCCTTACAATCTTCCGCAATTAGCAAAGCCCTTCAAAATTTTTAAACTGATCGAGTTATAGAGTCTTTTTTTCCCTTTTTTTTGGTTTTAACGACATTTTTCGCAGTAACTGGGGCACGAACGGTGCCCTTCTTAAGGACATGGATTTTGGTAGTGAGCAATGTTTTGGGCGGATGCCTTTCCTGACGCCAACCAATGGCTCTTGAAACCATAAAGAACTGGAATGGTATTATCGTCCGGTTGTATGATCTTCGTTTGAAGAAATGCTTCAAACCCAACCTTAAAACACAAGAATTCAATGTGTTTCAGAGGTGTAATGCTGATATGTTGTGATACAATTTGACATGACTCATATACAAAAGTTTAATCACCAAATATGATCCCAAACAAACAGTAGCGGAAACTTATTTTGTGTTTACGTACCATTTGTCTTTCTATAACATTTTTGGGCAAAAAAAATCCTCGTTGTAGTGAATATGCATTGAAAATAAATGAAGTTATTTTTAAAGATGTGCAGTTGTATTTGTCTTAAAAACCGACTTCAAACAAAGGTTATCTCAGTGCATTAGCAGCTTACTTGTGGAGTTTCTGCTGTATTTTGTTTAGGTCTCAGGCCGCAAATGACCAAATAGATTTTTCCGAGGCAAATTAAAAATGAGAGTATTGTGAAATCGGCAGTTGCTTTTGTGTATGATTCACGGAAAACATATGCATACACATAGGCACATATATACACACACACAAACAACAACAAACTGCGTGTTCCAAAGAAGAAAAAATTATTTGCAAGAATCATCTGTATGTGAATTTTATAACGTTTAGTTAAATACAGTTAAATTTAAATCTAAAGTATGCTTTAATATCCAGATAAAAAAACACGCTAACGTATTCATAAAACCAGGAACCAAGGCGAAACACTAGAGTAAAAACAGTTGATACCAAACCCCTTGGTTTTGTATGACACAAGAACTTCATCCGCAAAAACACAATGAACGTACGCGGCTAACTTGACTTTGTATACTTAATCATCAAATTATATAATATTTTAATAATATTTATTAATGCTTTAGGGGTTAATAAGCATGAAAAAACACTATAGTATAATTTTTAAAGTTGTGGTAATGACATTGGTGCAAACATTAAAAATTGATTGTCTTCTCTGTAGCATCGTACACAATTCCTTTTGTTCATATTTAGAAATCCTATTTTATTTAGAATTACCAATTCTAAAGCGGTACTTAGATTTGGCCAAATGGGTTCAGAATTTTGGAAAGTTTATTGCTGTCAGTCAATAAACCGCACAGCATTTAAACGCTGACGTTTGTCTTTGGGTTACCTTAAATTACAGGCGTTAGGTAGGTTCACTGATGAGCCATAACAGCGTACTACTTTTGATCCATGACAGCGAAACTTACTAAACAACAGCTTGGATTTTATGAACTTAATCTCACATTAAATAGAAAAGTACGTCTGGCATCGCTCTACAAACATTGTCCAGGTCACCCAATCTTGAAGTCTGTCATTTGCTGTATTCAAGTTGACGCTAATCCAATTACTTATCCCAGGTTATTAGGCATTTGCACACGCCTCACTATCGAAGAAAACTCTAATAATTTTAAGTAATTTGCAAAACAAGAGGAGCCCAAATAATAAAGATAAGCATAAAGTCGATACCGACTTTGAGAGAAACCGAACTTTAGCATATACTCGTCGGTGAAAAATCGATATAGAGATAAGAGAGCCTCAAGAATAGCTTTGAAATCAGTGACATGACACACACAAGAAAACTTTGTTCTCACAGACTGATAAAGTCGTTGAAGTCATCCGTTTTTGGTTACTGTAATCTTGAAGACAGCGCCATCATTAATCTAATGGAGATTACACACAAAATTCTACGCTGCCGACATAATAACCGCGATTTAGTGACCCTGTGTTATGTAAATGTATCCATTTGAAAACAACGTTTACTGGACCGACAACAATAAAAATACAGTTAAACTTAAGAAGCCGAATCTTTTCAAATGTATATCCTTAAAATCAACATTTTTCTCTGTCTATGTATAATGGTCACTTACAAGCCTTAAAACCTCCGTTGAACTTGGTAAGTGTATGCACTCAACTGTAACATCTGGTCAAAAATAGATTACAAAAAATCGAGATTCTTCTTTTTGGCGGAAAAAATCTATCCTGTTTTTTCCACATATAAATGAATGTCAGGCAGTAAACCATAACATTACTATTATAGCAGAGCATAGGATAATACCGTACATCTGATCATGAATTAACCAATTACGGATTGGCAACAAATGTCTTTCTTTCCTTAATACACGGTAACTTAAATACACACGCATTTTGTTTCAAACTTAGTAACTGCTATTGAGCACTGTGACGGTCATAGCTCTTTTGGTATTAAAAGAAACACGTAACCATCACTAATATCTCCTGGACGATTAAGAAAGAAATGACTGTGGGTGGCCAAATCAAGATTTTAAAAGGAAGATCAGGCAAGAGTAACAAGAAGCACTTTCTACGTTACCTCAGTTAACAAATATTTAGCACTTCTCTCAAATTCTCATTTTATCCTACCTAAACACATGTTGAATATACTGGCATAAAATAGATTATTAATGTACAACCTGGTACTTGTGGTCCCGGTAAAAGTTAGATTCAAGAATATGACAGTAATACTAAGTGCTAATATGACAAATAAAATTACATCCATTGGTAATTAAATTACAAATGCAAACAAATCAATGTTATGTTTCTTTTTGAAGGTTTAAAAATTTATTCTTGTTTTTAAATATAGTCTTGATGTAATCGAGGACATTTTGCACAAAAATGTCATTAATTTATTTTGCAAACAATGTCAACCCCAATTGCTTTTAAAATTTTTAAATATTAATTTTATTCCGGAATTTTTTTATTTAAAAGTCGTGTAGATTTAAAGTCTTTCAGTAAAATATATTTCCGACATCAAGTTAAATCCAAATTACATAAATAAATTGGTTCTGGGATTAATTATTGTTGTAGTGTTTGGATGGACACACGGACACACACACACACACGTATATATATATATATATATATATATATATATATATATATATATATAGGTTGTTTCTTGCACTACACACAAATCATGAATTGGTTCAAGAATAGGGGAGCCTCATCACAATATGTTTCCATATATTCATCGGGCTCCATTTCACAACTCTATAAACATAAAAAGAATATTATTATTACACACACTATATATAGTATACTATATATTTACATAATCGATTGATACAACTGATGATATTGCCCTATTTTATCATACTTTTAGGAAAGAGAAGATGAAAATACTAATAATAGCGGGTTGCTGTTTAGTGTCGCTTTTTATAATTGTAGTTTGATTATGATATTATTTTTTTCGAGTGTCTAATATGATTTTATTACGAGCTTGAAACTACGATACCTGCATCCAAGCTCATCTGCCTTGCTAATGACCTTTCAGTATGAGCATACAATCAAGCCACGAGTAGTTGGTATGAAACTGCTAGCTAGTATGAATAATAACTACTAAAACAAAATACACCGGCTAAAACAAACAAGAATCTACATGAAATTATTTAAACCATATTTTTCTCGCGGTTTGTTATTTTCCGCATTTTAGAAATACAACTTCTTTACGTTATTCCAACTCGATTTAGATGGCAAATGTTATAGCAGGCTCCTCGTTATACAGTCGTACTTTTCCGGTGATATTGTACAACACCATCTACCGTACCTCTAGCTTGTTAATAACACTACCTACAGCTCTGGGTAACCCGTCTGGTAACTAAATTGAAAACTACTTTTCTATATAGAAAGAAAGTGGAGGAAGTGTTTAGAAGAAAGATGACGTTGTAATCTCAAATAAATCAGCATAAAAAAGTTGAATTTCAATAAAATTATTTAAAGTAGTGTCAGTAGGCCAACTCTTATTGGTCAAAAATAATATTAGTAAACGACATTTTTAAACATTTTTTAGTAAATATGGTAAATACCCTACCACTGAGCCAATCTAAGGCCATTGCTATCAGTAAAATTCATAATTTATGCTGGTTTCCATGGTTTGTAAATCACTACAATCCAAACTAAATAATAATGTTACATACTTACCCATTAGAAAGTCAACCTCACTGATAAGAAGGACGGTATTTCTTTTTAAGCTGAAAGTACATTTTAGAAATTTTCCAGTCGCTCCGTTCATTTGCAAGTTTATTTCAACTGCTTTATAAATATTCTGTAATTTTGTCGGTGGGGTCTTTTTAAATAGAAGCCGGTATCCTACATTATCATCACTGACTTCGACTTTCATGCTTTCAAAAAGTTTGTATATCTTTGGAAGGTTTGCCATATGAAAAGTAACGGAGCGGATTTGCCGGGCTTGAAAGAACTTGAAGAGAATTGAAAATTTTGATTGATTGTAGGCAACCCATTCCGTCGGATTCTTTAGACTAATACCGCCATAGTTACTGTCGGTCAAAGCTCCAAGTCCTCCAAATAATCGGCCGCTTCTTGCACTGTATCTTCCATCGTAATGTCGATCACGGAAGTCATATGGTCCTACATTAATACCAAGTGGTGCTGAGTAAGACAAAAGATCTCCTAAATAAAAAGACGAAGGGAATGAGATATCAAAAAGTTATACGTTAAAAAACAAGACAAGAGATACAATGAATCTGATATTTATCAGGTTTAAAAAACACGTTAAAACAACCCAAGCAGCAATCAGTAAACCCAAAAATTGTTGAACAATAGATATTAAATAAGTAACAAAACTTTTTATGGATTGTACACAATTAGATTATATCCAATACCTTTGACTTGCTTATCTATGTGATCCACTAGCATAGTAATGAATACTACCTCCTTAATGGCCTCGATTTCAGAATCCAAACTTCCATTTGATTGTGCAAGTTTCCCCCCCAAGCTTTAATTCTTTGGAGACAGTATATAAAAAGATATAATAAGGAACAGTTTTTCCAAACAAATGACGAATGCATTAGGAAGGTACAGAAGTGTGGAAACAATGAGGGAAAGAGAAAAAAAAGATAAGAAATGCAGCTTTTAACAAACAGGGATTGAAACTGTGTTTATGGACACTATGGTAGCATGTTCTACAAAATGGGCTATTGTTGTGTCCACGGCCAAAGGCTAAAGTCAGACTCAGTGGCAAGCAGTGGCTGAAATTATGCTTGTTGTGAATAAATAAATTCAGACGTTTGCTGTTATTGTTGCCTTGTTTAGGTCTGAACTACTCTGGTGCCTACAGTTGATGTAAAGTCGTAAATAACTTCCCCGTCATTAATCAATATGATTTTTAAATGAAGCTTTGTTGGCAGTAACGACGTTGTCATGGACAGCTGACGTCATAATTGGCAAAATTTTCCAGAAGGGAGTAAAAAAAATTCAGTCAGCAGATTAAAAAAATTTCCAAGCAAGCCTAAGGGGGTGTCGTAGCAATTAAGTAACCAATAAATAAATAGTTTTCAGAAAATTACTAGTCTTCACCACTTAATTATTGGATGCGGGGTAACGCTTGGATAGAGGCCGAGGTAAGAAAGACCACAAACAATCCAGCAGTGGAATTGCGAAGCGGTTGTCTAATTTCCTAGTTGTTATGTTCCTTTCATCATCACTTGTCTTTTGTGCTCATGTAACCTCCATTTTTGAATATCAAATTCCTTCCAAGAATACCATGTGTATAATTTTATGCACTGTTTTTCTACTGGTGCACCTACTGTAAATTCACGTAATTACGTAAAGGCAATTGTATTTAGTCATTTTCAAGTAAAGGGAAACGTACTAAATCTTTTCAGCTGTCAGTCATAACAGAGCATTAAAAAGGCAACACAAGCCAATAGTTATTTTGCTCCAAAAAGTTGATCCTTTTTTTAAATTCATAACTAACAGATTTTAAATCTACAGCTTACTGAAAATAATCAAAGCCACCGTTTATGATCCAGGATAGTCTGAATAAATTCCCATCGTAACACACCTTGTTACTCTTTAAAGCGTATTTGAAATTTTTAACCACATATCACACTTTCAAAAACTAACATTATTTACCTTTGTCCCAATTGCACCCAAACATATCCATTCGTAGACAGAAAATACTGAATAAGTCACCCAGAGGCTTAACTCGAATTTTCCTCGCTATAACAGGCGAAGGAAATCGATTGAAAACGACAGATGTAGTATCGTTATTTCCAAGAAATATCTGCAATCAAAATTAAAATAGGACATTTAAACCGTGAGTACAGACAACATAAAACTAACAACAAGCCCATTTGGCGAATTTAAAGTTCGCGGCCAGTGTTTATTGGACACACAAAAGTATGATGACGTCATGTCATCTGCTGAAATCATAACCTAACGGGAAAAATAGGGTAAAATTTGTCTTAGGGTAGATAATTTACTGTCATCAAATTGAAATGTGACTTTTTGTCGTTACGAACCATTACCGTTACACTTAGAGTTTCTCTGCAGCAGAATTAGCTTACATTGGTTTCCCTTATGACAGCCTGTTGAAACACATTTTGCAATTTGTGCATCCTTTACTTAGCGTAACTTAACAGAATCAAAAGCAATAGTAGAAAACAGCTATTATTAGATCAATTCATAAAAATGAAGTGTCAAAAACACATGGATCTGAGTTAGTGGAGGTGTGTAGGATATCTAATGAGCAGGACACATTGAATTATTGGAGGGAAGATGTCCTAACCACTAACCTCCGTTGTAGGCGCTACCGCAAAAATGCTGTACCTCTGACTTTTATTCATTTTCATACGAAGTTTATGGTACTTATCGAGGTCAAAAAGGTAAAACGATTATTTGAAAAAAAGAAAAATTTGACCAGTAGGGAATATCTAAGTTTCGATGCGTTGTTTTTGTCATTTGCAGCAAAAATTTAATCAACACTAGAAATTCAATTGCGCTAACATGATTTCAAAAGGTATTTCCATTGCAACACTTGCGCTCTTGGTTGCTTCTTGTTTAAAAGACAGACTTAATTTGACCCAAGTCCATTTGATTATTTTTTTTGTCTATTAAATATCAATGACTTTGCAATTGAATCCTTTCAGATTTGCGACAGATCGGGGGAGAGGGGGGCGGGGATAAATTACGTGAGTAACGTATTTTTAATTGGCTGTGACCCATATGATTTATCAAACAAATCTCAATTCTATTACGGTTAAAAAGAATCGCTCTGGTCTAATTCCGCACACAGGATTGGTCAGCCCCATTTGAAACAATTTAAAAACTTTCGAATCGGTATTACCGAGAAAAAAATAAATACAGCTTAATAACAGTTGACAACAGTGTAAAAGGTTCGTCATTACATGTAATTAGCAAGTTATTAATAGGTTAATCGTTAGTATACAGTTCTTTTCCAAGGTTTCCTTTTGCAAGAGTACGATAACTTTGGCAAGACAATGTTACGGTATTATCAGAAAATGTTACGTGCAAACTATGAAAGTCCGATATTTACCGCATTCTACGTATTCGATATTCGAAATTCAAGTTTGTAGTTGAATGGTTATAAGTTCACAAGCTTCCTTTGCTGGAGTACGATTGCGGTCAATATTAAATGACCTTGAGTCTGCCAGGTTTTTCTTAACTATTTTATTCAAAAGCTTAAGTTTCTTACAGAACGAATTGGTCATATACAATTCTTAACAACATCTGCTAATAAAACAATGCTTAAAACTTTTTACCTGAATAACTAAAAATGTGCAATTTAATATGGGGAATAATTTAATGAGACAAACTGAGAAAAGATATAAATGGTGAATCTCAAGCCACCTCTCTGATACACTTGTTTTAAAAAGCAAGCCTAGCGTATTTGATTTGTTGTATTTAAAAAAAGGTTTTATCAAATCTTAACTGGTTTCCTATACTCTCTTTATACATAGTTTTACCCTGAAAATTCTGCCTTGTAGCTGAATGTCTTGCAATTGTCCGGGTTGTGATTTCATTCAAGTAAACCTTTCAAGAGACATTTAAAAGGACCCTGAAAAAGATGGAAGGTTAGCAAAGAATATCTATGCAGAGTAAATAGAAACGGTCATTTTCTTTATAACGAGATCCAATCAGTGGGAAAATAAAGCATTAATTGTTTTTTAACTTGTAGATGCACCTCGTATACCTTTATAAGCATCACAGGACCCCAATTGTGTGTCGGACTAATCAATTTTCCTCGAAAGTTACATGGCTTAATTTCTCCAAAAATCATATTTCCCACTCGTATTGCAGTTGTACCAGTCTTTTCAGTAAAGCCATACAATCTTTCAACACTTATATTATTCTTCACATAGGTGATAAAATTAGTAAGATTGCGTTTTGCAATTTATGTCAGTGATAGCGTCGGCGTGTATGGAGGAAAACACTGCTTGTTAGCACATGGTGTAGTAGGAAAAATTGGTTCTCGGCACCACCTGGTCAGCAACATCTTGAAGCTTCGATTAAAAAGAAAATTGGACAATTGACAGAGCTAAACCTTTCGCTGTGGAAAAAAGAAGAAGAAATATTTGTTGGATGCTAGCAGCTTCAACTAACAGAATGTCTGGTTTGTCTCTGCGGATATTTGGAGGGAGAAAAACGTTAAAAATTTGCATAACCGTGTTTTGTTGTGGGAGGGTCACATTCTACATAAATTGATAAAGCGTCCACTAACCAACAAAAGACCGAGGAGTAGAGCCCCGTTGTCGACTTCGATGCACTCATTAGCTTCTAATACAAATTATACAACTCCTATATCGTGGGGTACCACAGCATGGAGACAGCGATGGAAGAACTCGAACTATCGACTGTCAGTATATTCACTGAACCTTCAGCGAAACCCTCTGTCATGATTTCAAGCGGCGGATTGGGTCCTGTTAAACCGAATCCGTTCTGGATGTGGTCGTTATGCTAGTTTTATTTACCAAATCGGTCCAAAGAATAATCCGAATTATACGTGTGGAGAAATTTAGCCTCATCAACATGTTTTGACTTGCCGAAGGATCGGCATCCTAGATGACATGAGAAGTTTTGCCGAAGACTTCCGAATGTGGCGTGGGGATAATTTTTTTAAATATCTAGTTAACTTGTTGATCATACGCATATGTATACATAGCTTCAACTAAGAAACAACTTAGTAAGAAATATACTTGCTCTACTTGAACAGTCAGCAGATATATAGGAACAGTGAATAGATTCAAGAGTACTAGACTTGTGTGTACTAGTGTATAGAATGCGAAACAGGCGGGTACAGAAAATGAAACAATATATAAAACAAGGAGTCAGGAACCTGTTGACTTTAAGAATGCTTTTGACATTGTTCAAAGTGGTTTACTGTAGAAAATTGCAGAAATATTTAATTGCACAATTTCTGGGTGTGTTCAAAAATGTGCTCAAAATTCAGCATGATGTACGATAACAGAATCTCATCATACAGTTTTTATAGATGCTTTTACAGTACAATATTTAACCGTTGGATCAGTTGTATGGAAAAAGTGCATATTGTCATTTCCAATATTTCCGTAAGAAAAGGTTGGCTTACAGTAAAGTGCAAATCAGAGACTTTCCAATCTAGCCGCCTAGAGTGATGTGACTTATCTCAGAGTCAAGGGAAAAAATACAAGAAATGACAAAATATATTTAAAAGAAAAACAGCAGGAAAGGTGCAACCAGAGATAAGTAGCACATAGATAAAAGTGATAAAGATAAATCCCTCATACCACCCTCCTATCTCAGTCGGAAATGAAGCTGTCAAAGAAATGGTAAAATTCTCATATCTAGGGAGTCTGGTAAGTGCTTATGAAGTGAGCTGCAAGATATGAAAGCAAGGATTACATAAGAAGCTAAATTTTTTTTTGCAGATAGTAACGGATCTGGAAAACTGCTACGATTAACACAATAGTGAAGATTTATTGTGAAGACTGTATTAACAGCAGTTCTCTATGAAACCAGGACCTAGCAGATATCAGTGAAAACTGCAAAGATGGTTGACAAACTCCTCCAAAAATGTGTCCGAAGTATACCAAAAATCACTTTATAATATATATATATATATATATATATATATATATATATATATATATATATATATAGAGAGAGAGAGAGAGAGAGAGAGAGAGAGAGAGAGAGAGAAAGAGAGGGTATTGAAACGTTTTGTGTTATTTCATTGACTACCTTTGTAATATAATATATTGCTCTACTTGTTTTTATATGGAGCACTCGTTTTTGAAAAATGACATCATTGGTAGTATTTTAGCGTTTGAGTAGGCTATACAAAAACAACAGTAATAAGGAATCAATTTAAAATCCTACATTTTATACACGCGAGGACTTTTATAAGATTATTTATAAGGTCATTTGTAATAAACCTAAGCAATTTCTGAAAAAAACGTTTCTGTTTTATACAGGAAAATGCCGAACACAATTGCATATTATGGACGGTTATCAAACACCCTTCAAAACATTTGAAAACATTTACACTTTGAAAGTTGCTTGGTCAAACCACCAAGTTAATTCCTCTACACTGGCTGTCGCTATCAAATCACTTTCATTTTGCTTCCGGCAATTACATTGTGGATTGAACCTAAAAAGTGTGTGTTAGAGAAAACGTGTAAAGACTGAAGCAGATTCCACAAAGTACCCAAATGCTCTTTAGTGAGATTGTTACTCAGCACACACTATGGATGACTATTATCCAGATTTTTCCTATTTTATCTAGTGACTTTGATTTCAAAAAAGCTTTGGTTCGCATTACGGTTTACAAGGTTATCAATATGAATTTATGCCTCCACTTGCCCTAGCAAACAATTAAAATAGCATGTTTGATTCGTCATTGAGAATACAAAGATATTTAAATTTCTAGACAACTTAAATCATCTTCTTGCGATATGATTTGTTACACATGCTCACGTGGTGTGACAGTAAAAGATTAATGAGCTTGAAGCGTTAAGATTTACCAACAATAATTAAACATTCATAGGACAGTTATATTTTATCCGAGACTGATATGTCTCCATCTCTGCACGACACAGATTATAAAAACAATGAAGTAATCAGGATAAATGTAAAGTAATTTAAAGTGAAGAGCGGTGACGTTAATTTGGAGAAAAATACATTGACGCGTGTTCAAGGCTTTAATATCGCTAAAATGAAAACGAGGATCAAAACTCAATTATTGACTTTTGACAGCCAATTTTTGTGCAGCCACAGAAATCATCATTTTCCAGAACCTTTAGCAGCAATTTTGTGCATAGTATTTACCTTAAATTAAACCAGGGCAGTTATGTTTATTTGGTTTTAAAATCTATGTTAACCTGTTGTAAACAAATGTTTTTGGCATAGTTTCCACAATCAGATTTCCACCACATTTTGAACACTGATTTTTGTTAAAGCCTTTCTTTTTACACAAATGACTGCAGGAAAATAGGAGGAAAATATTCTGTTGCTTTTTTAATAGTTTTGTTAATAAAACACATGTATTAAACTTCTTGTGCTTAATAAACATTTTTGCAAAAATTAAAATTTTGAATATTTTTATCCAACGGAAGGTCATTTAGGTTACTGATACCCAGTGGGTAATAAGGAATCAATTGTACAAATGAAACATAAAAAGAAACAAATAAAAACATAAGACTTAATCCAAGGAGAAGAGTCAATAAGAAGAAAAAAAAAGAAATTGAAAATGATATACATACTAGGCATACATTACTAGGCGTTTTCTGATGATACAGGAAATACAAATTTACTATGTTTAAAGAGCAAATAAAGTTCCGTAATTTACACATCACATGGAAAATCCGAATGATAAATGGGTTCTGTGGTCTGTATTATGAGAACCGAGGCTGACATTTGAGAAAAGGTACATGCAAATATTTTTATCTGTAAGGAGCACATTACTTCTCTGTCGCTTTTCTATGCGGCATCTCGTTAAGACCCTGCAATCAATCAAACGCGAATTCAGATGAAGATGCATTGATCAAGATGGGTAGCCGGATGTCAGTTTACTGTGTCAAACTTTGAAGAGTCCAACGACAAAAAAATAGATTTAAATTCCTCTCCTAAAATTAATCACACTATTTTCTGAACGATTATTATTCAAATTTCTTTACCGTCAAAACTAAAAAAAAAATTTGGAAAGTACATGCTCACAAAACAACTAGATGGTCACACAGTATGTTTGATATAAACTCTAACGGCCGAATGATTCTTAAAATAGATTTTATGTAATGTAATACATGCCAAATATCGTCTTGTTTACTGTATGCTGCTGCTATCTCTCTTGTATTAAAAATAAAAGTACTGTAAAGTGTGGACGACATTTTTTGGAACTTGCGCTTGTCTTTCATGGTGAATATCATTGTGCGTTTACATCAAGGCGTTACAATAACACACTAGACATAGCCTGCTCTCTATTAATTGTTTAAGGATTTCAAACTAGAGGAATTTTGTTTTGTAATAATTCAAATTATTGATGAAATTTCAATTATTAAGCACAATTTTGCAAGCCATTGATTTGATTTCAAACCTGTCTCTATTTAAGAAAAAATCCTTTACAAATTGAAGTTGCTGAAGTAAAGTTAAAAATTAAGATAATTAAGATAGTTGTTGATTTAAAGAAAGGTGTGTATTAAAATATGCTACCAACAGAGTATTTTTCTAAACAAATTGAAATTGTAAACAAAGATCCATTTTGCTTCTGGCAAAGCATTATAGTCGGGTGTACATTTCGGTCGTAAGTAAAACAATGGCTGTTCAAAAGCACTGTTATTTAAGTGGTTTCCGCAAATTATTTAAAACTACGCTAGGCGAAAGACAGACATAGACAGAGAGAGAGAGGGAGAGAGAGAGAGAGAGAGAGAGAGAGAGAGAGAGAGAGAGAGAGAGAGAGAGAGAGAGTGTGTGTGAGAAAGTGATATATATATATATATATATATATATATATATATATATATATATATATAATAAAGAAAAAGATGGACAAAAAGACCTACAGACAGCCGGAGAGGGATAGGAAAGGAGAGAGATCAGGGAATCAGTTTAAAGTGAGACAAGGAAAAGGAGGAGAAGGAGGAAAAGGAGGAGGAGGAGGAAAAGGAAGAGGAGAAGGAGGAGGAGGAGAAGGAGGAGGAGATGGAGGAGAAGGAGGAGAAGGAGGAGAAGGAGTAGGAGGAGGAGAAGGAGTAGGAGGAGGAGAAGGAGGAGGAGAAAAAGAAAAAGAAGAAGATAAAAAATAAATTTCTGTTGTATTACGTCCTTCACGATTTTCGAACTGTTACAAAGACTGCCCTATTTCTAGTTCGTAGTTTTGAATTGTCATATGCCATTGTAGCTTCTTTTTGAGCATTTAAACGTGCACAACGCCTTTTATCATGGTTTCTTTGGCAGGTAACAGATGTCAGCCGTGACCCATCTTATATCAATACACTTGGGAAAACATACAAGCAAAGTAAAGTGCTCTTCAAATTGTGTTCGAACAGGCCTTTTGTAATACGTTCTTACCGCTAACTGCTGCATTAAAGACCTATTTGTGTATTGCAGTTTTTCCTACGGTATCCTGATTTGTATTTTTCTTCTCACACGCATGACGGTCTGTTTTCAAGGACTTCGCCAAACAAGATTTTAACTGGCCTGTGGGAATACAGAAATAATTTTTAGTAAACTACAGCTTTTAGTGTCTCGATAACCATCAATGACTTTATTGAACAGTGCAGACCAGATCTTTTTACAAGAACTCGTGGAAAGCAAACTGCGAGTCTACCAATGAGATATTCATTTTTCTCTGATACACCTTCAACCCAGAGAATCACTATTCATACGTGCAAAGTGCAGAGTTTCAATAAATAATGGTTTTTCCTATTTTCAGGGTAGAATATTGGAAGGCAAATAGCAGCAATCCTCACGATAACTTTAGGGTGAAATTAATGGGAGCTGTTTTAGACGTGACAAAAAGTTCTGACACAAAAAAAGTTCTTGATTTATAAATAATGAAGCCTTGTTGTCGTGAAGTAAATGGTTCATCGTCAAAAATAGAATGTAAATCGATCTTATCAGGTCTTTGCCGCTTGAAACCCCCTGCAGAAAATATCAAAAAATTACTCCGCCATGTCAACACACGCGTTAAAGTTTAGGAATCTGAAACTTTTAACTTTGGATGAGAAGTGAGAAAAGGGTCTTATCTGATTGGAAGAGAACTGGAAAAAGGAAATTGAAAAGTTCAAGGTCCATGCTTCTTTCAAGCCCACGTCCAGGCTACGGACGTTTTACTCAAATAGACCATTAACGACGAACAGCCGAATTAAACTGTGGGGTTACGGAAACAAAGATAACTGCATATATTTCATATCTTAGAGGACAAGGTATGGTATTTTGACGCTGATCTGGGCAATTCCTATCAATTCGTAAGACTAATGGCAAAAGTTGACGAGGTATTGCTGAAAAAGCTTAGTAAAGCATATACTCTCCGCATACCTCCCCAAGCACAGAACGAGATACTGAAGCTTCTATCCCTAAATCCCATTCGCAAATTTTCTGCAGACATTATAGAAAGTCTCTTAAAGCATCGTGGCCGATAAAGCAACCGATGCCGGGAATGTACAGCATGTCGTTCTTTGTAGCCGATAGGTGACTGGAGTTTGTGATATGCAGGGAGTTCACTGGGGTGATGCCCGTGGATAACGGAAAAGTCAAGGCTATTTCGGTAGTAACAGATGTTTTGTTTCGATTAGGTATATGAGGGTCAGATGGAAAGGCTCCTTGTTATGATGGATGCTCGATAACGACAGGCAAGAGGAGCAGATTTGCCTCAATCATAAAGAAGAACATGCATCAATGTCCTCTAGCCCATGGTTGCTGTAACGACCCAAATTTTCCGGATGGCGATACCACGAGGTCTATTCCATTGATGCAAAATACACTAGATGATGCAAATGAACTTATGAAAATAAAAAAAAGTATTCACCAAAGAGACGACCTGCTCTAAAGAAAAAACAAGAAGAGCTCAGAACAAAAAATTTATATTTGCCTGTTGATAGCAAGGACGAAGAATCCGAAAGCTTTTCAAAGTTTCGTCTGTTCTGCCTAACAAGATGGACAGTTGGAGCCAAATTTCTTTATTCAATCTTGCAGAACTCTATACCATTACTGCAGATTTTAGGTGTTTGAGAAAACCCGCGACAAACGTCTGACAAGTGGATAAAAATGCTAGCTGATGACATCAAGGAATCAATGAAGTCCTTTAGGTTTTTATACGGACTGAAATTAGCTTTGTTTGCTCTCTTACTATTTTGAAAATCTCAGTGAGGCTCCTCGAAAGAAGGATGTTATTGCATCAGAGGTACACATGAAGAACAGGTTAGTTATCAAAACACTAAGATGTTAGGGAACTAATGAAAACACTCTGGCAGTATTTCAAAGTGTAAAAATGTAATGCAGTGGCAGTTGGTGTCCATTAGCCTCCAGTCTCTCTTGTCTCGTAAACGCAAAATTTCAAGTTGTCTGGATGATAGATGCTACTGGATTATGATGTAACAGAATTGTGACACTGTCCATCAACGAACGATTTAATCAACCTGCCTACAAACAAAATATTCATCCTGAGCAGATGCTCATTTAAGGCGCTTTTGAGGAAGACCCCCTAGGAACATATGAATTACGTAAAGAAGAATTTTCACAACATGATGTTCCCTAACTGGTGATGAACCAGAAGATTATGAAAAATTCTTTCAAAGTGCCTTCTGCCACGTTAAAGGTTTTGTAAGTCGTTTCAAAAAGCTGAGTAGAGGACACGGGTCATTGTTCAACCAGGTTTACAAATTAGCACATCGTTGTCTTGGTATGCCCAAGACCAGGGGTGAAAGCAAACTCTTCTTCAGCTCAAAGAGATTTAAACGTACTTGAGAAAGAGTTACAAAATATGAATTGAATCATTTTTTTATTTATTATAAAATTTATTTATTTATTATTTATTTTGTTCTTAAGTGTCATGTAAAAGAACCCGACAATGATGATCTTAAGTGTAATGTATATTGAATGAATTCATTGATTCAGGGAAAGGAGTAGCAGGATTTGCTCGAATGTGAAAAATTACTGTTTGTTTTCATTGTCGTGCAGGTTTTTGATGCAGTTATTTATTTAGAAGATAGTTGCTTTTAATTATGCTTAAAGATTTAGATGTACAAATTATTTATGTTGTGGTGCTAAGAGGCCCAGATAATCTAAGATTTTTTACCTGCGAATAACAGCTTCCTCTTCACCTTATAATTATAAGATTTATAATACCATACTACATATTAATAATAGATTCGCCTTACTGAAACAATGACGACTTTCATTTACTTTGTAAATGAAAGTCGTCATAAATTTAAGTTAAATTTTTAAGTTCTTTATTTGTAGTACTGTAAATTGACATGAATGTCAATTGTTTTGAATGGTTTTGTCAGTACGATTTCTCGTAAGATGTAATTCATAAGTATGTATATGTATATGTATCTGCATTTGTACATGTACATATATATATATATATATATATATATATATATTGGGGAGGGAATAAAGGCATTCGGATTAATTGTGATATTGTAATATTAGCTTGGCGTCAAATTGATTATATAGTTCGTTAGTTTCGTTAATGCGGAAGTTTCGTGAGTATAAACCCTACGAGCTCTTTGCAATTTGTTGTGTTGAAGTGGCTCTGAATGTAATTAATGTATTTATCCATCCATCCATCCATCTGTCCATCTGCCTGTCCATTTTATATCACTCTACCTCTTCCTTTCCCATCGATTTAAATTACACGCAATTTATAATTACACATTACAAAATATAATTAAAATTTGTTAAGCTGTGCACCTGAGAAACTAATCATGTTTAAAATGTTCTTTTGTATTTACATTAGAAATTGCAGATCTTTGCTTACAAGCGGAAAAGGGAGTCACTGTAATTTCACTGTAAAAGTACCCAAAGCTGTTCCATTATATTATTAAAGGAAAAGGTATGTTAAATTTGAATTACCTACTCAAGTTTATTCTGTTCGACTCCCACTGTTTCATATGACATCATTCAGCTCTTATAGTCGAATAATAAATGTAGTTTTTAATCTTCTTATTGTTTTTCTTGTTAAATGCATGTTACAATTGCAAATTGGCTGAGGGCTTCAATCGACGTGAATATTTTGATATTATCTATTCAAAAAACCGTACAAATACAAACACACAACTGATGCTGAGCTGAGCCACTTTTCTCTTTGGTGCCGAGCTGAGCCACTTTTCTCTTGGCACCATTCAACTGCAAATATCTGTCACGTCATTGATGACAGGATCGTTCTAGTTTACTTGATATCATATAAAAATTATAGCCGATTAATAAATGTAGTTTTAGTTTTTGTTTTTCTTATTATTTTTGCTGTTAAATGCATATTACAGCTGCAAAGTGGTTAGGGATTTCAGTTAAGGTAATACTCTTTTACATTACCTAAGCACAAAGAGTATAAACATAAACACAGAACTGGTCTTAACTGACCCACGTTTGACTCTTGACTACCGACGACTGTGTACATCTGTCATGTCATCACAAAGGGACTGGAGAGTAGTAAATGTACTGATTTAATCATACTATGGCAAAGAAAAAGAATTTTTGTTTTGGGAAGTACACACAGTGTAAAACAACTTAAAGTCGATTGTAGTACTGTATATCAGTTTAACTCATGAGCAATGTAAAGAAAATCCAAAATTTAACTATTGTATTGCTGCTTTTGAAATAAACCCAGTAATGTCGGAGCAATGTTGGGCTGCAGGTCAGCTTAAAGAGGACTTCCTACGAAGGTGTATGTTACCTCGAGGATGAAAAGCCTTTGGGAAAAAACGGAAGGTTTTTCAAGGAAACAGAAATACTTTTCTGTCCCTGATACAATCAATAATTGTAGTACGTCAAAGCTCTTTTACCCATGAACCTTCCTTCCTTCTTTTTATTTCTTTCTACAATAAAGCTTCTCTTTAAATAGTTGCATTGCAATATTTACTACAAGACTTGTTGCAGTCATTCCCTCTCTGACAAGAAGACAGTAAGGTGGACAGGTTGGTGGGGCAACACCCCCACCACGTTGTCTTTTAGCAAAAAGTCACCACCAACAACAATGAGGCATTGCATGTGATATTGTCTAAAGAAATTCCGGCATCCTAAATAATGTATAACTTGATAAAATTTTAGATTTAAAGATAAACGGATACTAGTTTTACGAAAAAGTAGTAGCAGTAAAAGAGGCAGTAAATTAAAACGTCATTAAAAATTAAGTCATTATACTAAATTTTTAGGCCTGTTAGATTTTTAGTCAAAGCTTAACTATTTTAGGAAATGAAAGGCTAGCATCCCTCAAAAGGTCTTTACCGTAGTAGCGATTTCATGCGGAAGTTCACTGTATGACTTGGAGGCATAAATTAAAAGCTGTCGTAGTGCTCTTAACAATGCTCCAAATCTAATGAAATGAACTTTGTCAAAAAAAATTTAAAATATCCGGCACAGAGTCAAGTTATTAACAATTTGGCTTGATTCTGGCCATTAGCTGGAAATTTCAATAAGTATTTTGTTATGGAAGTTTGGAATTCAAAGGGAAATAAATATTGCACTTATGGCTACAACATAAATAAAACCCCTTTCTATTGACTGGGTAATCCTGACGAGAACCCTCTTATTGGTCGAATCAAACTAACATCAAACATTTTTAATCGCAGGATTAAGTTATTACAGAACTATCAAAGATTACCATAGAAATAAATTTTCAACCTTAAACAAAGCGATATTGTCATTAGGTCTCTAACTTAGTCGGTATCAATGCTTCTTAGAACAGGAAAGCCATTAAACATAAACATAACTTCTACGCCGATACTTCAATATTTTGGAGTATTCTTTGGACAAGGGTTTAGTATTATCATTCAAATACAAATGTGGCATTCTAATTCACTTGCCACAAAAATTCACAACAATGCTATTTGTTTGTTTTTTTAATATTACCTGCAAAGATGCACTTATTCAATACTTAGCCACTACCCACTGCTAAAATTTGAAATTTTGGTGTCAAAAATTTCACAATACTGGCTTGTGAACGTAGTGTTTAAATTTCTATTTTTACTTGCAGAGCATTAACAAGGAACTCTAGCATCTAAAGAACCCCAAATACCTTCAATTTTTTACGGAGTCAATCAAAGTTGCCTATTAGTTTAAATCTCATTACAATTATTTGGAATAAATTATTCTTTATGGCAATGTTTTATGGTGTTTTTCAGTATCATGTACCCAAAATGACTAATGACTAAAAAGTCTTTTCACAAAGACTTCAAACTTAGATTTGAGCTTTGCCCAACGTTGTATGGCTTTCTACATTATAACGACTTTCACTCTCTTTAAAGTAAATTTTACTTCAACCTAAACAGTTATTCTCCGGCCTCAAAAATTTGCCCAGTTTTAGCAGTAAGCGTGGAGTGTTGTCTTTAAAGGGACAAAAATAGTAGTTTCTTCCCCATCTATTGTCATTCGTTTTTCAAAATCTATATGTTCTTTTTTCTACCTCTGCCACTTCTAATCCATTTTGTTAGTAGTATTCATTACAGCCAAAACTTTGTATTCTCCCCTTGTCACTTCTAATCCCTTTTTAGTAGTACTCATTACGGCCAAAACTTTGTATTCTACCTCTGCCACTGCTAATCCATTTTGTTAGCAGTATTCATTACAGCCAAAACTTTGTATTCTACCTCTGCCACTGTTAATCCATTTTGTTAGTAGTATTCGTTAGAGCCAAAACTTTGTATTCTACCTCTGCCACTGTTAATCCATTTTGTTAGTAGTATTCGTTAGAGCCAAAACTTTGTATTCCACCTCTGTCACTGCTAATACTTTCTATTAGTAGTATCCATGATGAAGCCTTGGGACACAATTCTTTGCCTTCTGTTTTCTTGGTTGCTATTAACTAGGCCCCTAGTTTTACCTTTATTTATCTGATTTTATCCCTAGGGGTATAAGTATTTGCAGCTCTTTCAGCAAAATGTTTTTACTATACTCCAAATTGTACTTCTTGCTTTCATAGTATTAATATATATTAACAGTAAGATTAAGAGACCAGATATTTTTGTTTAAATTTCTTGGTAGTTATTGAAAGACCTTCTTATTTATTTTCGGACTGCATCATTAGAAACTTTTACCTTGTGGTTGTTGCTACAGACATGACCATTTATAACACCAATGGTCCGACCAATTCGATTACTAAAAAAACTTCCTATTCATTAACGTCATAAACCTCATAAACGTCATACCCATTAACACAACCACTGTTGTCATCACAAGTACCACTATCGTCTGTCTACAACTCCACAACTGTATTCTCGTCATTTTTTTTACGGTCAACATGTTTCAAATTATAATTAACAATTGAAATTAATGTAAACAAATTTTTGTTAACTTTTCAGACCTGGCTACTTAAAATTTTACTTCTAAAAAAACCTTTATTGATTTGTTTAATATCTCAAACAATTCCCCAACATTGTATTCCTTCTTTGAAATACTGACGGTGAAAAAGGTTTTCATCAAGCGTAAGTTTTATGACTAAGTTTGTTTTTCAAGAAATAGAGCGAAAAGAAGCCCTGGCAAACTAGATCTTCTTTTCTTTACTTTATGGAAATTATTATACATTATTAACAAGCTTTTGTTACAGAAATTTACCTAAAAAGAAAAGCTAAAACGCCCGTTTACCACAATAGGCTTTTCTATTTTTGGAAAGGAAAATGTAGCTTTACTCAAGAGTGAAGTGGGTTTTGACGGACGAAAGAGAAGCTTTTTGTCTTACTGCAATACAAATCATTGTCCTTATCCGATTGAGGTTTGTGAAACGGCACTTTTAATTATTATGTTGTAAGATCAGGGCCTATAGCTAAATCCATGCAGCATTTATCCATCTCCACGCATTGATCCATTGAAATCAGAGTCTTTTAATCTTTTCAAATTTTTTAATGTTTCAGTACAAATTGTTGTGGGTGTTCCTTTAAAAGCAGTGGTGGAATCGAGATGTTTGGATTACACTGAATCAAAAGGAATAATCCTGGTTTATCAAAATTCCTATTTTCATCGTAACCTCTTAATGCCAACTAAAATGCTTTAAATAATTTTATGGAATCTTTATTTCGAGTAAACTACAAATATTTTTTTCGGTATATCTTAACCAGTTGTAGGTATGCGCGGTATGATTCACTTAAGTGCCGATCTACGCTAGTCTTACCAGAAAAGCACGTGTTAATCAATTTTGGACATCAACAACTCCTTTTGCGCTTTTTCACCCTTTTAAAAGGGCTTTAAATTTCTTACTTCAAATCTTATGCAAGTAATTCTTTTGGTCAAATTTAATGTGATTTCTGATCTGTCAGGAATGAGTTTTCTATTTCGAGGCTGTCGTGTATGGATCGCGATGTCTCGGGCTTTTGAAACGGTTGCTTTTAATTTTCGGGCATAGGATTTCTGTGTTCTTATGAAGTGGGGGCAAATCGAATGTTAACCTTATTTCACTGTTTCACCTTACGTTTTCGTTCACTGTGTATGAATATCTGCCCATATGCTAATATCCGAACAGGTTGCCAAAAATAATAATGGATGATATTTATTCGATAGAGAACAAACTGGAGGACGTAAAATGCCAAAACATGACTAGTATATGACGGTAGAACTATTGCCTTGCATATTTATAACGCCTTTCTCAAAGGATCACTATCTTGTCACGATTAGAAGGCTTGCTTGCTTTGTTGATCCTTAGAGCTACTCTGACTGGAGCCTTATGCTCCTGGTAGAGCCACACATCCCAGAAAGGTAGAAGGGAAGACGCCAGACTGAATGTGATCCCTGGTCCTCCAAGTTGAGAGTTTGGCTTGGGTTAACAAACCACTCATCTAAAACCAAAGTGTTACAGAAACTATGAACATTACAACCAACGGAAACCAGGGAGCAACGGAAATCCCCGAAACCGGCATTTTGACGTTGGGCCAAAGCCTTCGGAAAGCTGCTAACCCCCAAAAAACATTAACATCGGAAACTGAAATGTAAGATCAATGTATAGGGGTGGAACAGCAGCACAGATTGCGAGGGAAATGGATGACTACAGATTGGATATGCTTGGAATCAGTGGGTGCAGATGGACAATAGCAGGAAAGAGGAAGTTGACCACTGGATAGACCCTGATCTGCAGCCGCGATGAGTACTGATGGCATTGGCGGAAAAAATCAATACAGATATTAGAAGACGTAGATGGAGCTGGATTAAGCATGTGCTAAGAAAGGACCCGTCAGACGTCCGTATTATTGCCCTCAGATAGACACCTTAGGGGCGAAAGAAACGATGCAGGCCTAAAACAACGTGGCGCAGAATGGTCCAGACAGAGCGGAACAAAGTATGCCGCAGTGCGTGGAACACAGCTCGTTGTGCAGGTGCCGACCGATCAAAGTAGAGGAGTGGTTTTAGAGCCTTATATGCCTCCTTTTACATATGGACTTAAGGTAAGGTAAGGTTTTTTATAACGCATTTGCACGAATGGATACAAATAAAATACAATACAGTCAAATCATACAGACAAAAGTCAAAGATTGCGCTGTGTTTTGACTCTGGTTTTTGTTGGTTTGTTGATTGGTTGGTTAGGGTTTTTTGCTCGACTCCTATATCAACTACTAAAAGGTTATGAACTGAGACGCTGTCTATACCAGGCTTAGTCCTTACTTGTCTGGCTGGGTTTCAAAATCGTCAATTTATTGGAAGGAAAAGTCGAAGATGTATCGATGTATCACCCGATCTTATTCATATACACTATCGTCTTGAAAGGTTCCTGAACATGGTGTTAGACATTTTCAAACTTTTACCAGACACTTATTCCATCAGCCGAGTCCATCATTCACTTTCTTTATTTGAGCAGTACCTTTCGACATCTGCAAATCCTTCTTCATCGAATAGGGCAAGTTTGTTTGCAATGTCAATAGCGGCACGAGATATTGGACCTCTTCATCAAGGTGTCTGGTGGAGGTTGTAGTTTGGATCCTCGTCTTGACGAATCAAGTGTGAAAAGCCTCAAATATATGCAGTACACGAAGGTAAGTTGTATTTTGCTCCATGTTCCATGTGTGTGTATATATATATACATATACATATATAAATATATATATATATATATATATATATATATATATATATACATCTGTGTGTGTGAATAGATAGATCGATGAATGGACTGATGGATGGATCAATTGATAGATAGCTTGATAGATAGATAGATAGCTTGATAGATAGCTTGATAGATAGATAAATAGATAGAATGATAGCTTAGATAGATAGTTAGATAGATAGATAGATAGATAGATAGATAGATAGATAGATAGATAGATAGATAGATAGATAGACACTTACTCTCTCTTTCTTTCTCTCTCTCTCTCTCTCTCTCACACACACACACACACACACCGTCTCTCTCCACAATATATATCAGCCTACTGGTGGGTAAGGTGGATAAAAAAGGTAATATTACACTATTCTACTACGCATTTTTTAAATAAACAAACATTTGTTTACTTACATTTATAATTTACCTTTGTACAAAACACCACTCGTTGCATCAATGCCTGTTAATTTTAACTTACTTTTATTATGAGTGATTAAAACAACTGGAGCTTGTTTTGTTTCTCTTTTGCTAAAAGTTACACTTGTTAGACAGATATTCACAACCAACACATCCGTATTTTTTTACATTTCACACTCTAGTTGGAGAATTTCCTCATATTGACTTAAGCAGAATTAGCACTATAATTTTTCCCAGAAAATTTGAGCAAATATATTGTTTTAACTATATAACTTTTAGCAGATTTTACTATATCTGTCAAATATAAAAGTTTTTATTTTCTACGATTTCAGAGATGAGATTTGACTTGCTGTGATTCAGAAAAAATTGATAAAGGTGGAACATTTGCAACAATCCTTTATTTCTAACTGAAGCAAAAACCTTGCTTTGACTTAAAGCCAGAAATACGACAGCTAAAACAGAGAGAAATTTATTAGACATAGTAAGTACTATGGTCACAGATAATTGTCACAAAATTATGCTTCAATGTGTAGAGAATACCTGAATAATTAAGCAACTTTGAAATCACGGGAACAAAGCTCACCCCACAAGCTGCCAAGTATTTTTACACTGAAGCATAAATACGCCGCTGAACATGCTCGGCTTAAACCTTAAAACCAGAGCGCACTACTAGATCAGTAGGTAAAAAAGGTTCGTTTGTCATATTGTTTTTGTAAATGTGATCGGAGAGATTAGCGGCATATTTGGCAACAGACCGTAAAAGCAAAACTTGTTAAAAAATATTCCGAGTTTCACTGCCTACAGACTTAAATATCATTAAAACGATGTCATTGTTATTACGGCAATGTCAGTCAGGGTTTTATTTTGCGAGATACCTCATTAGACTATAAGACAAGATGCCGCCTGTGAAATCCAAGTTTTTACTGACGTTGTTCGTACGAACATAAGCAGAAATTTGGCTGATCAACATTTAAGTAAGACAATCCCTTTACTAAATATGCCTGGAAGGCAGGTTGAAGAAACTCAAAGAAGCAGAATGATCAATATAACATATCACTTGTATCTAGTGTTCACTTGTATAAAATATCTTTGATGAAAGAAAGAATAAGCAACATACAAAAAAGATTGATAAAACGGGTGGATTGTCTGTTAAAAGATGTTGGTTTTCTACTAATAAACTCCTAGCAGCCCTCAGGTTGTACTTAAATACATTTTTGTTTTAGTATTGTAATTCAGACGTGTTTTGGAACAAGAAACTGTAATGTTTTCCTGCCATTCACTTTCGCAGAAAATAACTGCAAAAAATCACTTTTCAAGATATCCTAGTGTTCTATTTGAAGTGGGCTGTGATGGTAATCTTTCGAAGTACAATTTATTAGTTAACAGAACTTCAAAACTTACCCTTTTAAGAATGGAGTCATAACGCTTCGGTTTTATATTCTCAGTTTAAGAATGGAATAACAGTTTACATTAATGGTAGTTAAAATTGGCAGGGATGATTAACAAACATTACAATTAAAATTCTTCTAAAAAAAATCTTGGTTTCTACTGAATACAAGAGAAACTTTATAGTTGAATAGTGTAATAGTATCTTAGTTGAAAAAGTTAGTATGTAAAGACCAATTACAGAAAACAAAATAATGGTAATGATAAATATGTTTATTATTTCGTATCAATTGTTTTTGCATGTCTGTTTGACTCAGAGTAGCTTACATGGGTTTATGAAAACTCTATGGTATTTTTTGCATCCTACCCTGTTAGGATTATTTGAAATAACAATAAAAGTAATAACATTAATAATAAGTATGATGATGACAATTATAATGATGACTGCGTTAAATAGAATGCATTACTTAAAATCAAAAAACTACATGAAGTATATATCTATAAAGTAAAGAAGGATTAGAACGCCGAATACAACTTCAATTGACCTACAAAAACACCCATTATTGAAAAGTATTTTTCGGACTGGAAAAAAACCCGTCGTTTAGTGGTTCGGAGAACCTATTTGATTTAAAGAAGATCTACCTGTGAGGACAATTTTCAGCAGTTCTTGAACTCTATGCTTTCCAGGTATTTTCTCTATATGTTTTCGAGTCCCCTTCTTAATCATCCCTAATGCCCCGACAATGACCGGAATAGTTCTAGGTTTTATGTTCCACATTTTTTGAATTTCTTTCTCTGGGTCTTCATACTCGCTTAACGTTTCAAATTCCTTAATTGAAATGTTTTTATCACTTGGCACACTTTTTCCCATCTTTAATTATGATGTCAGGACAGCTGGCTTGAACCATGCGGTCAGTGTTGATCGGAAAGTCCCACAGAATAGTGGCATTTCCTCCTTCCGTGACTGGTTGTGGATGGTTTTCATACCAGTTGGGGTTGGTTTCAATACCAAAGTGTTTGCAGATACCCCAGTGAAGATACTGCCCAACACGGTCGTTACGTTTGACATACTCATTTGGAGCAAGTACAGGGCATCCGGACACAAGGTTGTCTATTTTTTCCGTGTGCTGGTCACAGAACCGACACCTTGGGTCAGCTCCATTCTTCAGTATGTTTTATTATTATCGAGTGGTTACACACCATTTATTGGTGGATGGGTGAAAAACCCGCATTCAGCGCCCAGCAACAAGCCAGGTAAGCTGAATGCAGGCACATGTACTGCAGCCATAAGAGTGAGATAAATAGAAACCAAATCAAAATGGCAACATCACTTCAACCTTGCAAGTGCCGCCCCACAATCAGTGAGGAAAGGCACATTGCTCAAGCGGTTGTTGTTATATGACAACAACTTATGACCACAGCACTCCCCACTCCTGGTCTGATAGCTAACAATACATGGAAAGATTTCCTAGTACAAGTACTAAGTCTAATATTGCAGCATTGAATTCAGACTGGATATTTGTTATTGCCCTGTTTGGTGACAAAAACAACAATGAATAGGCACAAAAAGCCATGTTGTTAT
>RDPX01000283.1:649429-759177 GCA_003991215.1 Morbakka virulenta | reverse complement strand
TATTGGGAGCTGTGCAAGAAGTATGGGTTGAAATGTGCGGGGAAATGGTTTGAAGAGGTGCCTGACAAAGTTAGAAAGAGTGAAGATGGTAGGTTTGAAGTTTGGTGGGATAGATCAGTGGAGACAATGCAACAGGTGGAATGTAATCGTCCGGATGTTGTTGTTGTTGACCGCACTAAGAAGAGATGGCTGTTTGCAGATTTTGCTGTGCCTTCCGATCGAAATGTGACAGCTAAAGAAGAAGAAAAGGTCACTAAGTATTCTCCCTTGGCCCAACAAATCCGAAAGTTACAAAGCGTATGTACCAGCGTTGTCCCAATCGTCGTGGGAAGCTTAGAAGTGGTGACGAAGCGCTTGGAGCGCAGTTTGAAAGAGTTGGACATCCCTGATGTCTTGGGTGGACTCCAAACATCTACCATCATTGGAACTACCAACATATTGAGGAAGGTGCTTAAACCTCTAAAGCTACTGGTCGGTAGCCGGGGTAAAGTTTTCTCGTCTGGCAGGTGAATACCATCTTCCTGTGCGGGCTGTCATGCTGGACATGAACTTTGTTATTATTATTATTATTATTATTATTATTATTATTATTATTATTATTATTTGGCTGTTGAATTAAAACAAAGCATTGCGATGGCCAGAAACAGTGTTGACGCAATTTAATTTCTGCTCAGTGCTCTAAAGGTCAAAGTGAGGAAATTTAGGCCAACGGCAGGAGTAACTAGCCAAACGAGTTTAAATCATCAATGTACATTATTATTATCACTTTATTTTATTATTATTATTTACATTATCATTATTATTATGGTCTATGTTTAACTGCTTATTTTGCTTTATTTTTTATAACCAACAGAGAACAACTTCCTTTTTTCAAAATTGATCATGCTTTTCTGAGGAGGTGAGCTGTTCTCTTCCGAGACGGTTTTCTTTTATTTCTGTCAAATGAATTCTTCCTGGCAGATTATCAACGTGCTTAATATTATTTTTTTGATATTTTAAAATGCTCCTGAAACTATTTGGACAGTAGTTGTTTTCAAGTACCACATTCTTTCAATCTTGTCTGTCTCCTTATACTTAGATAGTTTTGAAAAATTCCTTGGCACCAGCATCGCTGTCCATTAAGACTGTCATATCGACCAAAAGACAGGTTATCCTTTCATAGATCTTTAAAACTATATCTATTTTGTTAGCTTCAATAGTTCTAAGAGTAATGATTTCAAAATATTAGAGTATAGTTATCTTATTAATCTCAACAACAGCAGGTGATTTATGTTCATACCATTTAAATTTAAATGGGAGTTGGTAGCATTGGCACAGGAACGAGTGTAGGTGTTGACCAACACGATAATGTCGATTCTTATATTTAATAGGTGTTAGCATGGAGGACCCGAAGACCTAGTGGCCAATAGTATCTGAGAATTTGTCGCAAAATGGACGAGTATTATTATCTTCATCATCATTGATTCACACTCAATTTCTTTTGCTTGTGTAATGGGGTTTCGTTTTCCACTGCTATCCTTGCAGTATTACTGAACTTAGAGAGCTCCTTTCTTAGGATATTAGCAGATCCAAGCAGAGTAGCTTGCTGTAAATTGTCTGTTCCGTTCTATTCGTAGTGACACCAGCCTTTCTATCAAACTGCATAGAGCTCAAAAGGCAAGAATCACAATTGGCATTACCCTGGCTCTTGGCGGCTACTTCCTATTTACGTCAACCACTGGATCCTGGTACTTTTGTATCTTCATTTTCCTTTCCTCTAGCTGTGAGGTCACAAGGAATAGCAATGTCGATTATACTCATTTCTCGGCTCTTTGTATCAATAAGAACAATGCCAGGCCTCCTTGGTCCTAATATTTTATTCAATCACAACAGATATTAAGACCCACACAATTTTAGTATCATTGGTCTCGATTACAGCTCAGCTAGATGATCATACCACCTTTCACTACGTACAAGTTCATGAAGTGCACATAATTTCTGGTGAATAATTGTAGGCTCAAGTGTTCTTTCTTATACTCCAGCTGAGCTAGTTTCTCACACTCACTTAAAATATGCATCGCAGCCTCACCTTTAAATCCTCACATTCTACAGTTTGATGTTCCTTGTCCTTTCACGATCTTGACCTTGTAGTTTTTATGGTTAATCTTAGGTCTTTAGCTGCCATCAAAATTATTATCACTGTAAATGTTACACAAAAATGAATTAACATTTGGAATTAATGTACAAGATATCAGGTCACCTCTAGTTTCATTAGATATCAAGGACTTGCTGGCTGATTTTGTCGGATGACGATAATGATTATTATTATTACTATTATTATTTAGATCTAGGTACTGAATCAAAACTACTTACAGATGTGGAGTTTAGACCTGTGTAGCGGAGGTTATCCTTGCTTACAATTACCCCCAGCTCACCCTTGAGAGAGATGCAGCTTCCGTAACCTTATCCTGTTGGCTAGTAATATAGGGTTGGCATGCAGCAGGGTTCAGCTAATGGTCTCCTGAACAAAGCCTGGCTTTTAGCCCTGATATATATATAGTACATATTATTTTATACAATACGAAAATATTATCTTTTCTATATTTATCCTGTTTGGTGAGGTGTAAAAATACAAAAAACTCTGTTCCTTTCAATGTTAAGAGGAAAACTAAATGGAACGAAGAGTAAAGGCTGGATAGATCAACATCATTTTGACATTTCTTAATTGCTCTTATCAGCATCATTATTGATTTTTTTCCCTTTACTTTTAATTGATTCAGTAAAACGTTTTCCAAGTACAAGAAAAGCAAAGCTGTTAAAATTACTTATTTTCCTAAAATCAGCTTTCGTAGCCAATTGTGTATATTATAACTGTTATTTCCTATTTAATCTTTAAGAATGACGGTGTAGCTAACCTATACAGCCAATAACTTAGATATTACGTTATGATGTTTTAAAACAATCTTTAATACCAAGTTTGTCTTTTACCTATCACAGGGTAGATTAACGAAATGTTTTACATACCCAGTCTTTTCCATCTTCATCACGAATGACACGCCACACGGAATCTTTGTGCCGTTGGTAAGCAATTTTGAAATGGGTTACCCATTCAGCACCTTTGTGCCTTCCCTGAGTTGCTATTCCAATAACTTTTTTATTCAGTTCAAAATCCACTTGAATGAATTGTCCACGGGTGACATCTCGGGAGCACCATGCTCCGCCACCTTGAACTTCATATAAACGTCCAAAAGACGACAAGTAATGTCGCGGGTTTGGCAAACTATCAAAAAGATGAGATGACGCTGTAAGTTGACTATCTAAGATGATACTTCTGTTTCGTATTCCAATACTATCATGACACCTTGCAGTTTTGTATTCGGATTGCACTCCTGTAAGGAAAAGAAACACGAAATTTCGGTATTTCAGTACAGAACAGGTAAAAATAAGGGAATTTTTCAAAATTGTAAAGCAGAAACTATTTGCTTGTAAGATAAATTCTAAGGTTTCGACACGCACATCCCATAAGTTTTTTTTAAATTGTGATTTTGAAGAGAAAAAGTCAAATTTTCACCTAATTTTTAATGCAGTTTTGTAAGATTACTTTGCTTCATGCTCTATTAGCTTCCACGGTAGTGTACATCCATCTGAGCTGAAGAAGCCGAGATCAAGGTAAGACGTTTTTCCTATACACAAGATTTTACCTTACCCTGTTTTGTTCTTATATTCAAGTAGCTAAGCACCTCAGTCGACCCGTAAAGGACTGAGGTTATACAATAGTGTAGGTCATTTCGAATCCAGAGAATTTGCATTCTAATAAACGGTGGGTATGGAAAATGACAATTTTATTCCAAGAGGGTATTAAAAGACCTTTGAAGTAATTCCAACACTCCTAGTAAAATGCAAGCAGCAAGTCACAATTAAAATAGATTACAGCCACAAACTTGGTATTAAGAATATATCGGAGTAGGAGTCCGGGGCTCTGTGATCCAAAGTCACTAGGTCACCGAATTATCAAGCTACCGGGCTAGCAGGTCAAAGTTCGATGGATTTGACTTGATTTGACTAATTATTTTCACTACTGCAATAAAATTACAAGTACCGTAAATACCACAATATAAGGTGCGCTGAGGAAACGTGAAAAAAAGGGTGAATAAAAAGTTCATTCCTTTATAAGAGTTGTGCAGAAAAACTCAATAATAATGAAAAAGAGCTTTTTCTCTCGCCATAGCAATCAGAGTTCAGGACGCATTAATATTAAACTCTCTAATTCCCTTCGTCGAGGTCAAAAAACTATCCAGTGCCCCCTGCATCTGATTAGATCTCTGATACTACGACGTGAGAGATAAATGAATTTTCTGAACAGTTAATAAAATTAAAATCGCATGCCACTCGAAAACAAAATTTCAGGAGCAAAATGTTGCTTACAGATTTGACTAGTACTTCATTTTTTAACAACAGATAGCATATGTAAGTTCTATGGTGAAGAAGAGCTAGCATTCAATGATAGCAAAATTACTTAAATAAATTGAATTTTATTTTACAAAAATATATATTCATTCGTTAATGTACGAGGTAACTCCAAAATCTATTGCCCTTTTTTGAGCCTGGAAGGTAACTGTCAAGACTTCCTTCTGAAGTTTTTATGACTGATGAAAAATATGACTAGCCTTATATATACTAGACTCGTTATCTGTTTCTTGAAGAATTAGAATTATTGTAGTACATTAATTTAAACCTATCTAAGATCCTTGCTTAAATATCTACATGCGGATAGCATTTGGCAAAAATAAATTTGCTTGGGATAATTGCAGTTCCCCAACATTCAAGTGAGATGTTATAATTTGGTTTGCTGAAAGATTTCTTCGAAAAGTCACAAATAGATCTTAGCTGTCTCGCAAGTTCCTTTCTTTATTTTTATTTTAGCAAATAATAAGACTTCGTTAATATTACCACAATCATAATGGTCATTATCGTTAGAGCACTATACAAAATAATTTTGTCATACTATATCGTCTGCAGCCAAACCAAAACCAGTCACATTAGCATTTTTTTAAAGAATATCATTCTGCATAAATTTTAATATGTATTTTAATACCACGGGTAGAAAATTCTGTGACTGCAACTAAATGTTGATTGGACAATCCCGATTGTATAACAAATTACTACTTGAGTCATAAATTTCTGGAATATTGTATAGTTTTCACATCAATTGCAAGCTTTTTCTACTCCATATTTGTCAATGTAATTTCCCTCCCATTGTTATATCAACCATTTGATAACTTTTTTCGCTCTCTCAGCAACTACCGTCTTTAATCTTTTAATTAAAGCGAGACAGTCTCTTCGTGCTTAAGAGGCGACGGTCGCTATCAGTCATATCAAAGCTGTGACTTTAACGAATGTATTGTGTTCACTAGAATTATTTCGTTCCTATATCAGGAATTCATGCAGTTATAAACAATTAAACTGTGCTAATGAAAAAAAAAGAAAGAAAAAACAGCACTGATTTAAATGTAATGTCCTTTACAACATTAAAAAATCGTTGCAGGAAATTTTGAGCAAAAAAAAGTTTTTATTCATTTTCCTAAAAAACACAAAAATAAAAACGTTTTCCTTTCCATTATGTTTTTTATCTCTATCAACTTATTTGAAAGAAAACAGTTTTTTTTAAGAGGCCCATTTCTCGACCAAACTACAGAAGCCAATTGAACCTTACTGCTCATTTTATTCTCACATACTACATACTACATACCACGTACGTACTTCATACTAGTTTTCATACTACTCTGGGTACAATAAAATAAATTAGTCATAGCGTACTAAAGTACTTTTTTCCATACAATCAACAACTATTTCCTATTTTATTTAATTGCAGAATATTTCAGACTTAATAGGGCGACAAAATGAAACAAATTTAATTTTTCATATGCGGGAATATGTTTCTTATAGTAGAGTCAATGAAATTAGTATACAGAAATGTCATATTTTTAGTTCAACTTTTCAAAAAACAGAATTATTGTTATTTTTAATTAACAGAACACAAGTCTCAGAAAAAATATCACCCAGCTATTTCTCTATAGATTCTCTTCTCATTGTTTTGTTGACGATGAACTTCAAGGTGTTTATGTGCGATATCGTACAAAAAGAGAAAAAAATTCTTTCTACTAGCCTCTCGAGACAGTTATTTTGGACTACAGATCTACAGCAATCCAGCACAAGGGAAAAGTAAATACCTTACGTACCTCTTGTCAAGGTCAGCAACGTTAATAGAATGGTTGCTAGCAGGCAGTTTGAGTGTTTAGCAAGATCCATCACTACTGCGAAGTTCAAAATATCACCTGGAAGGTCGAGAACAAGAAGCATAAATTAGACAGTCGCATTAAGTAGCCACTGAACATATGTCTCTCTTTTGATAGCCAATCACGGCAAAGAACAAAATGTATCTTGCACAATAACATAAGCTTATTGATTACACATATTAGCAGGTAAAAAAAGCCTGCAAAAAGCTATACTATCTTTTTTTATCGTCAAGTACAAGTATAAAAACTAAGTGTAGCGCAAAAAAAACCCTAAGCCCAGAGATTGAGTAACGAATGATTGATTAGTGAAAGTCAAATCGAGAAATTTCGTAAACAAACGTGCTTTTCGTGTGAAAAAAACATTGATGGCTAATCTTATCCAAATTCTGACAGAATATCATTGTTTTCCATAAGCTTGACTCCGGCAAACGAGACGAAAACCATGTACACTACAAATTCAGCTACTCTGTACTTGTTTCTTTCCATGTAATATATAAACTCAGGTTATTATACTTGTATGCATTCTGTATTAACCTCTTCTGCCTAAGCGATGACACCTTCCTTTCCATTACATAGAGCTTATAAATGGAGCTTCAAAATAAGTAAGAATAATTGTATATGTTATACAAGGAAATCATAATTCTTGTAGTCTGGTGTGTATATAGAAGCCAGGAAATCTGGTGGTTGTAGAAATATGTAAATATAGCTTATTAAATATACACTAGTATGTATACACGTGTGTATACATACATTGGGTTTTGTATGTTTTGATCTGGTTTAGCTAGAGTATACCTTTCTGTTGGATTTACCGTAAACTATTTGAACTATACCTTTCAAGTACAAGATTTACTTTACATACACATAATATTCATTTGATCTCATAACTACACAGACGCTTGCTGCTAAATATATATAACGATATAATTTTATGTGTGAGAAGTTCATGGATAATAGCTGGCACTAGAGACCATCAATTAACAGACAAAATATGAAATTAGATAACGTTGAGTAAATCCTAATACGTTAAAAAAAATTTTCAAGTTGATTTGCTGGATAGAAGTTTTATATGTTGGATTGATTTTCAACCTTACAATTGACATACAATTTCTTAATTAGCAGGTATAAGATAATATTACATAACACTGCACATGTAGTATTATCTGAAAAATTTGGTATCAGCACAAAAAATAAAAAAATATATATTTAAAGCTATATCTAAACAATTTTCACAGCATTTGCTACCTACCACGTCACAAGAAAATTTCAGAGAGATACTTCCGGGAAATGACTGAGGAGACAAAACATTACTGGAGAAAGTACTATAAAGTTAAGGGCAGAAAAGCTTTTGCTCTACAATGTTTTAAAAGTATTAAGCGATTTTTCTGCATGTGTAATAAATCCCTGAAAAGTTATCAAAAACGGACCAAGAGAAGAAAGCTCTACTGAACAGTAGCAGTGGAAATATTAATAGAAGAAAAACAGAGAAACCACATCAGTTTGAAATTTATATTTTGAAGCTTCTGTAAGTCATCCGTTTTTTAGTTTTATAAAAGTAAACTACAGTCATTACAATGCAACGACAAATCTCATGTTGAGTCTATCTCGTCATTATGATTTACTAGCAGCGAATTAAAACAGAGCTCAATCAACCTCAAAACGCCCACAACAAATCCTATGATCCTGTAGCTTCCAGTAACTTGAACTAATTTACAGAATGATAATGTCCTTTAATATTAACCTGTATAGATTATACATATGTATGCCAGCCAAAATTTATACAAGACCACATGTGCATTACAAGAAAGGTGTTTTTCCTTGTGTTCTGTTAACATGCCATTTAGTCTGTATTATTCTTTACCATTAATGCACCAGACAAGCTACTGTCGAGTTTTAATGTTTACATAACTTCTACAATATAGTTTAGGTTTCTATCAACAAATGAGTACTTTTTGCTAGAGCAGTCTGCGTTTAAATAAATACAGTTAAATAATACAACTTATTCGGGTTGCATACCAATGCCAAATGCAAATGGCTCAAAGCTATGCCAAAAGAAGAATACTTTTATTGTTAAAATTTGTTCATACGATTTAAAGTGACAGAAAAAGAAAGTAGATAAGAAAGAAAAGTTCTAATGCTACAGATGACTTACATACACAGGAAAAGCATAGTTACACATTCCTTTATTTTTATTCCACTTCAGTGAAGGTCTGAGAATGTAAGTAGGGTAAAAGAGTCTGTATGTTCAAGTAGAAGTTTAAAAAGAAATTAGTATCACTTAAAATCTGTTGTCATTCGTAAATGGAAAAAATCTATGTTTAATTTATCTGGGTGGGGTTTTAATTTACTGCGTCAAAATTTTCCCTGTATGATCACTGCACTCGGAAAACGAACACCTTATGGTAAAATTAAATGTAATACCAGCACAAAGTTGTATTTTGGCTGACTGTGTACACAATGGTCAAAGAAATTTACTTGAAAAACCTCATGTTATTTACGTCTTTAAAGCCAAGAATATGCTGAACTAATATTTTAATCTACAGTGTCCAATTCCCTAACAGTAACCATTTCCCCCTAATGTTTAATTATTACTAATTACTAAAAGTCTCCTGAAAATTGCCGTTTGTCTATTTGGTCACTACTGGGGTATAAGTAGTGACCAATTTTTCCTAACTTGCCAGTTTTTTAAAACAAGGGTCTTAATAAAGGAAACATTTTAGGTATTTGGTTGGTAAAACATTCCATCGGGGCGCTGACGCCTTCCTTAATTCACAATAAATTCCAATTTAATCAGGCTGTGCCGTCGCATCATCTTCATATAACCTTCCAAGGGAAATTCAGAAAGCGTCAGGGAGTACTATTATAACGACTACTACGTTGAAATGACTTGTTTACCATTTTGAGGCAAATGCTTTTTCACATTTGGTCATTCCACCTTATCGATAAAAAAAAGAGACCTGGCTGGAATTGAAAAATTCACCCTCTGTTTTATCAATATTGCTGGCCAAAATTCCCAAAATAATGATGAATGACGGTTACCTTTGCATATTAGTGCAATATTTTTAACCAGTTTTGAGAAAGCGACACATCCAATGTGCAGTTTAGCATGAACCACTATCTATACTACTTTTTTCTATATACCTTATTTTTCTTAGCCCACTGCGGGGATGACATCAACAAGCAATAAAATAATGATCATAGTCAGGGTGTTTGGCTAAATTTACTTGATACCATCCTAGAGTTAATGGATTCGGCAATACGATATACTCCTCAATTAGTCATAGTTGTTTAACAAGAGTTGCACAATTGTCAGTAAGAATAATGTCACCCTCCTCACGCTAACTTCGGATACTAAGACGTGCTTATATATCGGCAATATACAAGCTTAGTGGAAGCTGTCTCTTTTCCTTAAATCGCACCAAATACCAACCCAGCTATATCCCAAATAATTTTGAACTGATTTGCAAGCGACTATATATAAGTTACCTATATTTTTTGTCCCCCTTGCTCGACGAAACAAAAGTTATTGAAAAATCAGTAAAATACTACAAATAACTTGGGGTAGCTAAAAACAATAAGTAGAATGATCAACGTAAATGTCTAGTGGTTAATTTAAAAAAAATAATGGATGTAAATGGTGGAAATTCATGGCATTAGTAATTTGTAGGAATTGTATCTGAGAAGTCTTCACAACAAACAAAAGGCCAAGAGCCTTATGAAACGGCAATCATCAGAGTAAAATATCTGAAATTGTTCCACTTGCCTAAGATAACGAGTGTGGTGAATGACATTCTGTAAACAAAAGAGTAAACCTGACGAAAAAGGGAGTCGGGTCGCCTTCCTGCTCATTAATTACAGTTCGCAGCTCTGTAATCTTCAGCTGCAGTGAAACGAAAATTGAGAAAACAATAGGTCCAGCTGCTACAAATCTCATGGGTTAAATTGACTCAGGTTCACAATTTTGAGGCGAACAAGAAAGATTGAGAAGATAACATGAGTTCTGATGGATAACAACTGTCTCGAACTTTCTTTATATTTTCTCACAACACTTTCCCTAACACTGAGAGAGCTCCAGTTTAAAAGTTCAATATTTGTTTGCAATCAAGTAAAAATTGAACTAGCCGCTAAATTTTAAAGATATTTTTTTGTTTAGTTCAATTTTCATACTGAAAGAATTTACTTAATAATGACGTTTACTAAAACCAAAACTAAACTAAACACTGAAACATGAACTTATGTCATAAAATTCTGAAATAAAGTATATATATATATATTCGTATGAACTAATAAGAAACCATGGAAAAATTATGAAACATTTAAATATCTAGTAGCTTGTTATGATTCACCCAATTTCAAAATTCTTCATCAACAGAACTGATATCACCTCTGATGCCTGTCGTACTGCATTCATTACATGATGAGGTGCTTGCTCGTCACCAGATACAGTTTGAGTTAGTAATCTGACCAACTTTATGCATGTAACTAGCATGTCGGCCATAGCAAGAGAGAATTCGGTTTAGAAGGACCCAGTGGCCATTTAGCGCATTCACTCTATAATTTTCCGTGGACAAAATACATATAAAGTCACAACTCAACATGGCGGCGTACAAAGCTTTTTCTATTAGACTGATGGCAGTGCAATTTTTCTCTCTTTTTTTTATTTATCTTGAACTTAACCAATCAATACCATAATACTCCTGTTGAATGCAGTTACTTAAAGAAAATATCTTGTTACTGTAAGTTTGGTTGGGTGTAGCACATTAATGAATATCTTTTTTATTTATATATTTATTTATTTGTGTAAATGGATGGACGATATTTGTAGTGGATTTCAATTCAATATAGGGTTTTCACGACATTGAGTGTTGTTTATAGTTTACGTATATTTTTGCCCTCAAAATGCTTGGTGTATAAAGTTGGTATTGTTTTCCTAGCAGTTTTCAATTTTAGTCAGTCAAATTAAACACTGTATATTCCAACAATAGGTAGCAAATAGAGACGATAAGCGATCAATATTGTCAGAAATGCAAAACATGATAAAGCTAAATTCTGATAGATGGTTCATCCTAAATTGAAGCATTTTTCCAAAACAGTTTACTTGGTATCAACTCTTGTACCAAAACAAAACATGATTTCTGCATAAACGCTTAGAACCTGAATCATTTGGTATAGCAGCTGAAATGTGTATGTGCCTAAAAAGTTCTAGGCAACATGTAGGAAACAAAAGGATTCCTCAGTACTATTACAAGTGCTTCAAAAACTAAAAAAATATTTTTTTCTTTCGATGCCAGGAAATAGAAGAATCAGATAGTGGCAACACTGAAAGACAGGTCCCTCGTCGTAACGATAAAGGGATTTCTGTGTCTCTAGTGAGATTTGGCTGAGGTGATTTTCGTTTTTCTTACAAATACATTCCAACTTTAGCTTTGACTGACTACTTGAAGCAATAATTTCCAATCAGTTTGATAATGATCATAGTTGCAGATAAGTTGGTCATATTCATAATTTTAGATCGGTACCTTTTAGGCGCCGCCATATTTTTAGGTGAAACATGTTTTGCATTGCATTGTTCTTCTTAATTGAACAGGACAGACATGAATCAATGATTTCAAAATAGCCAAGTGAGGATTTCCATGTTTGTGGAACTGATAGATAATACTGTTCAGCCTAGAAAAACTGTACTTTCATACTCAAATGTCAGTTTAACAGTTTAACATTTAACAGTTAAACATGTTTTCGATTCTGGCATTTCTCAGAAAAATATCTCAGTTCTAGACGATCGTTGGCTGTTTCTGGAAGAATATTCCAGCTTATTTTCCTTTAACAATAGACACAGAACCTTGCAACCTGCTTTCGGAATATAAAATATCGACTTGAATTCAGAGAAAGAAGTTCGTTTTATCAGGTTCAGATCTCTTGCACCAAGAACAAGGATTCATGTTCTCCACAGTAATTTAGCTAAGCAAATTTCCCTCTGTTATCCTTAAAATTGAAACATAGCTTAGGTTTTCCTTTTAAAACTATGAAAATCAATAGTTAAATTTACTAAAAAGGTTGCTGTTATTTGCGCAAATGAAAAAAAATCATGAGGAGGACGCAAGTCAAAAAATACATTATGACGTCAATGCACTCTTTAAGAACTGTTTTAAGAAGAATTTATATAAATAATACTTTGGTTAATAATTATAGCACTTACAATCCAAGACAAGACCTTTCTAAAAACCAAGACAGAAAAACAGTGAATTAAAAAGTGGAACAAATATAACATTTAATTTATTCCATGATCACTCAGTTCTAGCCTTTAGAAAAGTTATTAAGCGATTAGATCAGATTTGTCACGAAATAAGGCTATCATAACTGATGCACACATCACACGATGACAAGTCCAGCCTTTAGTACCGTATCACAAAATAAATTTCCAATGGAATAAACTGGAGAACACCTACACAAACTTTTTGGAACAAGTACATATCCTTTTTGGGCAAATGATTGTTGATTAGCTTGGATGCCATTTTATGTCATTGAAATGAGATTAAAGTATGAAAGTGAGACATTTTTTGGCCTTATATATTCTGAAAGCAGACTTACCTACCATAATATAGGGAAAAATGGTCTGTATTTCCTATTTATCATGGTCATGTTGTAAAACGTTGACTATACCCAAAAAATTTACATTGGTGACAACTAGACGGACCTTGAATGCAATAATTTTTTTAAAAATCTGGAAACTTCCAAAACAGTACAATAAAACGTTTTGCCCCTCCGTTACAAAACGCAAACAATTATTCTCACAGATGACACATCTGTTAATGCGCAGCAGTAGAGTTTAACCATGATTTCTGTTCCTCTTTCTTTTAATTTCTTTTCTAAACTAGGAGTTTTATTAAACACCACCTTTATTTGAAACAATAAAACATATTTAGGACGAATAATTTACATGGAGAGGGTTTTAAATTACTGTTTATTTCTATTGCCCCGTTTTTTCAAATTCCATACTTTTTTGTTTTGTTTCAAGATTTCCAGAAACATTTCTTACCTTTCCTTTGCTACTGTCGAAACACGATAATTTTCAAACTTTGAAAGCCCGCATTTCTAAATATACTGAATGTACAAAGTCATAGTTATTCGCAGAATAAAAATCGGTTTTTTATCTTAAATGAAAAAATAAGACAGACATTTATTATGTTGGGAGTATCGGTTTATATGTCTTCTGGTACTATACGTTTTTCATAAGCAAATATTGTAGAAGACATTCACGGCTAAAACAACATCTAATTCTGGGACCTGCAACCAGTTAATGAAAAACTCTCAAGATTTACTTGAAGTTGGCTTTAAAACAAAGTTTATTTCATATCAAAGCAGATTAAGTTTTAAGAGTTGCTTCAAAATAATAGTGAACACTGTAAAAGGTTTCAATAGCAAATGGGACATAATATTGCTCCTTTTTTTTCTTGTAAAGTTTCATAATTTTTTTCCTGAAAAGAAAAGAGTCCATAGCAAAGAAACAAAATTAGTAAATAGACAAAAATATTTTAAAGATCCTTTACTGTGTTTTTTTTATTAAAGGGGACCATAAAATAGCTAACGCTCATTACTAGAAAGAGCCGGTTTTCTTATAAAAAATGTGTGCTTGCAATATTTTAACGACTACAATTGTTTGGAAGAAAACTATTGGAATTGCAACACATTGGTCCGAATGTTATATCTTGTTTCCCCCATTCCACAGGGCAAAAACAAGCCTATAAACACTGTTTCAACTATTCAAAATACTGAGTCAATTTCTGCTGTTCTTATTTTTCAGGCCCTGCATCCCAAGCAATGCCTAAATCTACTTTAGTGCAGAACCTTACATGTCTTGTTTAGTTTTTTGTACTTTTAAATCTTTTAATTTATTGATTTCTTCGCTCTCCCACGCTCTCCCACGCTCTCCCAACTCTATCTCCGAACGCATGTGAAACTCAGTATTACGCCACCACTTCTAATGGAAAAAAATAATTGGGCACAGTACTTCTAAAGACCTAGACGAGAGGATGGGGGGGGGGGGTTCGAACCGCAAACTCCTTGGATGGTAATGTCTTGACTAAAACCTTCCGGTCGCTACTGCATATTCAGAGTTAACTTTTTGATTTAGAGCTTTCGAGTTTTATCTAAATATACTTTTATTTTTTCCATACATCCAAAGCTATTATTTATGAGACAACTAATTGAGCCCCAATAATCTACCTGACATTATTTACACTCGAAATGGTATACGGCGCTTAGTACACATAAATTTCGTTCACAAATGTCAACCACCCTTGTCTCACGAAAAAGCATTTTTTTTTGAAGTAATACTTTACTTGTTGCTCATCTACAATGCATCATTACAATTCATCATTTGTAGTATATCAATGTCCATCATGGATGTCTTTTTCTTAATCTTTACAGAATATACACGTCTCGATATCATACTAGAAAATGCCCTACAATCTCCAGGGAAAGTTATACGACGACCTTCTTCAGCTTTATTTGTGCTTTGAGCTAATTAAATAGACAAAATAAACCGGAAAGTTGTGTGTTGTTGGAACAGCCTTAAAAACTTAAATTGATGAAAAACCACGCACGCGTGTCGAGGGAAAAAAGTCATTGAGACACCACAAAAGCCCAAATTTTAACAATGTCTTTATAATTTGATTTTCATGCAAAATTAAAACTCTGACGCTGTCTTCAAGATTACAGTTTAACACTGGTGGCTACAGTACCTTTTGTGTTGCTAATCAACTGGGTGCCGTATGTCTCGTGCGCCGTTTTTTATCACGCTATAAAAAGTGATCTTTAGTCAAATCCGGCAAATGTGCGTTAGTCGGCTAAGATATAAATCAAATTCAGAATTTTTTCCCATTAGAATACATAGTGAGAACTCAAACTGCCAATAAAAACTTAAATTTCACTTTAAAAATCTTTGTAACATAACAAAGCTATGTTCTCATTCAATTGCTTGTTACGTAAAGGATGATTTTCATGTCGACATTAATTCTGCTTTATTTCCGTGAATGACATCGCTATAAGTTAAATATTGTTGAACATATTACTTTTTGCGCATTACAGAATTTCTCAAGGTTATTATAACTAATGGCGACGTTGCATGTCAATTACAATGGAGACGTTATAAGTTGTTGTGTAAATGTCTGACACCGGGCCAGAGAAACAACCGTTTCAAAGCCTCTCTTAATACGAGCTATGGCTAGAAATATTACTCAAAGAGAATTCTTAATGGCTTTTAACGCTAGATGACTTCTGATTGACAGCCTATTACACATTGAAATACATCACTATTACTAAAACAGGCCAACGCTACGTTTAGAAATTGATACCATATATCATGTATATATCATGTAAAAGTTAAGTGGTCCGTTTACATTTTGGTGTGAGCCTGATATTCTTATTCCTCAAAACAAGGTTTCCTTGGGTTTTCTTAACTGACAGCTGAAGAACCACACCAAATGACCTTAGATTGCCACGGCAACTATGTATTATTTAGATACCAATTACATGACACGGTGACTACGCAGCCAAACAATCTATTAGTTGAATGGGATAACAGAATGGTTAACAAAACGTAAACTGGTTGAGTTGTAGGAGCTCCTGCTGGTAATGCTTTGGTAGCGATACCTAATGGTTTTATTGTTTTTAATGAGAAACGGAAAAATACAAGAAGACAAAGTGCTGTTAGATGAAGAAACAAGTCGGTAAAAAATAAGGGCGGGATCAATTTTAAATATTACGCTTTTGTGTCTGAACAACAATCGTCATTGAACTCTTGAAACTGTCTTTCGTCGTGTCGGATATTAAAACAATATCGAATTTTACAAAGTTTAAAACTAGTTAATGAATAGGTTAAAACAAATATTAAAACGTTTTCTGGGAGTTACGTATAAAGATGCATTACACGTCAATTCTAAAATGGCGTGTGTTGTATGTTGTTGATATATTTAACCATAAAAAATATATACTGAGCATCGAAGGGGCAAATTGTGCTTCAGAGGGCAAGGTCGAAATCTAGCCAACATACAACAACAGGTAAGCAAGGGTTTGAGCTTTATAAGGAGAAATGCTTGTTTGCTGATTTTCAATTCACATTAACGATAGAAACTAGCATTTTCAAACTGCAATCAAGGTGAATTAGGTATGTTTCAAGATTCTTCACGACACAGAGGAAAAGTTGGTTTTAAAGTTCGAAAGGCGAATGCGTCGTAAGCACGGACAAGATATGCTTACCAATACAGATATTGCTGGTGACACGACGCCTTTCTGTACAGATAAAAAGTAAGTACTAGACAGGTTTTGTCATTCGGTGGTTGAGAAATCAATGGTCTCCGTTTCAATTCCAAGAAAACTAAATTGTTTTAGCCTCGCGGAAAAATCAAAAGAAAAAAAAACGCTATAAACTAGATAGCAATTAAAACAGCCAAAAAATTTCTTGAAGCATAGCTGGGAAGTACTTAAAAGGCAATCAAAATATTAAAAGTCAATAAAAGCTCAGTTTGTTTCTTGCCACACTGGAATAACAGTTACTATACATTTGTGAAGTATTGACATTGAATATCACTTTACATACGCAACGTCGTGTCAAAAAGAATTGTTATAGAAAATTTCTACCTGAAAAAAGCTTTTAAAAATATACAGGAAAACGCATGAATATTATCAAGGAAAGTCGCAAATGGGAGGATGAACGTATCGGGGGACATTGTGAGACCCAGAAAAAAAATTGTTTTTAGCACCTACAACATAGATGGTAAACGTTTAATAATCCACGAACTGAGCCTTATTCGGGCAAGTAAAGGATATAAGCTCTTCAGTATGGTTTCATTATTTCTAGAACTGACCCCTGGCAGGTATAATTGGATAAAGCTTGTCCAGATTTGTATAATTGTCTTTAGAACTGAATTCTTCAATTGGAAATAAATTAATAGATCTTAAATTCTTTGATTCCCTTCATCGTGTTTGTTACTGACTTTTTAGAATGAAATATGGATAGTCTCAACAATTAAATCCTATTTTCCAATTCATTCCAGTTTCACATTTTTTCATTGCTCCAAAAATGACCATAATTGCAAAAGTTTAGTTAGACTAATAGATACAAGACAAGAAAAATGGACTTTCAATCTCTGGAAACTCAAAATTGCAAGAGATGATAATTTTATAACAGTACAGGAAATAGTAATAGATCGGTTGGTTATGAATGTAAATTTGGGCCTCGAAAATACAACCAGTTTTTAGCTTTTCGGAATATACAAATTAGTTAAGCAATTACAACAGTAAAAATATCAATGTGCTACTTTATTTCATTCTTCACAGACAAAAATTAATGTTTTGTAACCAGGCACATATACCCAAACTCAGAGCTGCTACGACGTTTGACATCCTATGTATTAGTTCACGACAAAATTTATAGAGTTTCAAAAAATATTTATTAAACAAATTCGAAAATACGTAGTTTTCCGTTATTTTTTCCACTGAACATACTTAAATGGGTCATACTCTGTTCAAGGTCTTGGTGTCATATCTGTCTGATGTACAATAGCTTAGAAGGTGAGCTAAGCAGCGTCGAGTAAACGACGATGAGAATGGAAGAAGAAGAAAAAAAAGGAAAAGGATTAAGGTGAGTGAGGAAGAAAAGGAGAAAAAGGAGTAAAACTTGTAAGAAGTAGAAGAATGGGCAGAAAGAGAGAAATTAATAGTAATAGCCACTAATGGAATGAATGCTTTCTAATATATGGTTTATATGAAGGGCAGTTTATATACATATATATAAACATATAAATATATATTTTTTACATATGCATATACATATATATATATATATTATATATATATATGAAGGCTAATTATGAAAGAGCAAGAGCTCAAAATATTTTAAGTTGAAATATAATTCTTGATTTTGCAACTTTTAAAAACTGTATCTACATAAAGTGACCAATGTGTAGTAAAACATTGAGCATTATGATAAGCAAAGAACAATACAAATTTAGCCTAGTTTCTTTTAACTTCTCAATACCGACCTCTAGGGGTCACTGTGGTAATATCAAAGTGGTCCGTTTATTCCTAGGTTTCTCAAAGTCGATGTTGGGGTTTAATCCAATCTTTTAGTAGAAAATCTGGCATTGTTACATAACAAGCTAAAACTTACTAGTTTCGGGACTAAGCTAAAATATAAAAAAATGCTAAAAATCTATGCACTTATAAAAAGTTGAGAAAGTAATTAAAAAGTCATTAAAATTTTCATAAGTACATAGATTTTTAGCAGTTTTTTGTGTGGACATCTGATGAAAACGTGAGCAAGAAACTCAGATTTATGTACTTTTCTATCAGAAATATTGAAATATAATTTTAACTTACACTGGCTCTATTTTAGTAAATATTGAGCACTCTGCTTTTTGCTTTTTTCATCTGCTGATGGTATGTAGTTTCAGGACAGGTAAGTTTTAGCTTGTTGAGGTCAGTATTTGTACATTGGTTGGTCAGGTGCAAAACCTGATACAGGCATCAGCGATCATGCGACTCCAGACCGTCCTATCATTGCAGGCATGGATCAGTTCATTACAGCTCAGACTGTTGTTCGATGCCCAATTGACTTGAGACATCCTAGTCTGGAAAGCTTTGCTTTCCAGACTAGGATGTCTCATAACGTGCCCGAGGAATTGCATCTGCCTTTGCCATGTTGTATTTATAAGTGATCTTTTGATGTTGGCCAGGGCAAGGACTTCCTTGCTTGATTTTTTTTTCAAAATTAGAAGCGGCTGAAAGGTGGTTTCTGAGAAGAATGCTTCGTATATCATGGATAGAAAAAAAATCAAACAATTTGTACATTATTCAGGTTATTGCGGATGGGATTTCACAAAGTTTTCACTGTGATTTGCTAGATGTTATGAGATTTTGGACAAATATACATTTTTGTGGGGCCAAGTATATAGCCTGTATCATGGGTAGGGAATGTTGTCGAGGTTTAAGTAATTAACATTATTATTTTTATAAAAATCCAACGCTCATCCATTGGCGGAACGCTCATCCATTGGTGAAATTAATGTTATGAACATTCAGGTCTTCTTAGATTTCCAGAGCTGTTCTTAAGTATTCTTGCAATGTTTAGTAAAACAAAGGTTTGCAATTGGTTGATCGCATTATATAATTTCATCTGTTCTAGTTGTTTCTGCAGCGTTTTAGGAACTACCCCAATAGCACCAACAACGATGGGTATTACCTTCACCTTCATGTTCCAAAGCTTCTGCACTTCTGGTATAAGACCNAACATTATTATTTTTATAAAAATCCAACGCTCATCCATTGGCGGAACGCTCATCCATTGGCGGAACGCTCATCCATTGGCGGAACGCTCATCCATTGGCGGAACGCTCATCCATTGGTGAAATTAATGTTATGAACATTCAGGTCTTCTTAGATTTCCAGAGCTGTTCTTAAGTATTCTTGCAATGTTTAGTAAAACAAAGGTTTGCAATTGGTTGATCGCATTATATAATTTCATCTGTTCTAGTTGTTTCTGCAGCGTTTTAGGAACTACCCCAATAGCACCAACAACGATGGGTATTACCTTCACCTTCATGTTCCAAAGCTTCTGCACTTCTGGTATAAGACCTTGGTACTTTTTTTATCTTCTCTCTTTCCTTTATTTCAATGCAGTGATTTGAAGGTACACACAAGTCAACAATTAAACAATTTATTCTCTTTGTCGACAGACATCACGCCTGGCCTTCTTGCCCCAATAATTTGATCAGTTTGTACAGTAAAGTTTTATAGGATCTAGGATAAGTGGTTGGGGTTTAAGTTCGAACCATATATCAGTGGTATACGAAATCTTTCTTTCGCCAAAAATCCCAATAGGTCGCTTTGCCCATCCAGTCAAGCCTTCTCTTTTTTTCTTTTTCGGCTAGTTTAAAGCATTTTCTGATGTGGTGACTGATTGTTTTATCCTTTGCATTGCAATACGGCACATGATATCATTTTGAGTCTTGCCAATTTTAGTCTTAATGGGATTTGTTTAGATGACCTGGTGTTGCGCTACGATTTCAAGGGATTCCGTTTCCATCTCAAGATAGCCATTTTTTATCAAATTCCAAGATTTTTCATCCGCACCCTTCTCTGCTTCTCTCAGAAATTAACATTGCAATCCTTTTTCCTGTAGTTGTGTCTTTCTGAGTTGTTTTTTGTAGCCAAACCAAGCAAAGCATGGTTTATTTTACCATGCTTTGCTTTGATACTTTGATTTATTACCTCTCGCACTACATTCACATTTTCCTCTTTCGATTTCTATTTTCTCTGTTTCCTTTTTGCTTCTTTTATATCTCCCCTCCCCCCACCACCAAATTTGATCCCTTTCATTCTGTCAAATCTATACTTAGTTCTTTTACCTGGCTTTCCAACGGATGTTTATAATCTCCTGTACTCTTGCTTTTACTCCGAATATTTCCGACGTTAAAACTCCACCCGAGATACTAATATGCATATTAATATACAACAATGTTTTTCTTGTGACACTATCACTGAGAGAGTTGCCAACCAAGGCTTAAGATCCGCTTATGGCCATGACACAGACCTGCCCACACCGGACGTCAGCCCGGTACTTCATGGTCTCAGAGTGAGCTAACAGGTACTACACCTTGCTCAAGAGAAACAGGACGTAGTTGTGGCCAAGGATAATCTCATTCGTCCACGTCGAAATTCTACAATCGGGTGCAGTATAAAGTCAACATTCAGGAAATAATAATAATCTTATTATTAATTATTATGTAATAATTATTATTTATTATTATTTATTATTATTTAAATTATCATTATTATTGTTGTTGCTATTGTTATTGTTATTTATCTATTTTTCTTTCTGGACACGCCTGTGGCTGAGGCTACAAAAAAACACTCTTCAAGAGTAAAAAGTCCAGAATGATTTTCTGTTTTCTGGATTTAGTCCTAATTTTTGGTACTAAACATAAAAACTTAAAAAAACACAACTTAACAGAAATAATTTGAAACCTTTGTACTATTACGAGAACGATCGGAAAAAATGAGGATGTAAAATATAGGGGAGTTCAGAAGTCGTAAACTAAACTAACAGGATAATAATAGTTTACATTACATTGTCAATAGAATATAGATAACTCTAATCAATAACGTTCGTTTTATATAAGGTTTGGAAAGGTATAACAAATTTTTTCATTCAAAGTTGTACACAGTGTGTGTCTTTGCCGTAAAATAATTTAAGGGGCATTGGAATTAAAAATGAATGTCTTGGCAATATACCCCTCAAGACGAGAATTCCCTTAATTTATCAAACAAAGATGAAAAGGAATTTTCAGAATTTTGCAATGCAAAAACAGATTTTTTCCAGAGCGGAATCCATTTGTTACCAAGTCTGACAATATCTAGCCTTTTCTTTCAAACAAAAACGATTAAAAATATAACGGTACTAATAATTACCACACTTGTAATGCTACTTTGTTGTAATGCTACTTTGTGTGCAATGCCAAGTAATGGAGTCCATTATTGTGCATTATTATGTAAGTAATGGAGTCCTTTATTATGCTGCAAGTATTATTATCATGCATTATTATGCAAGTAATGGAGTCCATTATTATGCTGTAAGTATTATTTTTATGCATTATTATGTAAGTAATGGAGTCCGTAATTATGCTGTAAGTATTATTATGCATTATTATGTAAGTAATGGTGTCCATTATTATGCTGTAAGTATTATTTTTATGTATTATTATGTAAGTAATGGAGTCCATTATTATGCTGTAAGTATTATTATTATGCATTATTATGTAAGTAATGGTGTCCATTATTATGCTGTAAGTATTATTATTATGCATTATTATGTGATGGAGTCCATTATTATGCTCCATAAATAAATTATTGAAATTACTTCATTAACCAAAGGAAGATAAAGCAGCAAGATTCAAGCAGCAAGATTCAAGGATTTTTCAAAAGTCTTTTACTTTTACTGCAATATTATTTTTTTTTAATTTTTAAGGTATCTGTAAAAAAAAGCTGAAACAGTCTATTTGTGAAACATAAATGTAATTGCGTGTCTCAAAACGTTAAGGAAAACGTGGACTGATCAACAAATTCAGGTTTCCATGCTTTACCCTGCAGGATATTATAAATATCGTTTTCAAATGTCCATTTGTTGCCCCAGGCATAACTTTGGAAGATAAGATAAAACCTTCACGAATGTCGAATGTTGACTTTCAGGAAAGCGTCTATTTGAAGGTGAAATGACCCGCTCTTGTTTATTGGAACCAATCAGTATGCAGCTCGTTAAACGAACTGTTAGATTCTGAGCTTAAAATTTGAAGTGCTTAGCACAAAAACAAGACAAAAATAACTTTCTATGTAAAATACCTGCGGCAGCTATGGTTACTAAGAAATTCCTTTTCCGATTTTATTAAAGAAGTATGAAATAGAAGATTACATTGACTGCCTTAAAAAACTCAGCATCAACGTAGGTATGTACTTTAACAGTAATACAACAATATCATTTTGTATTCACTCTTCTGTCTTCCTCAAAGAAAGTCATCCCAAATGAAGTATTATTTATTTGTCCTTAGATGAGTACCTAAAATGTGGTAAGATTCGTATACATTCGTAGTAAAAAGTAGTAAGTCAAATAGGTTCGTAGTAAAACGTTTGACCTAGGTATCATTTGTTAAAATCCCATCCTACCAAGGATGAAAATTGATTAAAATTTTTCAGTTAAACTTTTCTTAATAACATCTTGTCTGGTTAGTTGTTAAGAGTCCACTGCAAAACATGAGGAGCAGGTGTCTCTCGTCCAAACGGAGTAAAAGTGATTTCCTGTGCTTAGCGATGCAGCCGTCACTCGCAAGGTCTTATAATTGTTCAGATTTAAGGTTGTACTGAGCTCATTAGCTTGTAAATAACAGTTTATCATTATCAAGAATTAAATATACTGTCAATTCAAGGGAGTGATTCATGTTCGAGAGATGGTTGCCAGCTGAAATAAGATACGTAAGAATTATGGCGCTTATAATACTTATATTTTAATTGTACGAAAATATTGGATCTGCTGACTAAACAATACTTCAAGACTGTTAATATTAGGTATTTTGTTCACATATATATCAAAAGGGATCACCGAAGTGCAAGAACCTCCGAATTCAATACGGCTCGAATATTTGAAAAATACTTTTAATGACAAAATTTCTTTTACCAAATACCAAAAAAATTGTGACAAAGGTTCTGGTTTAACTTCTTCCTTATTTTTAATTTATAAGGGTAAAAAGCTCTGGGTGACTTTTAACTACCAAAATTTATTTTTTAATCTATACTTATTTTCCATCAAGTATGTTCAGATTTAGTTTTACTGGTGTCAGAACAAATCAGTTATAACTTACTACGAAATAAATAAAAAGCCCATGGCTTCGTTGTTTTACCCTGTAAAGACAATGGCGACATGAAGTGGGTTTTAGCGATCTCAAATCTAGTGCTTCACCTTGCGTCATTTCAGTGATTCTCGTATAGTGCTGTAACGGCTATTTTCTGTACGAGTAAGTCATAAATATCAAGGTATCTAAATAAGAGTACCAAAAAAAGGGGGAAGTTAAGTACTTGGAAGACAAAACTACAAAGAAATAAAAACTTGGGGAGAAAAACTAGAAAAAACCCTATTTATATTTCTACTTCAAACGATTGAGACGTTCGTCTACCAAGATGGTTTCTAAAATTCGTTTCTGGGTACTCCTTGCTTATTCAGCTTCTCTAATAACCATAGAAGAATATCTTTCTGTAAATACAAGAAAACTAATAAAATGAATAAACCTTATTTTTCGATAGTACTAGTAGCAAAGTAACACAAAAATTAACTTTGCATGGTTTTATTCGCGTATTACGCATGTCATTCTGGACAGAAAACGCAATGTCGGTTTTCCTATGGGCCATTCAATTCAAATATACAACAACATAGATGCACTTTTTAATCAAACGTACTACATATTGCATGGCAAATATTGTAAAAATCACCCTCTCTACCTGTTTTTATAAACTGGATTTCAAATCAAAAGGTAAAAACTAAAATTACAAATGTCACTAGACAGTGTGTCGTGGTAGAAATACCGAAAGACAGAAGGGCATCACTGGCGTAGACTTTACTTTTTCTTATACATCTTTCCTTTTTCAATTTCTTTTTCTGTTGATTACGGGTACAATATAAACGGAACCAATTTAACTGCTGGATGTTTTGATTTAAACAACCGTGGCTAGATTACAACGAACACTACCACATCTTCTACTTAAGATTTCAAAGAGGGTGACTTATGGCCTCTTGACGAGTTATCAATTGTTTGACCCTTAAAATGTCCAGCACACCACCTTTTGCCGTTTCATGGGTAAAAAGGGAAACTTTTTTACTATAAGGATCCTCCAAATCACTATGAAATGATCTAAAATTCTATAACTGACTCGCTACTTCAAGAGCACAGAAACTACAAACAGATCGAGAATATTAAAATTTCCAAGACATTACAGGCACATGACGAGACCCCAATGGAATATATGGAAAAATTTCTCTTCCACACTTAAATCCGGGAAACACTAATAGAATTCTAACACAAGGTATGTACATCAATTGTTCTCTCTTACTCCTCGTATCTTCACCATTTTTTTTCTACCATCATAAAGTACCCTTAATCGCCTGGAGAGAAAAAAATTACATATTTTGACAAACAGAGATCTTATGTATGTATGGACTCTTATTTCCTGCATTGTTCACTTAAATACCATATTATAATTAAATATTAGTTGCAACCTTGGGCAATTGAAAACATTTTCTCTTTATAACGGCTATTTCTGCTAACAAAGAATCAACACGAGAAAAAAAAATTGAGCTCGCACGGTTTGTTATTTCACTATTAAATTAAAAAGCGGATTTTATAATGTATACAAACTTTCTCTGGTAATAACGCGTAAAGTTCTTATACCATTTCATTTCAATAATAATTTGTAATGACTAAATTAGAACCCACTAGTTTTAACATTTTTGGGGGTAAAATCTTTCCAGACGAGATTTCGGCAGATCATTAAAAAGTCAGTGGTAGTGTTGTGACGAAACCTTATTTTTGAAGCTAAAAGACAAAGTTATCTTTGCATACAGTTCAACACTTCACAAACATTCTTCAGGTGCCTACTATTAATATCGTCTTTGTATTCTCGATTAACCTGATCTACTTGTTTCATAACATTAAGTGAACTAGCTAAAGTATTTGAAAAGGTTCGTATATTAATAATCAATCACTTCGTTGAAAAGAGTCAAGTTTACTGACAGTATTGACAATATTTCTCATAATATGAAGTTGTACTATGCTTTAACATCCAACTTATTCTAATATATAGTAAAATGAAGCACAAAAGTGCATGAAATATCACGACGATAGTATCATGACAAAAAAAATAGAATTATTGAATAAAAATATGCTTAAAAAATTAAGTTCAAGACCAAGTATGATATATACTTACCCCATCAGGACTTCCAAGAAATATGCAGCAAATTATTAACATTCAGTCCACAAAAATATTTTATTCCACACAATTAATTTAATGCTTGTAGTCATATTCATAGTCCTTCAAATATACATTACTTTCTAAAAAAGTATGCTACAGTACAAGACTTAGTATATTACCTACCTGTTTAGTTCACTGGACGAAAAATAAACTGGTGTTCAATCTCGAAATGTACAAGAAATCATCATCAACGGATGAGGAGACGAGCTTAACTTCAGTACACCTGATTGTTCCTTTACTCAAATCACAGTTGTCAAGAAAACTGAAAGGGATAGTTCCCAGATCTGGGTGCTTTAAACAGTAGGTTTAAAAAGATATATACTCTAAGAAGAATAGAAACCCATTTCATATGAATTTCTGTATCTAATGCGACAACGCGATAAGTATTCCAAGCTCAAAGACAAGTCATGCTTCTAGATATATCCTGATCCGCGACGGGGGGTAAATCTCATTTGAGTTAATCGTGGTTGACAAACGTTCAACTTAGTTTAAGAACTATAGACAAGATAAGATTTAATAGCCCGATAAACTGGCACACAAATTTAGCTGTGTTGAAATCAAAATTCTTCGGTAAAAGCTTATTTACATCTGGTCAACACAACCTAAAAGCATCATATAACGGAAAAGGCGAAGCTCAAAGTCGGTTCTGAGGTTTACATGTATCCCTATTTTCATCCGAGAGACGGAAATAATTAAAATCGATGCGTAGTATTATCATTTAAAAAGGGAAAATGTGTTTTTTAACCACAAGGAATCAGCATAAAATTAGCAGTCTTTGTATGTATTTAGGCAATAAAACTGAATTTTCATCTAAAAGTTTCAAATTCCGGCTTGTTTCAAATGGAAGCTATGTCGTACAAATTCATGTAGATCTAAAAACCTGCACAGATATTGAAAATACCAAACTTCTTTTTATTTTTAAGCCAATAGAGAAAAAAATATAAACAACTTTTAAAACAAGAGCGACCAAAAGGTTTTAATGTCAGTTTAAAATATCGGGTAATTAAAAATAGTACTTTTAAAGAGGAACGCTGCTAAAATTTCCTTACAAGCAAACAATATTATGCTCAAAACCCAAACAAGGGAAGGTACACTTGGTGGTTTACAATTTCAGTTTTAGAAAAATCCTTTTTTTGCCCACGTTCCGGATTAGAAACTATGTTAGAAACTATTTTCCTCTTCCCTCTCGTGCTTCTCCGTCTTTTCTTCTTCTTCTACGTTTTCATCCTTTTTTCCTCTCTCTTCTTCTCTCTCTCTCTCTCTCTCTCTCTCTCTCTCTCTCTCTCTCTCTCTCTCTCTCAATCTCTCTCTTTCTCCCAACCTTCTCACCCAATCACAATTTTTCCTTGCAAAGCGGAATGCAAACAGAAACACGAACAAGCGTATTGGGTTGTGAGAATGAAGCAAGGCCCCGGTCCTTTCAAATTGCTTGTCAATTAACATCTTTTTTTTTAAAATGTGGCTTGCCATTAATCCTATTTTCTCAAAACAATCCTGTCTAACGAAAATCACGCACAATTTTTTCGCAGTGTTTTATAGCTAATATATTGATTCCAGACATTATCGTAAACAAATAAAATTCCATTTTTCTTATTTAATATCTCTTAAGTTGGCAGATTTAATTTTCAAAATAACCCTGGTTTGGTGTGTACAAAGGGTACAAATGAACAAGGCAAGCCTTGCACTAGCTATTGACGTTTAACTTACACAAAAATACTGGTGGAAAACCGTTTGAAGCCTTACTTAAAAGCTTCATAATGCTTTGAGTGGGTAATTAAGAGTTTTACATGTAATTATATTTTTATGGATGGGGAATTGTTCTACTCAAAACTACATACTTTGGATTGAAGAAATTTCTTTCAAGTAACACCAAAGTCATTGACAGCAACACCTTTTTATCTCCGTGTTATGGGGAGAAATTCATGATACGAGTAAACTAATAATTTAAAAGGTCGAGTCTTCAGCATAAAAACAAAATTTCTCTACCCAATGAAAATGTTTTCAAACATCATGTGATTAAGAAGGGCTTAGGTCAAAGACTTACTATCGAGCCAATTATATCCCCTACATTTTCTTCACGGAAAATACGATAAAATTGCAATGTCGCTTCGATTATAGAAGGTTATAAGGGAAGGAGTCTTTTTCAAACATCTTGAAATCAAGAATAGCATGTCAAATGCGTGTATATTTGCCTCTGAAGCAAGATTCCTTCCCGATATTTTAGGAGAAGTTAATTTTTCGTTATTTGCAAGCAATGAAGAAAGTACTTTGATTGATTTTCTTCGGCTTTGGTTAAGATAGTATGAATAATAAAACTTTAAAATAATTTACAATGAGAGGATCCAACAAAGTAAAAGTAAAGTTCCGAATGAAGTGCCATTTAAAAGCATAAAATGGAGAATAAAGGGAGAAACCTCTTTCAGAAATTCAAACTTAAAAAATCGCCAAAATTTCTCCTTGTCGTGGTGTCAACTCCAGTGTAATGCAGAACATGTACAGTGAAAAAAAGTCTGAGAAATTATATATTACAATACTTTGTTATGTGGGCTGTTATTTTTGTCAGACTCTTCGCTTTGTTATTAAAACACTTAAAGCAAGATATTATGACAATTGTTTGAAAGGCCTGACAACATAACAGGAAACAGTCCATTATATCTTGTGCAGTGTTGTTATCACTAAGTCTATCCGCTACTCGTATTTTTGTGATAAAAGATGGCACTTTTTTTTTTACAACTTTGGCAAATTTGGGTCCTTTTTCTTAAAAGAACCCATTATTAATTGGTTATGACAAGGCATATCAATCAACAGACAATCATATTGTACTTTCATTACCATGCTAGACAAATACCAATGATTCATATTGTAATGCCTCAGACGTCAAGGGTACTATTACACAAAATTCTCTGTACCCGATGACGAGTCAATGATTATCAGTCTCATTAAAAATATGAATTACAATAATTTCTATTATACGCAAGTACAACGATGCGTACCTGTTGTACAATAGTATCTAAATTTTCCAGTGGTAATTTTATAAACTCGATGTGTTAGGATTTTATATTAAGATTAGCTTGCTATCAGCTAAAACTCTGACTGCAAATGTCGACCAGTCTTTTGCTTTCTTTTTGTTAGGTAAAAGATTGACAGGATATTAACAACCTATATACCATATACTATATACCCATATACTTTCCAATGTCACACCTAACAAATTCTTTCAGGGGTTGCTGCACCAAGCTATTTAACAAAAACCATATTTAAAATTAAAAATCAGAACGCTTTTCCATCAAGAAGTTAATGTACTATTTAAATATTTAAAGTTCAAATGGTCTTCTATTAAGGAATCCTAAAACCTCGATTATTTGTGCTAAAATACGAAATTAACGAGCTCTAAAACACATCTCAGACATTTTTAGAGCCTAGTACACTATGGATAGGTGCTGCCTAGAAATATCTATGTCCAAGACAAATTTCTCGAACATGAAAATAATATTAGTAGTTGCATTTCTTTGAATATTAGATGTATTATATGCCCCTCTTCCTTTACCAGCACATTCTATTCGATCCAAAATACAAGCAGTGTTACGTGTTTTACAAATATCTTCAACAGGATTTGATGCGACGTTAATTGCAAAAATGGCATGTGTAGGTGTAATGAAGTAAGTTGATACAAACTCTCGCCAAAGCTTCTTCAAAAAACTGTAACTGTTGACAAAAAAAGTTAACTAACTTCCGGGATTTGTGGAATCACAGCAGCATATTCCTGGACTGCTAGTAGGATCGATTTTCGATTGGAGGTATGATAACGGAGGTAGTTTTGCTCTCTGTAGTTTGAATCTTTTACTTCAATATTAATGACGTTTGGGCGTTCCAACAAAAATGTCCGAAACAAGTGAGTTATGAACAGGATCATATCATGAAGACTTAAAGTATGTATGCTGTACGAGGAAACCGAACGTGATTCTGAAAGGTGACATTTGACTTTGTTACTGCACTTCTAAAGACTGAACCAGGTCTGGTTTGATTTGACTGTTGCGTATGGGTCAGTTAGATGACTACCCACTTCATTAAGACAGCTTGCTGTATTCCAAATTCCTAACAAATTCGAAAACATAATTGTAATGGGTTTTTCCTGGTCTTCGAAATCACAAGTTTTTAAGGGTATGGAACCAAAAAGCATCATAAATACCATTGGTTTTAAAGTAATAATTTACAGATGATTGAGTATGATAGAAAGTGTAACCTCTTTGAATACTTTTCTTGAACGGACAAATAATTTAGGAACGAAAGTAAACGAAAATACTTTGAGTTTGAGTATTTTATAAGTATTTTACATCAACTGCCGTGAAATATTTACTACTACGCCCTACCTCCTCTTTCCCCGATAAATTATCGCAGCATACTGACTGATCATTAAAATAATCTCTAAAGAAAGTTTACACTTGTGAAGTATATTACATTTCTAGGCTGCACACCCCTGGCTTGTGATCGGGCTTTCACAGACCTTTTATTATTATAAGGTTTAACTTTTCTAATAAAGGGTTAATAGTCCGAATTACTAATAGGAACCTTTGTCTTTGTAAGTAAGGTTATACATCTATAATGTGGATCAAGCATTGAAGCTGTTTAATGTAACTTCCAGTGTAAGTTACATGCTCGTTCATCATTTTATACAATTTACTTACCGTACTTACAAAGGAAAGTATGGTTGCTGAGATATGTCAGTTGATTGGATATTTCGGATAACTGACCCATGGACTACATTTTACATTGCATATTTTCCCGCTTTGATACCGTCTTGTTTGAACCAGTCATAGGAAATCATTATTCCTCCCCAGAGAATTGTACGATACTTAACCTCAAATGAGCATCGACATAAAGTTAAACTGCACAAAAATAAACATAAATGCGTCCTGAACGAGCGTTCTTACTGTAGACTTGACTGATTCATGCAAACGACTTTCAACAGAAACAAACTATAATTAAAAAGTCAATATATAAAGATTTCAAAGGACTTTTTTAAGTCCGTAATGGTCCATGTTCATATTAAAATCTTTCGTACTAACACTTCAATATTTGTGTTTATGAACTAAAACAATAAGCTTGAGGTCGGTCCAGACCTCAATGCGAACTTGAAGATACAGAAGAAACAAAGGGTAATATACTAAACTTATTATTATTTGGAAAAGAAGAAACAACAGTTTTTATAAATGTTGGGGGAAAGCAGGCCTCAAATTTCCCTTCTCAAACTTAAGGACTATTTTTAATTTATTAAAGAAAATTACCTGTGATCATATTTATTGAAAAAACATTCAATTCATAGGAGCTGCTTCAAAGCCAGCTGGGTGCAACTCATTATTTTTCATGTGTTTCTCTTTTAAGATACGACTTGTTTGTTCCTTTCTATCAACAGACTTTAACTTGTTTTTTGCGTGCATTGATAATATGTTATATATTACAATAACCAATGACCTGATCAATAAAATAGTTATTGCGAATCTCGAGATAAAGATGTAGTAATAAAAATATTGCATTTGATGTTACCCTCAAAATTATTCGATCAATTGTATTATAATTTCTAGGAGATATTTGATACAAGTCTATGTTGAGAGCATATCCTTTTATCAAGCCAAGGGTAAATCATAGGGTACTGCTTTGGTCAAATTAATGAAAGAAAATTTCGCATTTCTCAGTACAAAATCCTTTATTAAATGTCAAAAACGTCGCCTTAGTTAGTTCCTTTTCTTACAATTACAAATCACACCTGATTGAATTTTATCCAATAACTGGTGTTAATCAAGGTAAACATTTATATTTTGGTCTAATATTTTACTTATTGTGAAAAACAAAATTACATACCTCACCAGGTAAGAACAAATATACAGGAATCCTTCAAGCACTGAAAAGAGTCTTGACTTGAGATTTTAGGCACCAGACTGTCGCTTAACTTGATATAATGACTCAGCTTCCTTGTTTCAAGGAACAGTGTTTTAAAACACAAATAAATAATATACGTGGATGATTCAGTAATTAATTGAATCTGCATTGGAATCTTTTTCAAAGTTAGCAGCCGAAGTTTTAGTATCTCCACATTTTTATTCTACATTATCCCTGTCTGGGTAGAGGGAAATTTATCTGTTGTATAAGCTCAAATAATAGTCTATTATTGGTTATACTTGTAAAAAATCAGCCTCCTTTTTGAATTATGTGATCGTACAAATTTACTTTGTTTCTACTGTAGATAACAATTTAATGATTAAGATAATGTCATGTTTAGCCCTGTGATATGTTCTTTTTTAAATAAAGTACCTTATTAAATACAGATACAAATATAAATCTGCCTAAGATTGATGGGGGTTTACCTACTATTTATCATATGGGTTATACCGATTTTTCACCTCCTGCTAGTTACTGTCAATAAGATGTTACTTTTGATTAACAAATAATTCCTACTAAATAAAAAGAAGGAAACAGCAATCAGATATTTCAATTCTATATAGCTTTATCAATAATATGTTTTGCCTATTTGTTTGAAAGTCCTGTGAAAATACTTCTTTGTAGAAAAAGAGTACTGTTCTGCTGAATGGAGTAAATGAAACCAATGACACTTAATCGGCTGGAGTGAAAAAAAATTACCGAGCAAAAGAAATAAAATTTTTTTGCTTTATTTCCAGAAAGTGTAGCTTCTAATCGAGTGCAAACTTTCACAAAAAATTTTACGTAAAAGGAAAAAATTTGTGTCCGCTTACTTGTATTGGAACCAGTGCCTAGGGCTATCGTGACCGCATCCTTTAGTAAGTGAATTATTGGTACTCGTTCTTTATTCGATCATTTTCCCAACAATATCTTTAACTTCAGTTCACCTCCTGGTACTATCATTTAAAATCTCATTCAGACCAAGCATGTAGACTGACCACTCCCACAGAACGAAGACTTACCTTTCAAGGTTAGATCCACCGATCCCAGCATAGTCAGAGTTTAAGACAATTACTAGTATATTATAATATAAATGGAGAGAATTTGGAATTGTAGAAAAGTAAAATTTGAAAGAAAAAATTTGTATGCAATGACTTTGCTTCGAACCAGTCCTAACGGCTCATAGCCCATGGTTTGAATAACGTCTGTGTAAAAATATATTTTATATCTTTTACTTTAATACAATTCCAAACCTTTCCATCCATATTACAATATTTTCATAACATTTTACAATGAAACACAAAATATAGGAAGGTAAAAACATAAAGATAAGAACATAAAGCATTGATGGAAACTTATAGCATATATAAAATACTGGAAGATGTAACTGTAATAATTCATATGGAGCATTCAGGTTTTGGACACAGTTATTGCACAGTCCTACCTGGCTCGTTGCTTATTATATTGCTAATTATATTGCTTATATTGCATGTGCAAATATCTCCCAAGATACATTTCACAGAGATGACGGTTAAGTGACCGAAAATAAAAGTGACTAGTTTGAAAGGTTTTATACACATGGCAAAGGGACTGTGTAATAGCTTCTTTCATTGAAAAGTATTTGAAGACGAACGACCGCCCATGATTCATTAAAACTTCTCTGCTAGGAAACATGATAACCTTTTATCCACACAGAGCAACTTAATTGATACCAAATATCTCAGAGCCGATATCAGCACTGGTATTAGAACACTAGGTCATAGCTTACTTGTTAATCATGAGTTGGGATAAAATATCGAATCTGTGTCATTTTTTATTATATGCACGGCTTTTCACTCACTTGAGTTTATAATTTTTTAAATCTGTTCAAGTGTTTCCTTGTTGTATGAGATTATATCAGTACTGTAGGACCAACAATTAGGTGGAGAAGGCAGGAACACGAGTTACTTGTGAATAAAACAAATCCTATTTCTATTTTCAAGATACAATGGTCTTCTGCAAGACTAATCACTTAAAAGAAAGTACATATGTATAATAGGCAAATTAAAATGCATACCATCCTTCCTAATATAGGAAGTACCAAAAAGTGTTGGGAACAATTAGAAGCGTATAAAATATCTCACCATACATTGAATAAGGGTGAATTCAGAATTATTATATTTCACAAACTTCGTAAATTTTTCCAGTCATGTGATGGATAATAGCCTTTTCTACCTAAAAGATATATTCGGGGCAATTATGTGGCAGAGAAGCTTTTTGAGAGAAGACTGAGGACAAAATTGTCCAGGATGCAAATGGTATTGAGCCGTCTTGAAGTTGAGTAGCCCACAGTATTAAAATGGTCGTCAAAATCAGATTTTTAATTACCAGCAAACCGCATGAAATGAGAATATAAAAAGCACTGTTCAACCAATCTCATTTTTTTGTAATGGTCAGAGGTAATACTTTTCAGCAAACTACATGGAACCATAACAAAGCACAAGTCATCGTTACAACTTTTGTTTAGGTTATCGGTCACTCTAAAATAAAAGATTCAACTTTACCTTGCTCTTAATACTATTCTTCTGACGCAAAGTCCCCCCCTTTAAGACCAATCGCAAATGAGAACCTCATACAGTATAAGTCTAAACAAGTGGTAGTTGTCAGGAAATTAAAGAAGATTAACATGACAAGATTAGTTGTAACCACATTTCATAAACCTGAATTTATGTTCAACAGCTTTGACCAAGTTTAATCTTTGTATAATCTTTTTTTCTGTACCTATATAAAATCTTGCAACAGTACGTGAAATCAAAATGAAAAGACATTGCACAGACAAACAGACGGACAGACAGACGTATGTCAATGTAAAATGTATACGATGGTTTGTGGAGGTTGAAAGTTTGTCCATTTTCCCGCTTACACCCCTTTTCTTCCCCTGATGGAAAACATAAAAGTTACCGTCCATCAGAACGTGCTTCCTTTAGTTTAACTGATTCGGGATTACAAGCAGTAGATGAACCCGCCATAAAATACTTTTTTTTCGCGTATAAAGAGATTTAATGGAAATCTGTAATTTGTAGTACAAGATCTTTCCATTGCTAAGATACTTTTATGATTGCCATTAAAAACTGAGACTTCACAAAGGACTCAGTGTGGTGTAATATACCTCATTATTGTCTGTGCTTACAAGAAATTGTAAGCTGATTATGAACTTATTACAAGGATGGTTAGTATAAGTCAATAAAGTTATGTAAAGTGTATGTCACTATTTTCTACCTTATAAAAAAGGATTTTTACTTAGATGGAATTTGAAAGGTCACCTGACATGGTGGCTTAGAACAAAAATATGCCAAATGGTTCCAAAAAGTAATTTGAACCAACAAGTATCCCTTCAAATTTTTTTTATCCATTCGCCATTTACTAATAATGAAAAAATGTGTCAGAAAAGAAAAAATTATTTGAAAAATTAATTTGAACAAAACACCAAAATATTATTTGCTGGCAAGCAGTTGAGGTGCTGATGATGAATAGTTAGTACAACATAGTAATAAAAAATCAATAACGTACTTAAACATTAGCAATTGTCGTCATTGTCAAGGTATCAAATTCTAACATTTATATGTTAGAATAAATAAATAAATAAATAAATAAAGCTTGGTCAATTTTATTGAGAGTATGACAATTAGTTACGGCTAGATATGGAAGTTTTCGTTAAGTGTAATTCAAGGTATATCCCATATGTACACTCTTTACCGAGAGGTAAGCAGAACATACAAAAAAGAAATTTTACTTCGTACATCAGTAAAAATGAGACAAAAAATCCTCTTATTTAAAATCTTTTGAACATTTTTTAACACCGCTATTTCCTGAGGATTTAATTATTTGAATGACGACAGATACTTTTTCGGCTTTACATGCAATAANGTATCAAATTCTAACATTTATATGTTAGAATAAATAAATAAATAAATAAATAAAGCTTGGTCAATTTTATTGAGAGTATGACAATTAGTTACGGCTAGATATGGAAGTTTTCGTTAAGTGTAATTCAAGGTATATCCCATATGTACACTCTTTACCGAGAGGTAAGCAGAACATACAAAAAAGAAATTTTACTTCGTACATCAGTAAAAATGAGACAAAAAATCCTCTTATTTAAAATCTTTTGAACATTTTTTAACACCGCTATTTCCTGAGGATTTAATTATTTGAATGACGACAGATACTTTTTCGGCTTTACATGCAATAAAAATTGTAGTGAAAGAAATTGACGAACGAAATGCAAAACAAAGTCTATATTTTATACAACCGCTAATTTGATTGCCAATGAAATTTCCAAATTTGGCTCTTAGCCCCCCAAATAATAATCTTGTTACTACTTAACGGATGACTCAATAATACACAAAAAATGTTTCAAAAGCACCCCAGCACACTGACGCGCATATATTGTAAATATTTTATTACTCCCTGGCTGAAAGTAAAACAGTTTTAGACTACACAAGATTGGCTTTTTACTATTAGCCACTATTTGCTATTTCTAGCATCCAACGGGACAGTACTGCAAGTATTCAGCACTTTGCTAAACAAAATAGCACATGCGCACATGCATTGATTAAAGTAAGTAAACACCATTCTTGTACAGAACATGTTTATTTCATTAGAAAGCCCTATTTGTTCCGTATGAAAGTCGCTGAAAATTGTAAAGGGTTTAAAAAATAACCACAGTTTGAATTTATGTTATAACCATGCCATTAAGGGATGACTTCTATATCAGATCCTTCTTTTTATCGAATAGAGAATATATTGCATACGTTTTTCTTGTTACGATCCTGAAACAACCGTATTGTGGTGAACTTTAAAATAATTCAATGGTAATTTAGGAAAGATGATTGTCTTCAGTACTGAAATGATTATCACTAATACCTCACAAGAAACTGTCAAAACATTTCGTCCGGAAATGTCCAATTTCTACTGAAATGCTTTGTTGGCCCAAATAGTTACAATGTCATCCTGTTAAAATGGAAAGTGTACTTTTTATTACAAGGTATTTATTTAATACTTTTGATGGAGTATCGTGCTAAAATTACGTTCAGCAGAACATTAGCAGATTTTGTAAATCTACTCCTTCTTCTTCGGTCTTCACCCGACGTTTGTCAGGTCGGCCGCTCGATACCTTTGCGCCACTTGACTCGGTCTTCCCAATCTCCTTCTCTCGCTCCCACTTCTTTCATGTCTCGTACTATGACGTCCCTCAGTTTAAGCTTTTGTCGTCCTCTACTCCTCATTTCTGTCACTGGTGCCTGCCATACCGCCTTCAGAATATTGTCATTTTCTCTCAGATTTTGTAAATACCATTGCCCAGATAAAATAAAAAACTATATTGCTTTGGTTTTTCTGATTTGTACAAGACACATAATTATCTCTCTAATCTTCTCTATCCTGTACTGCTAGATAACCATAAGTGTAGCACTGTGGCCTAGTCAGCTGAGTAATGAAACGAGTAAACACTTTGTTGGTACGATGGTGAAGTACAAATGTGGTGCCTAAAAATCTATTACTCTAACTTTAGCTTATACAGTAGTCAATCCAAATTATACTAGGCTATAAACGTACATGTATCAACGTGAAAACGTTCTATTACTTTCAATTCCGAGTTGCACTTTTTCTTTTTCATCCTATCTTTTTTTTCTATATATCGCTACTTCTAAACCATGAAAGAGTTCCTTCGTAAGCGTCAAGTCTCGTACATTTTTACAAATCGAAAGAAAGTTTGTGAGAAAATGTTTTGTGAGAAGATAGTTTGTTGCTATCGATATGTAGTCAGCTGGGTAATTGTCACAAGTTTGTAAAACATTCTGATAAAAATATATTAACAATAAAAAAGGGCAACAGGTGCAAAACAGTGGGTGGTCGTTTAAAAAAAACAATAAACGCTGGTAATTTAAAAATAAAAGTCAATTTATGGTCATTTTTTGTTTTTCCTAGATAAACAAGTCAGCTCGGGTCTTGCCTTAGTAATCACTTCGACTTCAACAAGAGAATATTTTGAATAATATTGAATAGCGGGAGGGGGAAGGGGGTTAAAGTTATTTATGTACTTATTCCTTTTTCCTCGCGTCTTGAATGAACACAAGTACACTCTTCCTCACAAATAATACAACAAGCATTTGTTGAGATTAGGAGTGAAATATATCGAAAAAAATATTTGAGGGCAATACCACAGAATTTTCAAAAAAGAAACAAAATTAAGTACTCGATTAAACTCTTGGTCTAACTCCTCCGCATAAAAGGGGAGATTCATACCTGGTGGGATTGAGTTAATAACACCTTTTCCTATTCAGGCACTTGAAAAAGGGGGGGTTACATTTAGCATAAACTTAGATTGTAAAACAACTTTATAAGCAACACTGGAAAAATCTATTTTGCTCCTTACAACAATAATGCATATTAGTTGATCCGTATACATAGTACTCGAAAGACAGGCAATAGCACATTTTATGACAACAAAAACAGCGGAAACACATGAACAATAAAATAAGAGTGTAGTGAAGGGTTTCAGAGTGCAAAAATGCGAGAAGAACACCCTACTTAAATATAAATATATATTCTAACTCTTTACATATTTACATAGGTTTGTCTCTTTTTCCTGCAGTGTGCTGGAAGCCATGTGTCAGGAAATCATTTAACAATTCTTTGAATATTAGCTACATATGGAAGCTTTGGACTTTGCGTCTGATCACGATATGTGAAGGTCAAAAGATACCATCTTGTTGAAAAGGGCTACTTTAAGTTAGCGTATAGCTCCACTTATTACTTTAATCTGATTGGATATTAATAAGATAGTCTTCAGGAGATTTCAGTTATGTTACAATGGGACCATTCGCTTCATTTTTAAACAATGATGTATTGTTTCTGTTTCCTTTAATTTTGGTGATTTACAAATTCATCTGTACAGCAAAATTCTCAAAAACAATTCTGAAATATCGGTCCACCGTAATAATACGATGAAGTATGATCCACCTTACACTGTAACAATCTAATATACAGCTTCTCCAAACACCTTTTAAAATATGTGTTTAGATATACTTTGCAACTCAGTAACCAATACAAAATTAATTTAAAATCACAGATATACCAGTTCAAATTTCTTTTTGCCATTTTGGCCCTAAAAATGGCAATGCAAATCAGTTCGGACCACATAAAAAACCTGTTTTCGTGAAATGCAAGCAAATATTTTTAGGAAATAATCTGGCTCTTTGTTTGTTCATCTACTTAATACCGCTGGCAGACCGCAGTTTTAGTAAGACATGCTAGGTCATAATTGAAAATTTGGTTATCCTGATGTGCTAATTAATACTACTCTAGTAAAGTAATTTACTTATCATTGTAGAACAAGTGATTATGGACCAAATCCTGAGATTTGGAATAAGAGCATTCCTACCAAGAACAAGCAACTGCCAAGTGAAACCAGTGTATATGATTTTATTTTACAAACATTTTAGTCCATTTTTTTCACATATTTAACTAACGTTGATACTTGACCGTTATTTTACAACATAGGGTTTCAGTGAACAATCCACCTCTCTTTTTTACATAGATTCAACATCATCTTTAAAAAAAAGTTGGAAAAAACTCTCATCTTCTGCACATAGCCAAAGTTATTCTGACTTTTACTAGTCATATTTTGCTATCATTGACGCACATAATTTCAATCTGTTGTTCCTCGGTACAAAGACTTATGGGTGGTATATTAAAGTATAATGAGCGACAGGCAATTCCCTTCCAAACATCTGTTAATTATTGTTCTAATGATGAAGGGTACGTTCAAATAATCTAGAATGGGAAACGATAAGTCTAAGAAACACTCGTGCAATAGACGAAAAATGCGTAAAAAACAGTCAAAGATTTGACAATTTATCACAAGTATCGTTATAAAAAAAACAAGCAAACTTTATTTCTGATAGAAAAATCCTCTTTAGGAGATTGTACTTAGCCTCAAAACTAGGTTCTTTAATTGAAAAACATTGAATTTTTTGTATTTATGTCTCCAGTTTTAATATGTTCCTTATTTTCAATCTTTTTACAAGTGAATAACATCGTTATAGGATTTTTACACCATAGTGATGAATCTGGGGCATGCTGTGCTTATTTCCTTTATTGTTTGTTTATCTTAAAGTGAAGATAACATCATCTATTTACATAATCTTTTAATTAACATTTAATATTGCTGAAATTTTGATTAAAAATTGACTAACGAACGTAACGTAAGTACAAAGTACATGGTTATGCCATTATCATTGTGAATGGACTCTAATCGAAAACGTCTGCCGCCTTAAAAGAGCGAGATTGTAACAACTAAATAATTTCAGAGCTAGTTGCGCTTAACAAATATGCATATGCTATATAAATTACTTACTAACGATATTTGCCCTTTCTTTTAAAATATTGAAATAATATGATTCAATGAGCCCAAAACTCGATTATTTCTTTTCAACATATTGCTTAAACATTTACGTTTATAACAAAAAACAAGGAAAACTTTTTATGTTGAACTGATTAGCATTTATAGTGCCCTCCTGATTATTCCTAGAATCATGCAGGTGATTCTTATCGATAAAATAATTCTTGTTGTTTAATACTAAAGAGGTCAGTCATGACGAAAAAATCACAAAAAATGAGAACGTGTTATTATATTGTTGACCCTCCTGTAATTTCCTTTAATATTTCACGATCACAACTTCTTGATCATATTTTCTTGATCGGAACTTTTTTATCGCAACCTCTTGAACGTATTTTCTTGATCGGAACATTTTTATCGCAACTTCTTGATCGTATTTTCTTGATCGGAACTTTATCATCGCAACTTCTTGAACGTATTTTCTTGATCGCAACTTCTTGATCAAAGCTTCTTGATCGCAACCTCCTGATGACAACATCTTCATCGCGATTTCTTTTCCAATTAAAAAGGCTTAGTGCATATCCAATGCACCGCCGTATTTTTGAAAATGGTATAATTTTTGAATATTAAAAATTTCAGTTAAGGTGTTAGACAAACCTCAATACACCACAAGTCTTCAAAAGTATATTTAAAATTAACCCTATATTTTTAGCTTGACCATATTTCTGTTATTAGTTGAATTCAATAAATATTTATTTTCGGTCGGTACCAGGGACCATAATTTTTCCAGATGTAACAGTTAAATGCGACAAAAGGTTTGGTGATAGGTATGAATAACAATTGAGTTTTCCATGCAGAAAAATCAAAACGGCTGATCCAAATGCCACTAAATCCCCTTAAATGTATACAGTCAAAACTGATTGGACTGAAAAAAAGCTTAAACACAAATATTTTTAATATATAGTTCGTAAATTCCAAATTATTTTTAAGATGAACCTAACAAGCTGCGCAAAAAAACCCTCCAAAGGTGCTCGCTTACTAATACAGACGTTGACATATCAGCACTTTCAGCACTTTCATTGTCTCTGCTTCCTTCCGAAAGAATGGCTGTGGTATGACTGAATTGCTAAAACTGCAAATTTATTCTCAAAAATAGCTACGCCAGCACATTTACATTTCCTAACCAAGAAACAAATAATTTGTTTTACTTATAGAAAAATTTAAAATCGTTATTGCTGTCAATGACTATGCTTTTGTGGGCAACGTGAGTGCCAATGCAAGACGGCTAAACCATAACTTGTTAGGTCAAAATTATCCACATTTCCATTAGATGGATGACCCAATGACAGTGCCACACGTTCAGTATGCTCTCAATTAATCAGCTTTTAACTTATATATATATATATATATATATACCTGACAATAAAACTACGCATACTTTCCCAAGCTAAATCATTTTCACATGTATGCCATCGGACATTCTGGTATTAGCAATAACTGGTTTTGTTTTAACATCACTTTTCCCAAGTAACTGGGGCTCAGACGGTGTCCTTCACAGGGACTTGGATCTGGGAGTGAGGAATTTCTTGACCGGATGCCCTTACTGACGCCATCCAATGGCTTTTTCTGTTTTGAAGTTCCAAAGTCGCCCGCTTAGGGAATCGAACCTGGAGCTCTTGCTTACGGTGAAGTTGCACTGACCATTAAGCCACGGCTCCTCATAATGAAATAAAAAGCAATAATGTTTTCAAAAAACACAAAAGTAATTCATAAGCGATACAACTTGAATGAACAGGAGCAACCCCCAAATCCTCAAAATCCATCCTTAAAACCTTGACGTCTTTAAAATACAGTTACCCTCTTAAAGCGTACACAAAATAATCTGATCAACAATACACCACAGCATACAGCACGCTCAGGCCAAGTATCAACCGACATTTTCGGGAAAAGAAGGTCGTGTGAAAGATAGTAAAATTAACAAAGAAGCTCTATGGGCAGAGAGCCAAAGGAAACTCCACAATCTTTTATTAACTCTGCAGTAGATTTAAGTCAACATGAGAAACACTTAGCTGTCCCCCCCCCCCCCCAAAAAAAAAGTTAAAACCCGCTTTTTCGACAGCAATTTACTAGGTGATAATGAAACAATACTAGAGGAATGGACTTTTTAACTATAAATAAGTCTCAATATCTTCCAACTTTGTACTTTGAAATAGTAAAAAACGTGTAGTTTTCAATCTTAATAGTTTTTGAAGACAAATTACTACAAAGAGTTAAACAGCCTATGTATAATAACTTTTCGTGGACCTACAATATTTCAACATAACTATTAAAATATGGAGATGAAAAACGTCCTTAATGAACATCCTTACGTAAAAATGTACAAATTCTGAACTTTATAAAAGTCGCAAGATTGGATTTAAAGACGACGTTAGAAGCGTGAGAAGCACAGACAAACTGACCTTCCTACTTATAAAAAATCTCATTAAGCAATTACTCTTCGATCCAATTCCTACAGAAATTACATTTGTCCTCCACAGCAGCCAATCTGCATGCCAACACGGAACAGAAACAATCAAAGGCAAACTCCAACAGGTTCCAGAAGAGTTAAATAAATTCGGTCGAAGAGCTATAATACCTTTAAAAAATTAGATCAAAACTTTCAAATATGTAAACCAAAGGAGTGTTGCAAATCTTTACACAGCTACATCAACATAAATCTGGCAATTAGGACAGCTCCATTTGAAAATGATAATGGGACCGAACTAAACCTAACTGGACCTTTTAAGATAACTAATTCGTAGTATCAAGCAGGGAAATCTCCTATTTGCTACCGTTTTGAATTTTCTATGTGGAAGATTTTATGAAAAGTTAGCCCAAAATGGACATTGTTGAAAGGATAACTGAAAACTCGACGTGTCTTTGACTATTGATATGAACAATTTTTATGGTGAACAGTTTGCAAAAGAAACAGTGCGATAGAATATGACTTCTATGTAAATAATTTAAAGAAAGAATACTACGGTTGGGTAAAAATGACTCATGAACAGGTTCCCATTAACAGCACACTTGAAATGGGAATAATATTAGTTATTTTGGTAAGTTAATTTGGTTTCTTTTTTTATGTACTAGGAAGTCATCACACATCAAGGCTGAAAGTCACTCGAGGATGANTATTTGCTACCGTTTTGAATTTTCTATGTGGAAGATTTTATGAAAAGTTAGCCCAAAATGGACATTGTTGAAAGGATAACTGAAAACTCGACGTGTCTTTGACTATTGATATGAACAATTTTTATGGTGAACAGTTTGCAAAAGAAACAGTGCGATAGAATATGACTTCTATGTAAATAAGTTAAAGAAAGAACACTACGGTTGGGTAAAAATGACTCATGAACAGGTTCCCATTAACAGCACACTTGAAATGGGAATAATATTAGTTATTTTGGTAAGTTAATTTGGTTTCTTTTTTATGTACTAGGAAGTCATCACACATCAAGGCTGAAGTCTATCCTGAGCCTATATAACAAAAGCTGTAGAGGGAAGGATTACGTTTTTATCGAGTGCTTGTGGAATAACAGGAATCCCTCTTACTAACAGGCACAAAAAATTGAAAACAAAATTAAACATATCACAGATCCTATGTACACCTCTAGAACCCAAAGGAGTCACCTCCAAGAAGAAAAGTTTATCTTAATCACTATGTTTTAGATTACTATTAAGATATTCATATCAAACTCATGTCTGAAAGACAAATTGGGAAGAAAGTGCTTCAAAATATCATCGAAAAAAATGCCCATTATGACAGAAATAAGCAACTTAAGATTGAAATGGCTCAACCACGTTAAAGCGCAATGCACTTCTGTGAAAAAAGTCTACGAAGCAATAATCTGAGGTTGAGTTGTACTGATATATGTATGGAAGTTAAAAAAGGTAAGAATAAAGACTGGTACTGTGTCTCATCACTATATAGTAAATAAGGGCAATAAAAACTCAGATGGGTAGGAAAACCAGAAGTGAGTGAACATTTCAATTTGAATAAATTACTTTCATAAACTCTGCTTTTTCACCTATTAAATACTTCCAGATATTGGCATAAACATACGTTAATATAGACCCATACAAATATATATATATACATATACATATATATATACATATACATATACATATACATATATATATATTGAATGAATGAATTCATAATTATATGCAAATGGGTGTAGATATACTAAAAAGGGAGTATCTAGGATTTAGTTGTCTTTATTGAACATAACGCCTCTCCTGATTTCCTTTCATCCGATCATTTATGTTATTACGTTATGATTTCAATTATTATCTCTCCTATTTACTACATTCACTTTCGTAACGTGGCATTTTATTAAAATTCTTAACAGCTAAATGGGCACTGTGAAAGGAAACTTAGTAAACTAGGACAATGGTTTCCAATATCCAAAAAGGCACAATCTGAAGATCAAGGAAAATCTAAAATGATAATATCTAGGTAGTATTAAAACCAATCTACAATGACTAAAAAGCAGTAGACCACCGAAAAGATAAAAACCTTTATTTAATTAGTTTTACAAATAATTTGTAAGTCTTATGAAATCGCTGAGAATAAAGTTTTTGAAACTACTCCTCTTGAATATACCCGAAAAAAAATTTCTGGCACATTTAAGAGGAGTGTTCTCTGGTGTACACCAATTATTAGAGAATTGTAAACTCTAAATCTCTAATCAAATTAATTTTTCCCTGCTTGATGTAAATGTGAATGACATTGCAAAATCTTGACCAAAAACCTCATTTTTCCTCTTAAACTCACGTTTGTTGGCGCGACTCTCATTACAGAGAGCGCTTATTAATTGATCAGCACTTATTAATGATCGGCGCTTATTAAAGGATGACACTTATTAATAGGAAACGCTTGATGAAAATCAGCGCCTATTAAAGAGCGGAGATTATTAAAGAAAGGCTCTTATCCAAAAGAGGCGTTTACAAAAAGCGCTTATTAAAAAAAGTTGCTTTTAAAGTAAGCGCTTATTTGAAAGATGGTGATATAAAACACAGAATTTCGTAAGGTTTCGTGGGAAGTGCTTTTAAAAAACAGACGATTATCATAGAGAAGAAGTTATGAAAGAGAGAAGACGATCAACTGTGGCGTATTTCAAAAATGGAAGTAATTAAAGGACAGCGCTTAGTAAAACATCAGCTTTCATTAAAAGAACAGCCCTCATTTAAAGAGTAACGTTTAAAAGAAAAGGAGAGGGGAAATTTGGGTAAAGATGGTAATATAGGTAGGCAGGATAATAAATTACAAAAGATAACAAGTAGTAAAAAATCAGAAATAGATAGAAAAGGGTAACTTGAGCATTTAGGTCTACTGTTCTGTGGAATAAACATCTTAAGAAGTGGAAGATAAAGGAGCAGAAGCAGAAAGAAGAAAAATTATGGTAATAATAATAATGGTATTAACAAAATGGTTTTAAACCAGTGCTTACAGTGCTCAGAGCTACCTTATCAGGTGCGTGCATAATAATTACAATAGTATTCGCCCTCAACATTGTTTTTCAGAATTTTAGGTTTTTTCTACTAAATGGATTTAAAAACTGGTTTAAATCGAATGTTTAATCCTATTCTTGGATTATTTTTGTTTATCAATATCACATAATAGTTGGATTGTCTTGGCTTTGAGGTTTTTGTTGTTGCATTGTATGACTTATCGCAAGTACGTGCATTTTTAACTTGACAAATTTCGAAAACAGTACGTCTTAAAAGCAATCTTTCACCAAAAACATAAAGAAAAAAATGGGGTATAATTACACGCTCCGTTGTTTCGGCCAATCTAAAATACGAGTATCAGAGTCGCATATGTTCTGACCCTCACTGAAAGAACCTACTAGCTTAAGAATTTAAGTATGTTTACACACAATTCAAGTATGCTTTTTTAGTTGAGGCAATTTAATGCATCTTTTAAACATGCTATGATGGATTGATTCTATGACGGCAGTTCAAACAACGACCGGCAGAAATTGACCAGAAAACAAATTTCTTAGAAATCAATCAATTTGTTATGCGTTAATTTTTTTTGTTTATTGAAAACTTTGCTTGGGATGAAAGATAATTTCTCCTACTTATGATCTTTCTGAATTGTTGATCGTGTTAAGAAGTGAAAGCTGACCTACAGTAATCTTTGTGTTGTTAAAAATCCCAATTTGATGTAACAAAACATTAACATGGTAGCTAATTTCCTACAAGTGAGGAGGAAATGATCAAGTGCTTTTTTATCAAGCTTTTTCTGGGTAACTTTTTAATTGTTAAGGGAAAAGCCTCAAATAAATCAATGTAAATTGCCTTTTCAAGAAGTCCAGCTGTTGAACTTATTTGTATCGCGCGGAACGCAGGAGACGTAATCTAAAATTAAGGGTACGGAAGAGGGACAAGAACCTACGCTGAAACACCCACAATACAAGTGTCTCAATGAGAAATGTTTTTCTGATCCTTTATATATACCTAAAAAACTAAATGCTTGTACTTAGTGGTGTTTTTGTTGGTGGTGATCATCATCATTATATTAATCATCATTATCATTATTCTCATCGTCATCACCAGCAGTAGCAGCATCACCTTATTACAGAAGAGGCATTAGGCTACCCAATCTTTTAGACATCCAATAAGCAACCTTTATCTCCCCTCATCTTACACGTTCCTCTTCTATCAGTCAAGTTCGTTAAATCACCATACATAATATTTGGTCTTGCTCTTTCCTTTTTTCTATGACCATTTTGTTAAGAATATTTTCCCTGGTCCATTACTTTTCAATTCACTTACACGAAACAAGCTCCTTATTAATTATAATCATAAAAACAAATTAAGTCTTACATGACATGTTCCCAATCCACCGATTTGTGGCTGGGTTTTTTTCTAACCAACTAATTCCCAGTACCCGGCGGTAAGGTCATATATTACAGCTTTTTTTCCTAAAATAAATCATGACCATTATCATTATCTCAATATCATTATAATTGACTTATGTCATTATCACTATCATTCTAATTATCACCATCACATTATCCTTATACCTCATTAAATCCTTTATATCCTTTAGTTCCTATACATCCCTTACATCATTTACATCACTTAGGTCATTTAGACCGTCTAGATCATTCAGATCATTCAGATCATTCAGATCATTTTGATCATTTTGATCATTTTGATCATTTTGATCATTTTGATCATTTTGATCATTTTGATCATTTTGATCATTTAGATCATTCAGATCATTTTGATCATTTTGATCATTTAGATCATTTTGATCATTTAGATCATTTAGATCCCTCACGAAATTCCAAAAAGGTACTTGTAGTTATCTGACTGGTCAGAAATAAAAATTTTGTTCTGAAATATCACCCTTCTGAGCAAAATTGTGCTTCAGTAGCAAAACAGTTCATTTAGTATTTTTGCCAAGTGTCCGATGTGAAAAATGGCGTTTTTTCAAAATAATTGTTTGTTTAATGTTGAATCTAGTTATTTTCAATAGTGCACTATTTTACTGAACCTTTGTTTCTGTTTTGAACGACGCAATTTTGGTGCGACAAAGGGACGTTTTTCTTTACAAATCCAAATTTTTAAGCCTTTCAGAGAAACTCAACACAACAACCATGCCACAAATGTTTGAGGGTAAGTTTCAGCTTCTCTTCAGTGATTCCGGCCATGAACTGCAAAATCAAATCTGAAATCTGAAATGACACTTTCAAGTCTGTGGGAGACCAGATCATTCTATTCTTTCTAAATCTTTAATGCTGAATATTATATTACAGTACATTTATCTTTTGGATGATGTTCGCTTGCTCACTCGGACATGTTCCACGCTTGCAGTGTGGACATCTATTTCCTGGTAATAATACTAATGATGATAATAATAACAATAAAAATAATAATCATCATCATAAAATTTTATGATTTCAAAGGGAAACAAAGTCAAATTACTTGATCTTAGAATGACTAAAGTGATCCTAAGTTTACTGTAACATTACAAATATACTATTAAGCTTTATTTTTTTGAAGGAATACCATTACATGCGTAATGAATAGAGATTTGATGTCGAGTGATGGAATGTCAGGCACATGGGAGCTGGAAATTTTACGTCAAATAACCCATTTATTCCGACTGCGCTTATGGAATTCAGAAACCATTTTTACAGAACAGACGTTGAAATAAATGAATGCTATAAAAGTGGATGCATGATCTTGTGGGGACGAACAATACTGACCGAAAATTAGGTGCATAAAAGATCTTCCCAAGAAAAAAATGAATTTTATGAAAATAATCCCTCTCTTATTTAAAGACTAATTAAACTCAGAAACTGATGTTAAATTTCGTCTGTCTTGAATTAGATTTGACAACAAGGCAATTTTAGTCGACTGAGCAAACATTTTCATCCACTCTTGCCCCTATTAAGTCTTAAATTTTTTTCACCATCTTTCTCTTTTGCTGTATTTTTTATCAGATATTATTTCCATGATTGCCAATTCATTTAGCATTCATAAATTGTGATTATCTTTTATTACGTAGTAAAACAAGATCTTTCGGTTATATTTTAGGTTCTAAAAATAGGAGCTTGAAATTGTTTTTCTTGGCCACTACAAAGTTCATATGAAAAAGTCCTTCTGATTCTTTTGTTTTATATGTAAAAATTTGCTAAAATTAGCTTTTGCTTTACATTTTTATTGCTTTACGTTTTTTATTTAGATGTATCGAGAGTTTGCTAAGCTTGAAACCAAATCCTACGTCTACTTTATTAGGACTTGAGTCTTCCCTAACGAAGGTGAAGATATCAAGCTCTTAAATTTCGGCAGAGCTATACCTGTGCTACATAAAAGTAAGAGCCCTGTTCCACTATTTTCGAATTGACGTCTCCAGAATTAGTTGAAGTCTCTGACAAATATCGTCAGGCATTTTGCCGAATGGAAAACCAATGTTAATCCAAAGCCATTTAAAAGAGGAAGATTTACTCACTGATCTCTTGGACCAACCTTCTAACTAGTTTGATTACAGAGGAAAATGGAAATGGAGGAAGGTGAGGGACTAGAGTAGGTTAAGACTGAGGGTAAAATGACAACATCTTTAGAAAAGATTTCAGAGAAAATGAAATCATAGTTATTTGCTATGCTCTCAAAAGCTTTTAGACTAATTAAATACGACTCGGTCTTCATAAATCATTACCAGTTTATTACCTATAAAATTAAGGCTTAAAATGACGAGACAAGTTAGTGCTTTCATCAAGACATTCTGAAGCATAAAAAGGCTTCAATCACATTTATTTAAAATTTATCACATTTAAAATAATTGGTCTGNAAAATTCATATGAAAAAGTCCTTCTGATTCTTTTGTTTTATATGTAAAAATTTGCTAAAATTAGCTTTTGCTTTACATTTTTATTGCTTTACTTTTTTTATTTAGATGTATCGAGAGTTTGCTTAGCTTGAAACCAAATCCTACGTCTACTTTATTAGGACTTGAGTCTTCCCTAACGAAGGTGAAGATATCAAGCTCTTAAATTTCGGCACAGCTATACCTGTGCTACATAAATGTAAGAGCCCTGTTCCACTATTTTCGAATTGACGTCTCCAGAATTAGTTGAAGTCTCTGACAAATATCGTCAGGCATTTTGCCGAATGGAAAACCAATGTTAATCCAAAGCCATTTAAAAGAGGAAGATTTACTCACTGATCTCTTGGACCAACCTTCTAACGAGTTTGATTAAAAAATGAAAATGGAAATGGAAGAAGGTTAGGGACTAGAGTAGGTTAAGACTGAGGGTAAAATGACAACATCTTTAGAAAAGATTTCAGAGAAAATGAAATCATAGTTATTTGCTATGCTCTCAAAAGCTTTCAGACTAATTAAATACGACTCGGTCTTCATAAATCATTACCAGTTTATTACCTATAAAATTAAGGCTTAAAATGACGAGACAAGTTAGTGCTTTCATCAAGACATTCTGAAGCATAAAAAGGCTTCAATCATATTTATGTTTAAAATAATTGGTCTGATCTGAAAAAAACTGCTTCAGACCTTACACAATTTACTACCCTTATTAGCCCTACTACTACTAACTACTACTACTACTACTTTTCTCTTTCTCTTTCTCTCTCTCTCTCTCTCTCTCTCTCTCTCTCTCTCTCTCTCTCTCTCTTACCAATTACCAATTGTACGTCATTGCAATATTCTTTGTTAAAAAATGTAATGGTAAAATAAAGAACACCAAATGAAGCCTTTTTATATTTTCAATTTCATTTATTCATTAAAGGTGACTTTTAATGGAATTTAAGGTTTTAACAAGAATTAAACACCTCGACTATCACCTTCTATGAAAAATGAAAAACGTAATGAAAACATGCAAAATAATGTGTCGTTTAAAACATCTGGACCATAACACCTTACATTTTTATACCATCACATAAAACAATCACAACAATCTGTACAAGAAAACCTACTTTGTGCTTGTTAGACAATATTAAAATTGTAATTAACTTCAGAAAATCTCTGTCGTTAAATAGTGTGTATATATTATATTCTGTCTGCCAAACATTGAAAATATAACTTCAAATAAATAATTAAGTCTCACAAAACCAATTTAATAATCTCTCTTCTTAATGAATTTTCTGTATTGGACTCTAGTATTGTCGGTAGTCAACATATGTGGCTGTAAACAGCTACCATGCTGGTAAAATTTTAATGCCTCTGGAGACAAGATTTTCTTCCGATATGTGATCTACTATTGGTTGCTATGAAAATACCAATATCGACATTAGTACAATTAAAGTCAGGCTCTCACAAGGAGCCAAGAGTTAAAAAGAAGGCAATAATAACTACCATCTCGCTGTTAGACTCACGTTTATAGCAAAACCTTGACAAAGTTAGTGAAAAAAGTACTAAACCCTGTGTTATATTGTTGACCCTTGATCCTATTGGTTTGTCAAAAAATCAATTAGCTTTAAAATTAGACAACAAAATTGTGACTAAATGAAATGACGTCTAATAAATATTGCTGGCGTGCAAGTCAATCAGCATTACCTTGTGAATAAAACTCATCTAATGAGTACTTCAAAGTCAATTTTATATTTCGAGGAATTACGTTTGGTCTGTCATAACCATCCGACTAATAACTTTTACATGAAAAAGCAGGCGCTATTTAACGCTGATCGATGTTAAGCGGAGAAATGAAGACAAAACAAATAACTGTTATACTTAAAATTTCAATCTCTGTCCTGTATCTCATATATTAAAACACTCGATTTTAACAACGCTTCAAGTATGTTTCTAGTTTTTAACTCAGTTTTTCACATACATCCCCAATTTTAATATAATAGATATATCTTTTTTTTCAGTTTTATTTTTTGAGCAGATGTTTGCACTTACAATATTATAATCTAACTCAATTTCTGTGAAAAACTGGCTGTTAGGTCATAGCGCATTGGAAAAAAAACAAAATTAACTTTCATTATTCACATGTTGGGCGCAAAAGGCATTGCTTTCAGCCAGCTTCTCTAAATTTTGGTAACACTTTAGAGTAACAGTATTAACATTTGACCATCTTGTTAAAACCATTCAGGTGCAGACATTTTCGACTCTTGGGAATTTTTCGATATTTCTCGATAGAAAAGAATTCTTACGGATTACAAACTAATTTGCATAAATTATACACTTTGTTTGGCCCTAATGCTGTTTTTGGCTTCGCATTTTCATTATGTTTTTCCTTTTCCTTTTTGTTTACTAATGTGTCAAAACAGAACCACATTGATAGCAGTTTTTACAGTATATGTAAAATACTGATGCTTATACTTATATTTTGTATATATGCATTATATCCTGTATAAACATTAATTTAATGATAATAATAATAATTTATCTTTTCTTTGTTGGTGAAAAACCAACGACCATTAAGTTAGTATTACAACACCCCTTCAAACAACATTAAGTCATTTAGGAACTCCAAAAGCATAAAAAATAACGTGTCTGGTCTAAAAGAAAGAGGATATCATATAATTCCTTGTAAAATTAAGACGCCGACTGTAGAACAATGCGCTGAAACATATCAGAATATTTTTGTAAAGTGGGGTATGGGTAGGAAGATCAGCTCTTGTACTCTATGTCCATCATGTAACTAACAAAAAAATTGTCCCCAACCGTTCGTTCTGGATGTTGGCGACTATGCTCCTGTTCTTTCTTCGTTCAGGTATAGGTTAAGCAGCTCAACACAGATTATGTCCTTGTCATTTCTCAGCTTTCATGAGAAAAGAATCCTTTGTGACCATGGGCCCTTTGTCTCCAACCGTTTCAGTGAGGATGATCTTCTAAACAGCTTTGTTTTTCACTATGTGATCATAAGAACTGAATTCTCGTTAAATATTGGTTTTAAAGAGAACCACTTTTCATTAAGGTCTTTTTATTAACGTCTTTTCATTAACGTCTTTTTATTAACGTCTTTTCATTAACGTCTTTTTATTAACGTCTTTTTATTAACGTTTTTTCATTAACGTCTTTTTATTAATGTCTTCTCATTAACGTCTTTTCATTAACGTCTTTCCATTAACGTCTTTTTATTAACGTCTTTATATACCCTCAACGTCTTTTAACTAAGGTTTGATTTGTGATGCGTTTTATTCATCACTTAAATAAAACTCTTCGTTTAACTTCGACCTATACACCTCTCAGATTATATTAATCATAGTAACAGGACCCGTGTTCTAAAAAATACGAAAACCAAAAACCTGAAAATAATTTTCTAGACCACAAAATCATTAATTAGCCTCTCAAAACCTTCAAAAAAAAGGTGCTTTTCTGGATGTAGTTTCCAACAACCTGTTTCTGGTAAAAGGCGTGGACTGCTTGTGGCGTTTAAATTTCGTCCATTCAAGTCTACATTCATTTTTGAACTGAAAAAATAAATTATTTTTCACACCGCCACTGCCGGTTCAAAGTCCGGAAGAAAAAGGAGAGGTTTGGACATGGGGCTAGCAACCTCATCAAGAGAAACCAGAACTTGTTATAGACCCACCAGCTAAAAGAACCAAAGAGACTAAAGTTCTGGAAGAAAAAGGGGCCTCATCAAGAGGTTATGCAGTACCAAGTGGTGAAAGCAGTGAGCCAACTGAAGCGACATGGCCAACTCCCTTTCATCAACTAGGAAGATCTACGTCGGGGCATGGGATGTGAGACGAGAAAACTATTGAAAGAAACTGCAAAAAAGTTTTAAGGAACCTGGGATTAGCTCGAGGGAACAGCTTAGGGCAGAAAACTCTGGCGAGCTGTTGTCAGCGGTCTGTGCTCCAGGAGGCGTGTTGGTCTAAGTAAGTAGGTAAGCAAGTAAGTAAGTAAACTTTATACACATATTTCATTTTACTCTAGAATTTATACAATTAGAAAAAGTAATCTGTCCTAAACAAGAGACAAGATTACTCCTGCATAAAAGATATCATATTAAAAGAAAACTGATTACCGATTAAAACTGCATTGGGCTCAAAGGCTTTGCACGGTTTGAGAGTAAGTAAGCTGGTTAGTTAATTAGTTAGTTAGTTAGTTAGTCAGTTAGTTAGTTAGTTAGTTAGTTAGTTAGTTAGTTAGTTAGTTAGTTAGTTAGTAAGTNTCTGGCGAGCTGTTGTCAGCGGTCTGTGCTCCAGGAGGCGTGTTGGTCTAAGTAAGTAGGTAAGCAAGTAAGTAAGTAAACTTTATACACATATTTCATTTTACTCTAGAATTTATACAATTAGAAAAAGTAATCTGTCCTAAACAAGAGACAAGATTACTCCTGCATAAAAGATATCATATTAAAAGAAAACTGATTACCGATTAAAACTGCATTGGGCTCAAAGGCTTTGCACGGTTTGAGAGTAAGTAAGCTGGTTAGTTAATTAGTTAGTTAGTTAGTTAGTTAGTTAGTTAGTTAGTTAGTTAGTTAGTTAGTAAGTAAGTAATACTTATTTTTTTACGCAAGTTATATACTAGTAAAAACTAAAACCCTATCTTAATGTGATGATGAAGCGCGGTTTACTTGATCTTCATCAACAAATCATATGGTGAAACTTACTAGTCCACTAAGTCTGTGAGCAATTTATTCACACTTCTCAATTATCAGCTCGACCGAATTTAGTTGATCAAACCGAATCCAAATCAAGTCAATTCTAGACAAACACGTCGAAATCAACTCAAACCTATCAGCTCGGCTTTAGCTCAGTAGACTTATTTTAAACAACAGACTTAAAAACATTACTAAAATAAGTAAATTTTCAGTTATTTGAGGACCAGATTGTAAAAGTATACATACTTTTGCGCAGGGAAATTTTATTCGCAATTTCTAATTTTTTCCCGAGGTTAATCCCTACTTTCAAATTATATCAAACGCAAATGATAGATAGTAACGAGAATTACAAAGAAAGCTCTTGTAAATTGATGTACTGCTTCAAATAAGTGTCGCAAGCAAGGATTAACAAAGTTTTGTATGCCAATTAATCAGCACTTTTGGGCTAGGTAGCAGAATCATAACAGAATCACTTCGCTCTAGAAGGCACTATTTGTCTTCTTCTCTGTTTGCCTGTATTTCTCCCAGTCTGCTATCTATCTTTCTGACGGGCTTTGTACTTGTATGTGATTTATTACCTAACGTATGTACAAATATGTAGATGGCTCCCTGATTAGGTATTGGTGCACAAAACTTGACAATTTGCTTTTCATGAATGTTGAAACAAGTACAGTCTGGATCTAAAATAATTATGAAAAACTTAATATTGAATGTAGGCATACTTTTTATAAGTTGAACAGCAATAAAAAGCAAAAACTGCAAATTTGGTAAATTTGCAGTTTTCGCTTTTTAAGAAAATTCCAGTAGTCAGGAAAAAAACAAGTCAATACTTTTGTTTGTAGACTCCATATCAAAGTCTTCTTTCAAAATATAATAAAAGTAGGTAATAGACCTTTTAATAAGAAGTGTGATTTCTTTCAAGACGATGTAACTGCCAAAAAAAATCAGAAAGAAAACAGTTAATGGAAAAATTGATTTCCAGTATAGGTATTGTAAAACATTGCGACTTGCTGCAAGTAAATAGCAGTTTCTACCCACTTCTGACGATTGTACTTGCTCAAAGCTGGCGCAGAACTTTTTAACTTTCTGGATCTTTGCTACCCTCAGTTAACTTTCAGGACCGATCACTAAGCAGATGCTTTTCCCCATTGCCTCCATCACAAATAATATTCTAGCCTTTCCTTTTTAAAACATCTGGTCTAGTAAATAGTAAACTTTATAAAAAAGTGAGTGATGTAATGAGTCAAACAGAAGATAAGTTATAGTAATAGTTCACAATTTAGCGTTTGTTAATAGGAAGCTGTACTTGCTAAGCAATAAGAAAACAAAAATCAATGCAAAATGTATAGAATACATCGATTATGTTAAGCTCATATCAAACATTCAGTGCTCTAGCAGACGCAGCTGCTATATGGTTAGCTTTCAAATAGGAGGTTGTGATATGGGGTGTTTCAATACGATCCACAATAGGTACACAACAACACCAAAATAATACAACATCCAAAACCTTTTATAGTAACAAGCAATTAAAATTTATCCTCTGCGAAATAGCGTTAACCAAACTATTCTAGTACACAGACACAATGTAAACAACGAAAATAGAATGTTACTGAACAGGTAATATAAGTCAGCTTTTATGTCACGAATAATCGCTTTAAAACACTCTACATCCACCCAAATTTAGAGGTCCGAATCATTACAATGATTCAATAGAGGTTCCAGATATACAGAGTACATGCTATCTTTGTCTGCAACATGTAATAAACCCAAACCGCTACGAAGGCGTTCCCACCAAACAGCGTGCATTTGTCGACAAAAGTGTTACCATTGGCACAATCTATTCACGTTCTTTCCTCGATGTATTTTATTGTAATGGAAGGAAAACAAGGGGGGAAGGGGGACACAAGATGCGGGAAAATCAAATTGAAAATTATTCAATGAAAGAGCTCACTGTTCTTGTTTCAAAATGTAAGGAAGAACTTGATTAGTAGGTACAACCGCTTAAGGGCAAAAAATGTAGACATGCCAAGCGAACGCGGTTTCCTGACTTATTAAAACAAATGTATATTGCAACAGCAGTATCTTAACTCTGCTGTTTAATTCTGCTATTAAACATATCGAATGGTTCCTTGAAAAAAATTTTAACGCCATTTTGGTATCGCATAGAAAAGTTCAGAGAGATTATTTCGAGCTGCTGAAAGGGGAAGAATAAGAAGGGCGCTTCAGGCAAAAAAAGCAGGATTTGAAAAATTATGAAAAATGGTTGAGACAGCACTATAAAATAGCGGTAGATGGGGTGCTCTGTTTTTTAAATTACTGGATGCAAGGGCAACAGAAAGAGTATGTAGTATTCTTGAAATTTTCAAATATGTGTTTATTTCTCTCCAAGAAGTGATAATCCTTGGAGACGAATAAAGACTAATCCTTATGTTGCTAATGGTAATTAGATACCACTGTACCGAAATGTAAGTAGTACTCAGCCCACTTTGACATTTAAAATTTGAGTAAGGTTTGAAAAATCGCTAATTTGTCAATGTGTTTACACGAGTCAGCAGTAATCCTAGTCTAAACTATGTTCATGGATTCGTATTCAAAAGACCAAAGAGGAGACCCACATAAAAATGCATGCAGTGAAGTAAAATTCCAATAATACCCTCACAGCTTTTACAGACTAGAATATCACATACTATTACTGCTCTTTCCAAACCAATGTTAACATTTTCTAATAAAGAAATTAAAAACTTTTGCTTGTTGATAATACCAGTGGTGCCCAACCTTTTGTGTGCCAAGGACAGGTTTCAACGTTTAAGAACTTTCTGAGGACCGGTCCATGAATAAATGGCAGATTTACAAATTAAAACTTAAACATCGGGTCTGTAAGTTGTTATATTTGAACTAGTTTAGGTTCTTACAAATATATACATCAATAAAAGTAAAAAGAAAAACCATAAACACTAAAATTTATTAAAATGTAAACAACAAAAAAAGAATGTTGTCATACCACTACCCGGTAGGTATTTCTCTACGGCCCGGTGGTTGGGGACCCCTGGAATATACCATTTATTAATATTCTTGACCCCCAATGAAAAAGACAATAAGTGCCTTTTATTATCGGTGGAGGTATTAACGTTCAGTGGGAAAGAAAGAAAAATGTCGAGTAACAATAGTAGAAGTTACAGTAAGTGGCGACGTCAGCATGCATATTTCCCACACCTTCATACAGGGCCAAGATGTGCCAAGTGTGGCGGAATATTTCAGTCTCTTTCCTAATACCAATCTCTTCCCTTTGTTGAAGATCTGTGAGTAACTGGAAATCATCTTCCATATCCAACAGTTTGGTGGTATTTGCATTCAAATATTTAATCATTGCAACTTGCAAACATTGCGACTACTATATTTGAAAATGATAGTGCACATAATTAACTCCTATGATAAAAAAACATATAAGCTATTTTCAAAAACAACAAAAAAAACGTAGACAACCATATTTCCTCATTTTTATGTTTAAAAGCTTTAAGTGGCTTTTACGAATAAAAAATGTTTATGGAGTAATTGGGGCTCCTAGTAAAGTGACGTGTTCATCTCATTGGCATTTTCGAGGCAGAGGTCCAAAATCAAGGTAATTATATGGTAAAGTCTGCCCTTATGCTAACCATCTATTGGGACAGTGGTGTAAAAGTTTGCGGCATTGGAGCTGTAGGAAAATCAAAATTCAAAGTTTGGAAACTGCTTTTATCTTGTGACAACTTAAAATCTGACCACAAATAAAAGCAATTTTTATGTGACCTAATAAAATAAAATAACTTGTGATCTTTTCCAAGAAAGTTAAGCAATTTTTTAAAATGCCAGCATTTAGGAAGGGACAGAACCTAATTTTAGCCTTACCCTTAAAATGTCTAAATATACTCCCCAGAATTATCACTGGTCATATTTCTCTGATAAACAATCATACTCTCTGGTTAGATTTACGTAAGAACAGCTCTGAGGAGCAAGGTGAGAATTTAACAAGATCGCCTTATTTGTAACCTACCAGAGGATTTAAATGGGAGAATTTTCCTCTGAGTGCCAAAATGCAGCCAATCAGTCCCGGCAAAACAATGCAGACACTTAATTAGTATTTTGATGGTTATTCGGTAGGGTCTCTATACTTGCAAGAGAGCTTTCGGTGCTTAACACATTTTTCCTCTACCATAAATTATATAGTCCGCTACACGCACAACAATATTATGTCCTGTTAGATTTTACTTTCGGTTATCGTACTAAACATTTTACAGTACGTATATAGGGGCAACACACTCTCCTCGAATCTTATTCTTCAAGGGACATTAGTCTGACTTTACTAAATAACAGTAAGTAGTTCCTTGACAAATCTTTCTCCTTCCTGTACGTTTTCTAAATATTGAATAAGCCGACATTGCCACTGAGACTCATACTAGTTTAATTTACTGCTACGGTATTGTTATTGTTGTACAAATCGTCTACAGAAATTAGATCCCCTTAATTCTGAGCATCACTCCCATTTTTACCTACGGACCCGTTGTCATACGATTCTTGTAATGACTTGACCATTTCCTTCTAAATTTCAGACAACCTTTTTTCGTCTCAGGCCTATTTACCAAATGAAATGGAAGACAATTTTTTAAAAAACCTACATTGGTAAACTCTCAAGAAATACTATCTGTACAATAACGTACAGGTGCTCCCAGTAGCTCTGTATTCCTCCCACAGCTCTCTTCCTCCTAAAGATGAGCATACTATGCTTGTACCGTACTCAGTTTAACCATTTTTCGACATACAAGTAATATGAACAAGCAAATCGTCTATTTGACCACTGCTTTTTAACCCAGAGGTAAATTTAAGCAAACATTTCAAAATTTCCCAGCCCCCTACTCCCAATGGCTAATGCTCGCTGAAAGAAATAAAAATCACCCTTCCCTTGTCAGGCTGAAATATAAATACCTGCTGGCTTTTTTCCCCCTTAATAACCGTTGGAAGTGATGTAATCTTTGTTAATATCCGATAATCTTTTCACAACGTTTAAGGTATACATTTTAACTAATTGGGTTATATTCTACTAGAATTGCTTAAAGAGGGATAGAGTGGTAAAGCTCTATGTATTGATAAGATCAAGTTTCGAAGCGCTGTTGTGACGTATTGTAATTAAGTTTATACCAACAGGTCTGTTATTCTTATCTGACCTTCTTTGTAATAAATATCTTGCTTGTTTTTATTAAGATGCTGAATTTGCTGAACTTGCTGAACTTACTGTAAAAAGACTTTGTATGCACTGGTGAATCGTACTGATCAAGTAGTTTAAAATGTACCGTATGTAAATGCATATATACTGAGAGTCAGTTTCCTAAAAATTTACTCTCCAAACTTAATTTTCTACTCTATAGGATAGACTACAAATGATAACAGCAAGACAGACAGGCTTTACCAGTCATATTGTTGACAAAAAGAAACTCGAGAGCCTGACTCTTACAAGTAAGATAGAAGAAACAGAGCAAGAGTTGGAATAGAAATACCTAAACAACATTGCAAAATGGATGGGAAACAAATGGGGCAGCATCACTTTGTAAATCACGATGACAAAGCACATTGGAAGGTTCTAAATGAATGAATGTATAAATAAATGAATGAATCGATTGGAATGATACCGACAAGTTCATAACAAAGGTTTCTATTCAAATCAGGCCTTGCTACTCTTTTAAATGTAAAAGCTATGTACTAATTTTGTCCTGTTTTTGTTCATTACTCAACGAAGGACACCTGTCAGGCTATTACAGTTCAGCCATTTTTAATGTATTGTTATTACTACTATTATTACTCCTACTATTACTATTATTATTATAATCTTGTATCATCATCAGACTAAAACTGGTAATGCATAGTCTACTTTCAGGTTACATCTGATCGCTTGAAAAACTGTGCATATTGTCTATGTAGAAAACATAAATGGGTCTTCCTGCCATTTAGCCTCTTATATTCAGTACTTTCTAACAATCTCGGCCGCACCTGTAAGCCACGCTTTCTGTTATGGCTGTATTTCTGGTTCAAAGTCAACCTCTGCAATGTAATTCTTGAACTACTCCAAACGCCCTGATGACCAGTGATAATATTGCGACGATGATGATAATGAAAGTGGTAGCGGTGAGGGTGATAGTGATAGAGACAGAAAGAGTGATAAAATGAGTTTCCAATCATTTTAGTCCCATAATCATGACCATGGCCGTCATCATCATCATCGTTGTTCTAGTGAAAACTCTACGATCACTTTCCTACATGGGAATTCTTGTTATTTTCAGTTTCCATACCCTGACAACCTTTGTTTCTATGCCTTCATACTGTAGCCCCTCTCTTGTACGAGAAGGGAAAAAAATGTCTACTCTTGGCGGTCATACACAAAGAAGATTACCTAAAATGTCATTTTGTTTAGCACAAATATTTCTTGCGTTTTTATTGTGAGCTTACCTAAAATGTTTTATTGTTTAGCACAAGTATTTCTTGCGTTTTTATTGTGAGCCTACCTAAAATGTTTTATTGTTTAGCACAAGTATTTCTTGCGTTTTTATTGTGAGCCTACCTAAAATGTTTTATTGTTTAGCACAAGTATTTCTTGCGTTTTTATTGTGGGCTTTCCTAAAATGGTATATTGTTTAGTACAAATTTTTCGTGCGTTTTTATTGTGGGCTTACTATTTCTTAGAAACACGAGCAATTATACAAACGTTTAGTGCATATAATGATAATCACTATAATGGATACACAAATTAAAAATCGATCCACAAATTAAGCAAAAGAAATCAACGAAGACGGGCTGTTTCTTCTTCGACTTCCTGAAGAGTTTTACTCCCAGGTTTAAAACACCAACCAACCTATCATGGTCTCCTTTGTAGTTTGGATAGTGTTTTGAACCCGATCGTAGCACTCTTTTAGGCTGTACAACTGATTGCACCACATTGGGTGACTTGTTACCATCAATAAAATAATAAGAACTTTGTCTGTAAACGCTGTTTCATGTACGTCTTGGTGGCTGTTGGTTTGATACTCACCAGAAACCAAATCTGTGAAATCTGATTCTGCGGTTGGATTCTTGTCAGTGGCGTCTTATTTGAAGACTATCGAAGACCTAGTTAATTGTGAGACAGCACTGTAAATAGTTAACTTTTTAGCAACTTTGCTATCACCATTGCACTTATCAGCGAGACTAGGAGCATGGAGTAAAAGGAGTTTGGGGCACTGAAGCTTAGTCATCTGTGTAAACCTAGTGTCAATTGGTAAAATCTTACTCATGGCGTTTGTTTACAAGAAAATATGCTGTAAATGATACATATATACATATAATGTGTAAATATATATCCAATCCAATGTTTTAGAGGGTGTTCAAGGCAGTTAACTTTTACTGAAGAAAATTTTGCTTAAGCATAATTTAATAAGTTAAAAGAGTTGTGCAAAAAAGACCAAAAGTAGCTGCAATTACATAGAATCAACGCTACTAAATCAGGGTTCTTTGTTTCACCTTAAGACTAGGCACTTATCCCTGAAATGTCCTCCACTGCAACACACCCTTTACCCTCTAATCACTTTTGAAGTTCCCTAATATAACAACTAACTCAATTACTTTTCTTCTTCACACCTGGTCCTTCTAATTCTTACTAAAGCTACAAAAAAAGTTGTGAAAAACCAAAACTATTTTACAAATTCAGATCGACCAAATCTTAATCCATCAAATTTCCAATATATTCCATACTTTCTACGATTATTGTTGTGCGCATGCGTGTGTTTCTTTATTATAAAAAAAACTTGTAAAGATTGCCTTTTAACATTAAGAAATGCACTTAAGAGCACGTTAAAAGAAAACAACAAGAAAAAAGTCAAAACCTGAGAAGTCAGGCAGCATATACTCTTTTGTTCATTGTCTTTTGGCCTTTTGGACAATGTGGAAAAAAAGCCATTGGAAAAGATTGCTTTTAAACAATCATAAAAGTACTCAAGCGCAAAAGCGGCAAAAACGTAGGAAATACGGAGTACATTGGAACCTTGTTTATTGAAGGTAATGGTGATCATATTTCTTTTTATATGAGCTTGAGGCCGAAGAGACAATTAACAACCGAGTATATGCTGCCTGACTTCTTAGGCTTTGTCCTTGTTTTGTTATGTATCCTAAAGCGATCAGGATTATTTTGGGGAAAATTGCGTAAGAATTCAAGTCCCTCAAATATGGCACGTTTGTGGTTGCTCTCTCGAAAATCCATCATTACCATATCAAAGAAAACTCCATGAATTTAGTAAGCAGGCACTAGCGCAGTTTAACAATAACATTCTCGTCAGTTACAAAACTAAATTGAATACGTGAATTACAGAACTATTAAGAGGATCGAGGAAGACAGAGATATATAGAAGTATAAATGATGACCAAAATAATAGATCTCAGCATGTCATCTTTCGGTGTTTGTTGTTTCAAGATCATCTTCCTTTACGATTAGCTAAACCTAATCATTCTCATCTGAAATTTCATTTAAGGGACAAATTGCATTAAGCCGTTGAAACATTTCCTGTTATAGTTTAAGTCTTATAAATGTCAACAATCAGATATGAACTAATTTGTTTTGAGCAGCCAGCGCTTACAACTCAATGAACTTTTCATTGACCCGTTCAGCTCTTTCTTGAATTATGTTATTTAAATCAATGGAGAACTTTATCTTTTTCATAGGGTTGCTTGCATCATTGCTCATTCATCCAATAAATTAACATGAAATCCAAAATTAACTTAAAATAGATTCAAAGGAACAAGGAAAACATGTCACTCGCGCACGTAGTTGGAAAAAGTTATGCAGAAATGTTACAAAGTATCATCGGCCTCTAACAAAAGAGGGGGGTGGGGTAAATTTCAAACTGAAATAACGGGCTACAGGCATTACCTAAAACTAACAAAATATGCCAATGCAAAAAACTCCGCTTTATGGGAAAGAAGCTTAAGGTGGTAAACGCCTTTTTCATGCTATGCCTAAATTAAAACATTGATAAAGAGGTCTTCAAATTAACTATTTGGTTGTTGCGAGATAATTTCTTTAAAACACCCAGCTACGTAAATTCAAAAGATGACATATGCAAGGAGAAAGTGAAGTATGTATCAATTGACAAACAAAGCCTTAGTTTGAGAACTAAACTAGAAAGAGTATAAATTTCCTAGCTCGACAGTCGTGGTGTGAGGTAGGCAAAGTAATCACGGATGATACATATTAGGGCATATAGGTTCAAACGTAAATGAATAAGAAAACAAAAAACCTTCAGATGTAGACAGTATACGCGTAACTGAGCAATGCACTCCATATTTATTGCATCAGCATCTGTGTTTTAAACATAAAATTAACAAAAAAGGTTATAGACACTTGCAAGGCGTTTATACAACTGTAGCTACGCTTCTGTTCAGATTCCCAACAGAAACAAAAAAAATTGAAAACCAAAAAAACTCCTGTGCCACTTCAACAAGCACCCATTATTGCCTTTAGCAAATTCTTCCCCTTATCGCCTAGAAGAACAAGTATAGGCCCAAAAGATCGAAATGAAAGGTTTTTTCTTGGTTATGGTATATTGAAATCGCAAAAGCTCTGTGTTGTGTAACTGGGTAAGGAAGGTGATATATGTTTACAACTGTCGAGTTAACTACAACGCTTCATACACTTCTTGCATTTTTTTCGAAATAGCCCTTGGATTAGCAGATTAAACGGATTATATCAGCTTCTAGGTCAGCGACTCTAGGAGTAGTAAACTGGGTTTTTTCTTGCAAAAATTAATAAAATAGGTATTAAATTAATAATTCGTAAATGTATATACGTATTATTACTCGATGCGGGGGTAAACAATATTTTTCCCACATCTAGTAATAATCTATCCCACAGATTTTGTAAGAATATTATGGACTGGCAAGTTCATGTTTTAGTTGTGTAAACTTGGATGATATTTCGCATAAACTGTAAATATTGGACAGTCTATATAAGGCCATGAAGATATATTCAACTTCGGAAGATTTATTTATATAATATTTTATGTAACGGATCCAGTATGGGACTATTTGATGTAACCGGTCCAGTATGAGGCAACTCCTGCATGAAATACTTCTCTTGTTGCATGAAAGTCAGCAGTACTTTTGGGTCAAAAATGGTTCAGTCAAATAGTATAAATAGTGTATAGTATAGGATTTTCAAAAAATGAGCAAGTTTATCGGAGTTGCTGAGTCTTTGTCGACGTAAAGACTGTGGCAGTTTTATTTTTTTGTGCCGGAACACATGGTTCGACTTTAAGATTCAGCTGACCGTTTGTCGGTGGTTCCGGGTCATGGTTCGGAAATCTCAAAATTTATAATTGAGGAGTTTCTATAATGTAATAGAATCTTTAACATACTGGGGTTTTTCTTCCTAATTCCTAAACATCAGCGACGCCGGGGTTCTAAGACATCCTGGACAGGCGCTAAAGTATCGTTTATAGAGAGCACTTGAGAGTATTGTAAATTCTTACTAATATTTTTTTAATATTCTTTTTTGGGACTCGTAGTAGTATATTAACCATCTACGTTATATTCTTTGAATTTTTGAATTTTAAACCACTGTTTCGGGTTCTATGAGTTAACTATGTCTTAAGCATAAATATAAAAATTTGGATATTTTTTGTACCAGGATGTATATCAAACAAGGTTATTTCATGTTGCATTTATTTGTTTTTTACTATTGACATATATTATGATGCCTACAAGCAGTGAGTTTTTCTTTTACTCGACAGCAAAATTAAAGTTTCTTTTACACAAATTTTTATATCTAAGATTCCTTTCACTATTATCAGATGATTTAAATATTCCAGCTGTTAGGTTGTCTTGTCACTTCCACTTTTCCAAAAGAAATATCACATAACCTAAATTTTTACAATTTTTGTTATTTAGCAACAGATTTAGTATTTAAACGAGTAAATGCGGAAATCTCCTGTCGAATCATCCTACAACAGTATTCGATATTTACAAGGAATAGATCGAATATTTAATGAAACCCAAGTCTGCAAATACCGGACTTAAACAGGGATTTTTCTATTTTTAGATTATATTTTATCGAGTATAACTGTATACGTAAGTGTAACATAGAATGGTTTCTTAAGCAAGATGTGTCAAAACTGCTGACTTTAACATAACGTCAAAGATTATCGCAACTAAATCTGTGATGATTGCTAACATTCTTTACAAACAGTATCCGCTAAAAATGTATAATCACATAAGATGTCAACAAACACAGTTCACGATTTTCAGCAATTCACAATGTATAGGTTGATATACAAGAAAGATTGCTATACACCAGACCAACAGTGTAGCACGACTTCTGAATAGCCGCATTGTTGATATAGCATGACAACAGAAATTTAAGTCCTTACGAAACAAACTTGATTAGCACAAGTGCTCCAAATACCGGTAATACCAATAAATAATTAGTGTCAATGTAGTCATTCCCCACATGTATATATGTTCTACATACTGAACATCTTACCAAGAATCCGTCTCAAAGCACTATATGGTGTAGATGTAGGAACTTCATCGTGTTATCAGTCATGATAAAGCTACATTTTAATTTAATCAGCTTGGGTTTCTAATGACACATTATTCCTTTTCCGTAGAGTTGTCAATGGATATTTTGGACTACAACAACTCTTTGTTGAGTGCCTCGATCACACCACAAAGAGTTCAGGCAGAAAAAAATATGGCCTCCTCTAATGTTACGTCGTTGTACTGAGGTATTTTGATTAGTGATACCTAATCTTACAAATTGTTGAGAGCCTTAAACATATAGAAAAAAGAAGAAAAATAACTACCCTACTATTTGTCCAAGTAAAGAGAGAAGCGGATTGCACCATTTTTGCGACAATTCAAAAGAAAGCAAGTCTGACTGACCAGTACTGACCAGCACTGACCAGTACCTCAATAATACCTTAATCCATCCAATCGTAGCTCAGAATAGTGTCATCATCACTTCTTTTGGAACAGCAAGAAGTATTGTTGACCCATGATCCCTATATGACTAGAGAAAGAAAAACAGCCATCTTGCGAAGGTGCTTTTAGCTAATGGATATATTGCCGAGTCAAGAGAGCCTTGCATAAAAGCAAGGAAGCCAATCCTCAGGAAGAAAGGGAACCTATGAGGCGAATGTCTACCCTGCATCCAAAACACCAGTGATCACTAAAGACAAACTGAAGAGAAAAACAATATAGTTTGAGGCTAGATTGTATGGATTGTGCTGGGTCCTACATTAATGATGGGTCCAAGCGTTCCTTTGGTCAGTGACAAAGAAGTACAAGATAGCTAGGAGTAAAAGAGAGCTGTTAAAAAAGGCGACAATAAGAGTTGTGGAATAGCAGAATAAGGGTGAACAGATTACATCAGTACACGGAGAAAATAAAAAGATTAAAAGCAATACAAAAACAAAAAACTGAAAAAATAATTCATTTCTTACGACGCAGCAATCACACTTACATGTATGAGCGATTGTAACCCATATCTTCTTACAGATACTGATTCATATGAAGACTTAATCATTGAAGTCATTCTATGATTGGAAGGTTAAATGCTTTTGGGTATCAGAATGATTGCTGGACGTACATTGCCAAGTAATTAAACGATATATCGAGTCCTATAAATTGAAAGCCAGGGACAAAATTAACAAAACCTTTTTTTTAATACCAATAGAAATCTTTTGTTTCTAAAAATTAATTTGTATTCATACCTACTATAAAACGAACCTGGTGATCTCAGCCAGCTTGATTTCTGTGCTAAAGCCAAAAAGGTCAAACTGTCGATCACGTGACTGAAATGGTAAACTCTATTATATGTCTTCGTTATCGGTCGTCTTTTCACTAGTAGGTGGTCACTAAACTCTAATCTTGTAAAAGGTAAAATGCATGCAATGCCTTTAAAGGCTGGTGCAGAATCCAGGCAATACTTAAGCTGATATTTTTTCATTCTTTCTTCAAATACTATCAGAACGTTTTTTAATTTTCAACCTTATCTCGGAGCTGTTAATATTCACGATGTAAATATACTAAATCATACCTTGTGAAATAATATAAAAACAAATACCGACATAATTCGAAAAAGCTTAGAAGCAACAGAAGTTTGCAATTAATGATGTTTGTCAAAAATCAGCCGTGGGGATAAAACTGAGTAAGAGAAAGAGTTTTAGAAGATTTTATGCCATCTGGTAAGACGATACAGTTTATGGTCCCAACCCAAAAGATAGAAGACAGATTTAAAAAGCCTGAACAAAGAAGAGTAATTTATCATCATTCACATTGAAACTAGATTTGACTGAATCGCAACCGGATCCTCATCCACAGAAAAGGGCTGGGCTCCCTAAACATCACTGTTAACACTTTAGATCCAAGGCCCAATGTTAAGCTCTTTTCGACTCCTGGGCCAGAATCAAAAGATGGCAATTGCACTGAACACAATTGGCCTAATAACTGATGTCGGTTATTACGATGACGATCTTTGCCACAATGACGATGATGAAAATGATATTAAAAAGGACAACGATGATACCTATAAAATACCTATAAATGGCAGGTATATAAAAATCATAAAGTTTACCTACCATGTACAGTATGATCCACGATAGTTGATTTATCTTGCTTAACTCAAACACTTCGAAGTGAAATTGACATTTTTATGATTTACCGTAAACTGTAAAAATGTGTGCAACCTTCACCCTCGCCCTTTTCCTCGCAAAATACAATAAAATCAGTTGTTTATTCCACTTGCTATAACATTTATCACGCCTGAATCTAATGCCTGCCAGTTGTGTCCTGGAAAGATCTTTAAGTCACAGGATTGAAATAAAATGTTTTTTGCTAATGTTTGTGCATATTTTTGTATTCGGCAAATTAGATAGGAAGAAACTACATAAATCCTTTCTTACTTCCTTACTTTCTTTCTCCCTTTAGCGTCTCCTTTTGCCATAGCTGTGGCGTTTGACGGTGTATGAGACTCTTCCACCTGTCTCTATCCCTTACACCTTCCTCGCTGGTACCCACTTGTCTCATATCTTCCTTAACTGTTTTCCTCCACCTTTTCTTTGGTCGCCCAGATGGTCGCCTTTCTTTTACATTTAAGTTCAAAATTCGTCCAACGGGATCCTCCAGATTTCTCCTCCTGACGTGACCATACCATCGCAGTCTTCTTGTTTGCAGCAATGTTTCCAATGGTTCTACTCCACATGTTTGTCATCTCTTCACTACTGATACTGTCTTGCCAAGTTACTCCTGGTATGTACCGGAGAATTCGTCTGCACAGCTTATCAGCACTGTCTTCAATCTATCTATCAATGGCCAGCCCTCCGAGAACTGACCCATGAATTAAAAATTCATCCTCTAAAAAGTCACAAATCTTTTCTGTTGTTGCAAAGCACTAGTTAAAGTAGCCCTACTCTTCTGAAAAGTTCTTCTGTATAAAAACACGGCAAATGACAACAGCTTTCTAAGGTGCTTTATGAGAAAGAATAGCATTTATTTATATTTTAAACAATACAAAGGAATATGGGCCTTGGATCTACCACTTCATGATCGCAACCACACCAACAAATATGGGCACTTTTTCTCTATATCGTATCAAATATTTGAACTCAAAACACAACGAAACAAATAAATTTTGTCAACGTGTGAATAACTTTAAATTTAATTAAACCTTGGTAAGGTTACCTTATCTTTTAAAACATTATGTTGCTTTTCTTTTTCAGCCTACACGTGGTTGATAAATAGGAAATGCCTTTCAAAATCAATTCTTTTATTCTGAATTTTTTTCAGCCTCGGTCGTTGGACAGTACATACATGCACTGCGGGTAAAGAAAAAATGAAATTTAGATGTGGAACACCAATACCAGCACAGTTATATCCTTTTAAGACAATATATCAAATCACATATGTTCGGGATCAAATTTTGGCGATCCAATAGTACTTAATTTTAACTAAAAGCTACTACAAACTGTCTTTGTGTTACAAGTTTGAAAACATTGTTATGCTTCTGTGTCACCAAATGTATGTAAGAACAAATACAAATTGAGTGCAATTCAACATTTGTTTGTAATCCTCTAAACCTAAAAACCTCTCTCGTCTGAGGTTTCAAAAATTCTAATAGCTTTGTGAGTTTCTTCCATCTTAGCCATTGCTTGTCATGTGCGGTATTTGAAATATATTAAGTAGACAACAGGACTGTGTCCTTTACCTTGTATGCGTGTACTATAGNGTTCGGGATCAAATTTTGGCGATCCAATAGTACTTAATTTTAACTAAAAGCTACTACAAACTGTCCAATAGTACTTAATTTTAACTAAAAGCTACTACAAACTGTCTTTGTGTTACAAGTTTGAAAACATTGTTATGCTTCTGTGTCACCAAATGTATGTAGAACAAATACAAATTGAGTGCAATTCAACATTTGTTTGTAATCCTCTAAACCTAAAAACCTCTCTCGTCTGAGGTTTCAAAAATTCTAATAGCTTTGTGAGTTTCTTCCATCTTAGCCATTGCTTGTCATGTGCGGTATTTGAAATATATTAAGTAGACAACAGGACTGTGTCCTTTACCTTGTATGCGTGTACTATAGCTCAACAACGATCATAAATCAAAGACCACTAACAGACCAAATTTATATCTTATTGTGTGATTTCCTATATAACCTTAAGGTAAAGTAGATAATGTTATCAAGCATAATTCATCACATGAAAATCGTAGACAACCAATAAGTACCGGATCTTCTTTTTCCTCAATACTATGATAAGGATTATTTCACATTTGTGTGAATCAATCTAATAAATGACAGGATCTACAATTTTGTCGTTGGATGAAAAAAAACAGCTTCGTGGTATCATGTGAGGTAGGTAAAGCTTAGGACACCAAAATATATCTCAGCCTACAACTAGAACTGATCTCGTACGGCAATGAAACCTTCCACGATTATTAAAGTGCATACTAAAATTTTAACAAATAAGAATCTATTTAATTTTCAAATTTGATTACCATACTACTATAGACTTTTTTAAAAGCTGCAGTCATCCAAGATGATGTTTATACGTCGAAAGGTGGTCTAAAGCGCTGATACAGTACTATTAGGTACTTGGATTCAGTGCAATTAAGGCTTTTCAGTGACACACATCTTGCATTTTGAATACTACACGTAGGCCTATTCAATACATTAATAATAATATAATATAATATAATATAATATAATATAATATAATATAATATAATATAATATAATATAATATAATATAATATAATATAATATAATATAATATAATATAATATAATATAATATAATATAATATATAATATAATATAATATAATAATATAATATAATATAATATAATATAAAATAAGATAATACAATACAATACAATACAATACAATATAATATAATATAATATAATATAATATAAGATAAGATAATACAATACAATACAATACAATACAATACAATACAATATAATATAATATAATATATAATATAATATAATATAATATAATATAATATAATAATATAATATATATATATTATTAATTGCAATTTAATTATAACGAATAATATTACAACTAATTTAACTTATTTTAATATTACAATTTTACTTAAAAAACAAGTTAGATAGGACATGCTACGAAGGAACACTTGAAACACATTGGAAATTGTTAAAATGTCACCCCTATAAATCAACTTAACCAGTGGAGAAGCATTTTTACAATGAAAAAAGCAGAGGCCATGTGTGTAGTTTTCATGACAATGACCCGGTCAAGACAGGAGTGTAGCTGTGATGAGAAAAAGCATAAGAAGGCTGACAGGTTTGGCAGGATAAACAATTATATATATTGCGAAACGGGTGAACACAAATAATGTCTTGAAAATATGTATGAAAATATAATACTCCATATCTAATAGTCGTGTACGTACTAATACGTTATTGAATTCTTTCTCCCTCTCTGTTCTTTCCTACTTTCATATTGACAGGCTCTTCCTTTGTTAAGCCGTCTAGGTTTTAGTCTTTCTCCATAAATACCTGTTTTTTACTGTTTTTTTGCCATTCGTCAAGTATCCCTCCGCATTTCAAGACCCTTTTGCAGGAGTTTGTATACCTTAATTTCAGACGACCGATTAGGCAAGTTCCATCTCCAAGTTCCATCTGCAAGTTCATCGAGAAAAAGAACTTTTGCCGGCCACTTGTCGTCCACTTGTTTGGTCATTTGGACAGTTGACCAAACCACCGTATGCGACTTCGTCGTCTTAATTTCAATTGCTTCTACATTGGCTCGTGATAGAAAAACGTTACTGTTCACAAAGTCATCCATTTCATTTTCAAAATTCTCCTTAAATGGGTGTAGAAGTTCATTGTTTTCACAACTATGTAGAAGCAGACGCATTAGAAACTGATCGTAAATTTGGAACTTGATAAAGGAATGAGGTTATGCGAGTCAAAAACTCGAGATCCTAACCAGGCCAATGCGGAAGATACTGCTTGGATTCGTGAGATTATGTTTTCCTTCATCGAACAGTCATTTTCCACAAAGCCGCTAAGATACTTTAACCTCTTAACATTTTTGCACCATCAATGGAAAATTCATGCCCTGGTCCGACGCACATAGTTTCCATTTTTGTGACATTAATAGACAAGCCAATTTTTCCCGAATCGTTGCATGGCGTGAGCAGAGTTTAAAGACCGACTGGGGAGTCACTGAAGATGGCTATGCAATCAGTATATTTCCCACCTCTTATAAATTCTATTAGCACTTTGCTTCTGAGACTAAACACGTCACAGTCGTAATGAAACCTAATGTTGATACTGTAACGATGGTCAATGGATCTGTAGGCAATTAATAGCAAGACAGCAGTGTTTATACCAGAGCCAGTGGGGGCCAACTTACACCCTCGCTTTAGACCACTGTTCTTTCGAAGGGTTGGAGTCAGTTCTACGTCAACGATAAATCGTGTATCCACATTCAAATACATTTTCTGGATCATTTGGACGAACTTTGGAGGGTATAAAGTCTGCTCAAGATTTTTAAAAGTAGATAATGGTTCACTGTATCAAATGCCTTCATAAAACTAGCAAACACAGTATACACATTTTTTCTTCTTTTTTTCTTTTTTTTTGTTCCTTGCATTTATCTCTCATTCTCTCCCACAGCTGTCTGAGTGTAAAATTCCGTATGTAAAACTTGTGCCTTTTCTATAACCAGACTCAGATTGAGCTTCTCCGCTATGCCTTTTAGTCTTTGTAAAAGGATATCAACGGACAACTTTCTATCAATTATTAAGAGGGGTATTCCTCTGTAGTTTCCGCACTGACGTCGGTCTCCTTTTTTGCAAAGTGTGGTGAAGTTAGGGTAAGTTAGGTTTGATGGGTTATCCTTTATAGCCTAATTTTAATTCTAATTCTAATTCTTTCACACACATACACAAACACACAATACACCAACACACGCATACACACGCACACACGCATACGCACACACACGCATACGCACACACACACGCATACGCACACACACATACACAACACATACACACACACATACACACACACATACACACACATACACACACATACACAAACACACGCATACACACGCATGCACACTCATACGCATACACACACACATACACACACACAAACACACACAGCTTACCCAGCACTGTTTATTCAAGCTGTTTTGAATAATAATTCGACACAGGACAGAGTTATCAAACACCAAGAGTAAGTTAATTGTCTGTTTTGGAACATAATATCGCACAAGACATTAAAATGAGCACTTGTGAAATAATTATCAATCCGAAGCATTATGATTATACTCGCTACTAAAGAAAAAAAAATTCAACTCGATCCCATAAAACAAATAAACAAACTATTTAGAACGGTAAAGATCCGTTATGTATTATTGCTCAAGTGTTAACATTTAAAAATACCAACAAAGGTTTAAATTAATGTACCAACCGGTTATAGAGATGTGTGCCTGTGAACTGATACCTTCAGAAAGAGTTCAATTAATCTGTTAACAAACTACTAAACTAGTTCTCTGTCGTACCTTAAAAGCCATCAATCCCGAAAATAAAAGCCCAAAAATTACTTCTAAAAATGCCTGCAAGGGAAAACAGCGAAATAGTTGGCAACGGAAACAAGTAATTGCTCTCTCAAAAGGTACTTTATTACTCCGAACTAAATTAAAGGTTTTCCATTTCGACTTTCTTAAAAGCAAGCATTTTCTAGATAAGCAAAGAAATCAATTACGAAAATACGTCATAAGTGGAACTCAGCACAGAATACAAGATAAAGGCTCCAAGTTTGTTTTTACTAGCCGTTATGGTTATTTACCTGAAATTATTCATCAATTTAAAGGAAGCGTTTCACAAAACTAGAGACAAATCAAACTTGGTATTCTGTTTAAAAAGTAAAAAATTATTACTTAATGTCTGGGTTTAAAAGGAAGTGAAAACAAACTGCATTAGAAAAATGAATAATGTGAAGAAGATTAAACATGTAAAAATTAATATCTATTTGTAAAAATGTGGAAAATAGGTGATGGAGAACTCTCCATCCAACCCTTCATCTACATTTCCTTTCTACAACTTTCTTCTCGTTTACTCTCCTACCCCTCTCTTCTTTCATCCTTTTTCTTCTCTCCTTTTTTTCTTTTCTCATTTTCTCTTCATTTTAACTCACTTTATTTATTTTTTCTTCAAACGAGGAACTGTGGCTTAATTAGTTAGTGCAACTGCACCGTAACCACGAATTCCGGATTCGATTCCCCGAGCGGGCGACTTTGGAACTTCACAGAAGAAAATGCCATTAGTTAGCGTCAGGAAGGACATCCGACCAAGAAATTTCTCACTGCTAAATCCATGTCCCAATGAAGGGCACCGTCTGAACCCCACTTGCTGGGGACAAATTAAGTTAAAACCAACAACAACAACAAATTAAAAATACTGTGGGTACGTTTTAAGATGGTTGTTGTAAAAAGGAGCATTTCTTATAATAATCATCAAACAAACAAATGTTTCTTTGACTGAACTGACTAAAGATCGAATAAGCATAAAACTTTAGCCCCTTTTGACAGAAAAATGGTTCAAAACACAACCATAGCATTCAAATGTGATCCAAGGCAGATTAGTTAAACAAACGTAAATTTTCCCTTCAAAGGAAAATGCTTGTCATATGGCGCAAAGAGAGTAGGGGAGGAAAAATTAAATACTTAATAAAGCACTTCTGGTAATAATAATTCGAACATTCTCTAATTTTTGCTACAATGGCTCCTGATTTACCTATTAAACTTAAATTTTTTTTTTGGCAGATTTTTATAAAGTTTTTGGCTTATTTTCATCCAAGAAATGGCTACTTTGTTCAAACAAATAGATACCATTTCGGAATCTTCCCATTCGTGGGTAATGAAACCACCCAGTGACACAGCCAATGCCTTTGCATGTCTCAGTTGCTCACAAAAGACACAGAAGACTTTATAGTTGCGCTTCAATGTAGTGGCCTTGAAAAAATTGAGTGGTTATAGACAGTTGAGTGGGGCCAATTATAGCATTTCAGCACTGCATGTGTTTAACGGTTTCTCCATACAAAGAATAAAGTTTTTCCATAAATTAGAAATAGAAAAACAATCTGGATCAATTATACCATAGGTAATAGGTATGCTCCGGGAGGACGCAAAAAATCAGCTGCGGAACCTCCAAAAACAGATAATCAACAGTTAACATTTTTCCAAAAAAGCGCTTTGCAATCCTTGATCAAAGCACTGTACGATTTACTCTAGACGACAGTATATATAATCCAAATGGATTAATATTGGACAACAGACAAAACCGTAAGGTGTGACTAAGAGTCGTGCCACCGGATCAGTAAATTTCTTCTTATAACTTGCCACTGGTCCAGCAGGTGAAGAGTAAAAATTCCTATAATCTTTTCGATATTGGCAAAAAGATTTGACATGGCTGCTTGCGATAAAAATTTCACCGTCACTGGCTAATCTCTGCTTATGAATGTAAAGGTCTTCGCGTAAAATAGCGAAGAAAAAACTCTTATTTGGTGCTGCAATCGAAGAATATTGGTTGTTTGGTCATATTTTGTGGTGACATATTGTCCCATATTACAAATAAGTAAGCAATTCCGACGATATTGTATAAGGCCACTTTCAAAGGTTTAAGGAGGGTGCATGAAAGCAACCAAGAAAAGGTATTTTCCTGTAATACAATTAGTGAATAACATAGACGTTATCAAGACTGCATATGAGAATATTAATAAAAAGAATATGAGCATATTCAATTTGGACCAAAATTTGATTTCATTTATCAAAACAGTGCTATGTCATGTAGTACTTTTTACTTAACCAATTTACAAAATAGCAAATTACATAGTCAGTACTCAGTGTCTACTTCATAAATTAGAAGAAGCGATGGGATTTTAGGTTCCTTAATTTCTCCACATAACAAATTCCGTTTATTGTTTGTAACTGGAAATCAAAATAAACTCATACAGAAAAATGAGGTTTACATTGTTGTCGCTTTTCGTTATTTTTGTTCTTTCTGCTCTTTGTGTCTTAGTATCATTCATTATCCTCTCACGAAACTGGTACTACTGAGCAGTAGCATTATTACCTTATGTCCCGGTCTTTTTGTTTGCAACTCACGTGGCAATTTCTCTTACTTAAGTCTCTTCGCTTTTCTCCGCTTTCTTTGATAGTAATTTTACTACGGCGTGTCAAACGTATGACACAAACTTCCTATTTTTACCATACTGTTATTATGTTTGTAATGTACGTTGGTCTTCTGTCAATAAAACTAATCTTGGGTTTAAATAACAGCCAATCCCACTAAACTTAAGACTTTTCTAAGTAAATTAACATATCAAGAAAACAGTGATTTCCTTCAAACGCGCTATTTATTTATAGGGTTTTTTTACCCGTCTTTTAAATTTTTAGAGTTGTTTTCAAAGTCCCAAAAGCTATTGGAATGACATTCATTTTCATATTCCATGTCTTTCTTTAACCTTCTCGCTAAATAGAGTTATTTTTACCTTTCTATCTTTCCGCGGCTTCTGTTCGGCTCGAAAATTTGGCACCTATATTTCTTTTCTCGATAGAGACAGAATCAATGCGTTTTGTTCCGCATCTATGAAAAGGTACGTCGCGGTTGGTAAAAATCGTAATATTGTATAATTCGGATTTTCTGTTTGAATTTCCTAACCGTCTGTATCGTTTCTTTGGCATTTTTATTCCAAACTTACACCAGATATTCCACTTTATCTTCTTTTGAAAAAAATAAGTAACAGGAATAACAGATTTTGAAGATAAAGTGAAATAACCAACAAAGCAAGATTTTAATAACCACCTGCCTAATAGTGACATAATTCTTTATCATGTTTTTTACTTTACTTTTTTACACTCATTTCATGTTCATCCTCTAGCTTTCTTCCCTCAAATGCGATACCTCTCCAATTTTAAAGTTTTTTCATCACACACTGCAATCTCTTGGGGCATACCAAATTATCTTACCATCTTCCTCTTTTTTTGTCCACAAACATCGTATCCAGTCCCAGATGTCACGGGGTGCTTTAAACAGTGTACCATTCAGATGTTCGTTCAGTCCATTTGAAGACGGTCGAAACGCGCAAGTGAAGATCTTCTTAAGTCCAAGCTGTTTGCAAAGGGCTTTTATCAACTTAGATGTAAAATTACTTCCTCGATCAGACAAAAGTTGCTCAGGACAACCATAAATATGAATAAAGTCACAAAGCTTACGTGCGACAGTTTCAGCTTCCAAATTGTCAACTGCATACACAGCAGGCCATCTTGTCAAATGATCTATCATTACTAAAGCATACGAATTTCCTCGATCTGATTTTGGAAGAGGTCCAACGAAATCCATAGCAACGATCTGCATCGGTCTTCTGTACTGATCGACTTCAGAGGGGTCTTGATCGCAGGCTTGGGAGACTTGAACTTGACACATTCGCTGCAATGTTGTATATGACGCTTGATGTCGGACTTCATCGTAGGCCAGAAATAAGACATCTGAATCTTTCTGTATGTTCTGAAGAAACCTGGGTGTGCGGAGAGGGGGCTGTCGTGGAATTTGATAAGCAACTGGCCAACCATACTCTTCGGTACAACAAACTGAGTTCTGACCTTTCCAGTTTTTGCTTCACATTTTCTGTATACGCATCCATCTTCTCCGATGAAATGTCTGTCTTTTTCTCTCTCAAATTTTGCCCCTAGAGTCTTGTCTTTAGGTTTCTGATTTTTGAAAAGATAGGTGATCCACTTTCCGGCATATCCATCTTCTATTTGCATTTTGCCAAAATCCTGAGCTGAAATTTCCATCGGGCTGTCTTTTTCTTCAAGGGGGTTCCTCGACAGGGTGTCTGCGTTCGAATGAAGTCTGCCAGCCCTGTGAGTCACTTCAAAATCGTACGATTGAATCTCGCTTATCCAACGGGCAAATAGATTATTAGGAGCGTTCATAGTTTTAAGCCACTTCAAAGGTCTATGATCAGTAATAACAGTAAAATGACGACCATAAAGATAAGGATAGAAGTGTTTTAAACTCCATACAATACCCAATGCTTCTTTTTGAAGAACTGCATACTTTATTTCTGACTTTTTTAACAAACGACTTGCATAGGCAACAACAACTTCTCCATAGGGGGTGTCTTGAGCAAGCACTGAACCAATTCCATAATCTGAAGCATCTGTGCACAGTTTAAAGGTAAATGTAAAATCCGGACATCTCAGAATGGGTGTGGTCATCAAGCAGGATTTCAGATCTTCGAAAGATTTCTGGGCTTCTTCGTTCCATCTGAAAATTCTCTTCTTCGTCGTCAAATCGGCAAGGGCTTTCAAACGACTGGCAAATTCTGGGATGAATCGTCTGTAATACGATGTTAGGCCTAAGAAACTTCTTACATCAGTTGCATTTTTGGGAACTGGAAAATTGCTTATAGATTCCACCTTTGACGGATCCACTGCTTCTCCACTCTCTGAGATGATATGACCAAGGAACTTTACCGAATTCATTGACACTTTGAAGGCTTTAGAGTCAGGCCAGCTTTTGCGATTCTCTCCAACACAAGATCTAATCGTCTCAGGTGTTCTTCCGGCAAATACCACATCATCATCCAAATACACAAGGCAGTGCGTCCAATGCAGTCCGGATAATACTAAGTCCATCAATCTCTGGAAGGTAGCTGGAGCATTAGCAAGACCAAAGGGCATCACTTGAAATTCCCAGTGTCCATTGTGAGTCTTAAATGCTGTTTTCTCCCTATCTTCTACTTTCACAGGGGTTTGCCAAAATCCAGACTGTAGGTCCAAGGTTGAAAACCAGGCTGCATTTCCAAGGGCATCGAGTGTCTCGTCTATCCGGGGTAATGGGTAGTCGTCTTTCTTCGTCTCAGCNAGGGCTTTCGAACGACTGGCAAATTCTGGGATGAATCGTCTGTAATACGATGTTAGGCCTAAGAAACTTCTTACATAAGTTGCATTTTTGGGAACTGGAAAATTGCGTATAGATTCCACCTTTGACGGATCCACTGCTTCTCCACTCTCTGAGATGATATGACCAAGGAACTTTACCGAATCCATTGACACTTTGAAGGCTTTAGAGTCAGGCCAGCTTTTTCGATACTCTCCAACACAAGATCTAATCGTCTCAGGTGTTCTTCCGGAAAATACCACATCATCATCCAAATACACAAGGCAGTGCGTCCAATGCAGTCCGGATAATACTAAGTCCATCAATCTCTGGAAGGTAGCTGGAGCATTAGCAAGACCAAAGGGCATCACTTGAAATTCCCAGTGTCCATTGTGAGTCTTAAATGCTGTTTTCTCCCTATCTTCTACTTTCACAGGGGTTTGCCAAAATCCAGACTGTAGGTCCAAGGTTGAAAACCAGGCTGCATTTCCAAGGGCATCGAGTGTCTCGTCTATCCGGGGTAATGGGTAGGCGTCTTTCTTCGTCTCAGCATTCAGTCGCCTGTAGTCCACACAGAATCGGAATTCACCATTTGGTTTCTCCAACAGTAAAACTGGGCTGCTCCACGGGCTGGCTGACGGCTGTATGATGTTGTAAAGGAGCATCTTCAGCACCTCCTTTTTTATCTGCTGTCTCTTCGTCTCTGGTACACGATACGGTCGCTGTCTGACTGGCAGGGCTCCTCGTACATAGATCGGATGCTCTACAAGTTGAGTTGTTCCCAACTGATCGGACTTTGGCCAAACATGGTGTTTCCCAAGGACTCTAAGCAGGTCTGATTGCTGTGTTTCCGGTAAGTGGCTAATCTTCAGGTCTTCCATGGGTGCCTCTGGTCCAGCAACTCGATCTTCGTCAACAGTGTTAACTTCAGAGTCAAATGGCTGCAAGTGGACGAGCTTAGTACCAGGATGTAAGGAGACTTGACTTCGAGTGGTGTTAACCAGCTCAATTAGAACAGAATTATCTAAACCAGCTTTCGTAACAACAGGGGCAACAAGAACACGTTCGTCAGTCTTAACCAACTGCCGTTCCCCCTAAAAAGCTAACCCACAATGGTTCCCAATCAATTCTGCTCTAACATGCACAGGTGACCCTGCAGGCAAATCAATTACAGATCCTAAAACCCCAACACATTCAGACGGTAAACTTTCAAACGGAATATCAACACCACAAATCCTAAAACGCTTAGACCCATAATCAATCGAAACATTTTCTTTCCTTAAAAATTCATCACCAATTAACAAATCGAACTTAAACTGTTTTACGATAACAACAGACAAATCAAATTTTATTTCCCCAAAAAACAAGCCATATTCTACCCTCGCCAACAACAGGTAACATTTTACCCCCGGCTCCAACCAAACTTATACGAGTATCAATAATTTCATTTCCCAAATTAACTTTCTCCCAAAAATCGAAATCAATAAGCGAATACCAAGCACCAGTATCAACAAAAATATCAGAATTAACATTATTTACAAAGCCTCTCACCCAAACACCTTTTTTAGCAATTCTGGAGGTCAAAGAACAATTCAAATCCACAGGGATTTCTTGCGTCTTTGGAAAAGCTGGAATCCCATCGCCGACTTCTCCAACATTCTGGCGTCAGGAATACTGATTTCAGTGTCCAAAGCGACTAATACCAGGGTTATGGTGTGTCCGATTCTGATTCCGGTTCTGATTTGAATCCTCGTACCAGGATCTGTCCTGATTCTGAGGGCAATTCCTTCTGAGATGACCAGGCTGACGACACTTAAAGCAGTTTTTTGTCCTCTGGGAGACTTGATACGGGGGGTACTGTGGGGCCAACTGGGCTGACTGGGCTGACAGGTTCTGTACAGTTGATGTGAGACCTTGGATGGCTTTCCATATTTCTTCGTTGCTTTTCGTCCTGTCTTCCTTGAACTTCTGGATCGTTGCCATGACATCGTCTGAAATTTCATTCACGCGCGATCTTCGTCGTATGGAATTCAGGTAAACCTCTCTTCTCTCTGCAGCTGTGATCGCCTCCTGAAAAGAGCGGGGACACTTCTCCCATACAGTTTCTTTAATTTCCAGGCGGAGTCCTTTGATGAAATTTTCGCAGGCGATTCGATCTCTCCTTTCCCCATCATTAAGACCATCATGTCCCTTGAGCACCAAACAATCCACACGTTCAGCGAAATCCGCCACTGATTCCTTTGGTCCTTGGATGATTTCCTGTAACTTCTGACGGGCCAAAAATCTTTTTTCTTCTGTATTGAACTGGTCCTCAATTGCTTCCTTCATCTGTTCTAAATCTTGCCTTGTTTGTAGAGGAATCCTCCAAACATTCTTGCCGCACGGCCACTCAGATAAGCCGGTAGAATCTGCAGTTGGTGTTGCTCTGTCCATCCATTTGCTCGCGAAGCAATGTCCCATTTTATCAACCACTCGCTGATATCTTCGCTTTCATTTTTAAAGAAAGGTTGAATATCCACGATTGTCCTTCTAGGCCTTTGTGCTGGTAGTGGTGCTGGAATTTGTCCTCTAACCTGAAGTGCCTCTGCTTCTTGATGAAGCACCTTTAGAATTCAAAGAAAATTTCAACATTATTTCTATCAACAACTTTAGAAACTTCAAACGGTCCTTTCCATGGCTGATTAAACCTTTTAGAGGTGCCTTTCTTAATAATAAAATCTCTAACCCAAACTTTATCTCCAGCTTTGATTTCCATTTCTTTGATGTTCGCATCATGGTAATCTTTCTGGCGTTTCTGTTATTTTGCAACCAGTTCTTTCACAACTGCATAAGCTAGCTGACGTTCATTTTACATCACTTTGATATAATCATAGATATATAATCGAGTCGGTGCTTTCATATCCAAGGGTGAGTTAACTTCTCGTCCAAACATCAGAAATGCAGGCGTATGCTGAGTTACTGAATGTGGTGTTGGTCTGTAAGCAAAAGTTGCAGCATCCAAATAATCATCCCAAGTTGAAGGCTTCTTTGATGCATACATTTTGACTCCATTTGTTTATTAGGTTGTGGATGCGGGATTTTCCCAGCATTGTGTAGGACTACTCACAGGTTTAGTCATCGTTTTCCCACAGCTTTGCTTACGGTTTTACGTAGGTTATCGTTATTTTCTGTTTAATTCTTACCATTATTCAGCCTAGCTCTTCCTCTTATTTGTTTTCACATGCTTAGTCTTACGTTGATGTATAACTAATTTTAGATTTAGTTTGAATATATATACAGCCTGTAATTTTGTTAGGATCAATTGTACCTATGGTAAGCCAGAGAAAGTACTGTTACACAACGATGTAGAGCTTTTAGGGCCTAATGTTTAGCTTGTTGTCTTGGCCGTTTTTTTAAAAAAGTTGTTTAAGAGGTTGTAACAGAGTGTCTTTCTGTTGTGTTATCTCTGGGGCCATGACACAGAGCTATAACAATTTGATAGCATTAAATGTTTACCTTTCATATCAGTCAAAAATTCTTATCTTCCACCATAAATTTGCTAACTTTACCCGAGTCTAAGCAGATGGTTGCAAATGTTTCTCGTTAGAAAGTCGTGTTATTACGTATACTATCTCAAATCAAATTTACCAACTTTCACAATCGATGGAAACCAGTTAAATGATACAGATATCGCCAATGGATTCGGCTCCTATTTCTCAACCATCGTAAAAAAACTTAAATCACTATCGTTTAAACTTTGTGATTTTGTCACGCGAAAGCAATCTGAAATACGTAAACGATCAAACAGTAATTTTAAGTTTCAATAGGTTTGTAAAGTTGAAATTGAAAACCAATTAAAGAAATTAAAAAGAAAGAAAGCTATCGGTAATGATGGTTTGCCAGCCTGCATGATAAAGGACGCAGCTTCCGTGATACAATCACCTCTAAGCTATCTAATAAACCTTTCGCTGAAAACTGGTATGATACCGAACGATTGGAAGGAAGCTCGGGTAACCCCGATTCACAAATCCGGTGCTCGAAATCAATTCGAAAACTACAGGCCAATATCCGTCCTTTCGATCCTGTCCAAAGTCCTCGAGAAAGCCGTTCACAAACAACTGATGTCACATCTCGAATCTGAAAACCTTCTTTCACCATCACATTACGGTTTTCGCCCTGGAAGACCTACTCAGCTTGCTTCTACAGACTTTTTCGATTCCATCAGACGTGAAGTGGACAAAGGTAATATTGTTGGCGCAATTTTCATCGACCTTAGTAAGGCTTTTGACACTTTGAGTCATTCAAAACTAATTACAAAGCTAACTTCATATGGCATTAACGACATTGAACTTATGTGGTTCACAGATTACCTATTTCATAGAACTATCAGTATCTTTTAACGACGTCTTATCGAACACAGAAAATTTATGAACCGGAGTGCCACAAGGGTCCATACTAGGACCATTACTGTTCCTGATTTTCTTCAATGCTATTTGTGACTGCATAAATAATGCGAAAATTATAAAATATGCAGATGATACAGTGTTGTTTTACCCTGCGAAAACATTGCATGAGGTTAAAGAAAAACTCTCAGAAGACATCAAGAGTCTCGCTAAGTGGTTTGAAGAAAATGAATTAATCATAAACTTGCAAAAGGGAAAATCCGAGGCTATGATATTTGGTACGTCGCAAAAGCTGTCGAAACTTAAAGAAACCCTGAAGATACTCTACAGAGGAACATCAATTAATGTAACAAGTGAATACAAGTATCTAGGTCTTCAAATTGATGGCACTTCAAACCTGAACAGTCATTTTGATAGTGTCTTCCAGAAGTCAGCTAACCGTCTCAAGCTACTTGGTAAATTAAGACCTCAACTTGACTTAAAATCTGCAAAAGCCATTTACAATTCAATGGTGGTACCTACTCTTACCTATTGTAGTGTTCTTCAGGCTAACTTTAGTTCGACAAAACTGAAGTCGTTACAAATGCTGAAAAGTCGTGCTTCAAAGATAATCTCCGAAAACAAAAGAGACTGTACTGTTGAATTACCATGCCTTCAAAACGTAACAAAACGTCATCTCTGTTACTTCGTTCGTAAGTGCATGGTTAAAGACATATGTGAACAGCTTGGTGAATATTATCAACTCACTCAGCACAATCACGGTACACGTAATAACAATCTTTCCTTGAGACTACCAAAAATGAGGACAGAGTATGGAAAAAGAGCAGTTTCGTTTACTGGCGCGAAAATTTACAATGAGCTACCAATACATGTGAGAAAGATAAAAAATTTTAATTCTTTTAGGCTATCCGTTAAACAATTTTATATTTAATCAGTTTTTATTTTTAAATCCTTTAAAATTTCTATTAAAGTAGTTTTTATCTTAATTTTACAGGACGCACATTGATAACAGCATATCTTTTTGTTGAGGTGATTTATCCTGTACAAAAATTCATTACAAATAAATAAATAAATAAAGCGCGTTTTGCTGTATCCAGTGATTTTGTTATTTATACTGCCACTGCTACTACTACTACTACTACTACTACTACTACTACTACTACCACCACTACTACTACTACCACTACCGCTACTTTCGCATTATTATTATCATCATCATTATTATCATCATGTTACGGTGTTCATGTAGTCTTACATTTAGTTTTAATAAGTTCTAGTACATCCTGTGGACCTGAGTATTAAAAAATTTGAGGCTTTTCTTCCATTGTATTGAAGTTATCCACAACATTTTTCCTCGCGATATTTGCCGTTTTCACGGAGGAGGTATTCTGTATCTTTTATTATTATTATTATTATTATTATTATTATTATTATTATTATTATTATTGGTGTTGTTTTCTTTATCTTTTTGTTGATAACAATGCTCAGATATTTCTTACAGTCTTGTGGGGGTAAAGATTAGATCGTTTTTAAACACCTTTTTTAATAATTACTTTCATAGTATTTTTATTAGTGACTTGCATCTGATCAGCTATTAACCAAACGACAACACAGTACTCTATTTATTTATTTATTTACTTATTTATTTATACTTTGTGTGTGCTTAGCTTAGACTTATTATTATAACAAAACCTTGAGGATTCTGCAGCAGTGCAATCTTCTCAACGCGGCTATCGATACTACAAATTCAATTTGTAGTATCGATACTCTCTCTCAGTCTCCCCTTCTCTCTCTTTATCTGTCCAGCAAGCAATTTTTATTCTAACTTTTGTTTCTTTATCTTCTTTTTTATTTCTTTTCTTGCAGTTTACACTATTTTTATTTTTACCTTAAATACCCTTTTTACATAAAATCACAAGTAATTTACCTACTCTTTGACCCAATCCTTACAGTCAACAACAATCTCCTTCCACCATTTACTTTAACTAGCTACAACCTGTTAACATTTCTTAACCTGTACAGTATCCCAATTACTGTCATCTTTGTTTTTCTCTTCCCCAGCCAACATCCCTGCTTTTTTTCTGTTCTACCTTACAAATTCCAATTAATAGCGAAACACTGCCAACGCCAACGCATGGCACAACCTTGTTTCTACCATTGCTTTTATATTCTTTACTAAACAGAGAGTCCGTATTGGGATGCTTGATTGAATTTACTTCACATACTAATAAGCACATACTTCATACTTTATCCTCAATTCCTCTGATCACCCACCCTCCTGGTATACCAATCCCTTCAGTTCATCAACCCGGTTCCCTTTTTGCGATTAACACTTTTGGTATCATATTCTATGTTAATATCTCTGCTAAAAAGATAAATTGTGCCAACAAATGACTCAAAAAAATTACTGTCCTTTCCATGCAGCTTGAGGTTACTCATAAAAAGTATGTAAATTACTGAGATTTTTTCCGGCTTTCCCCATTTGTAGCCTTAGAATGTTCTTGGAATCAGTGTCACAATAACCATGCAAAAAGGGAGAGGGTATCTACTTAAAAGATACACTTGTTTATCTCTGATGTTAATCAAGTCTTCAAATCCTTTATACTTTTTGATTAAAAAATACCACAATAATAGATACATCATACCGTATCAGGACAATATCCCACAGGACAATATCCCACAGGACAATATCCCTCCGACAATATCTCCCGTTACCATCCCCTGCGAATATCCTCTGGCAATATCCCCCAACAATATCGCCGCTAGTATCCCCGGATAATATTCCCTGTCAGACAAAATCCCCCTTAGAAAAAATCTCACCTGGGGGAAAATCCCTCCATCAATTAAAGCATGACTTTAAACATGTAAATAATAATTTTAAACTAAAACTGTAAAGTTTATTTCCATGATAAGGTCATTATCATAACCTTATCGTTGATATTTTGAATTTTATTTCTGGCTTTGATATAAAAGATGCGTGATGGAATAGGTACTCCTTTGATTGGGCAACAAGTGTTTTACTGCTCCAATTTCACATTTTTCTTCACACATCCTTATATACGCCTGTGATTGGGCTGAGAAAGAGTTTCCAAAAACCAATAGCTGAGTGGTAGGCTGGTATCGGTGAATCCAGTCGAGTATATGGTGCTAAAGTTCGAACTTCGGGAATTCCTACCAGGATTAAAAAAACAACAAGCCCCAGCAAAAAGTCCACACCACTCACCTCCTTTCAGGGCATGAACCTGAACTTCCACGAAAGCGTAATGCTGATTGCAACAAAGTATAGCTACGTTACTTGGTCCTTATTACGAGCGTTATAATATCGATTACCTTCGAGGTGTAACCTATAACATATGTTTGTAAAAATAACACAAAATTGTGTGTAATCAAGTTGAATAAAGATTATGAAGTGTATATTTTATTAGTTGGACTTATTTATTACAAAACATTTTAGGGGGAATTTGCTAAGGGGGATTTTATTTTAGGGGGTTATATCTTAGGGAGATTACATTCTAGGGGGATTTTGTCGAGGGCAATTGTTCGGGGGATATTGACCTGGAGTCAAACATATCAAGAGAGTCCAAAAGCCAAGTGTGTTGTAGGATGCCATAAGTCTTGAAGCAGTCTACCAATGCCATTGATATATTAATGTGCAGCACTTCAAAATCCTCTAACACAAACTTACCAACAATCTTAATGCCCTGACATTTCGTTTACAACTTTTGCGACCATTTTTCTGTTTAGTATGTTTACTATATTTTTAGTAACAACCATATCACCTTAATAATAATTAGCTTCTCTCTATCGTTGTAATTACCATAACTATACTGCATCTGCCCAATGAGTCTTTATACTCTAATTTGTACAAGGAAGTGCCTCAAATTTGTTGTCTCGTCCTTTCAATTTATTGCAAAACCAGATCTAATCAAACAGAGAAATTTGATTTTGCCTGTATTGATCAAACCGTAGGGGATACTTATTTAATATTTGTTGTCCCAGCTGCAGTGCATTAGTTCAGTTTTTCAATTACCAAACAAGGGTGGGGTTTTTGGTACTGTCGACTTGGTTTCCAATGCTTCCCATCATTTTCAACAGACTATTTGCTTCTTTCTTGAAGGAATTACACCTTTCTGAATCTTTATAATCCTTGCTTTAATTCTTTTCTTTCAACAATTTTTCTTATGTGAGTACTTGACGCTTTGATTACATTACTTATTTAATTATCGTACTCGCATATATTTGGTCATTTTACTTTTTTCCTCCAATGCCCATTGGCGTCACTGCAAAGGGCATTGGTTCTCGTATTTTTTTAAAAGTGAAATCTCGTTTGTCATTTTTTTCACCTTTCAATTTTCAGGAATTATGTTTTCTTACTCAGTTGTTTTTGTCACCCACGTCATATTCCTGTCACTACGTTACACCGACTTCATTGCTTTTTCCTCTTTCTGGCTTCATCTTTTCTTCAAAATCTGCAGCTCTTAAAAAACTTGAAAGTGCAAACAATGCCCCACCTTCTAAACTGCCCCACTGCACCAGACTGCCAACCAGCTGATCTGGCGCTCCCTTCAGCAGAGGCTTTCGATTGTGCACGTTTCAGGAGTACAGGAGTCCAGCAGAACAAGAAGAATAAAGAGAATTGCGGGAAAAGAGGGAGGACGTGGGTGGTGCATTCACTAAATACATGTTCGACTGTTTCTCCCTTTTTACTGCACATCGTTGCGTTGCGTAAAGGAGTATCATTGCGTAAAGGAGTATCAGACACTCTTTAAGCTGTTGTGTTTGACATAGTTCGTCTTAATTCCTTGTTCTTTTGCAGAGCAGAAAAAATCGCTTTGCTAAAATCTACATGTACTACACATTTCCAGGTATTCTTTTGGTAAACTACGTCCGGTAATTGCCTAACAAACCGACCACACATCACTTTTTCAGCTCAACAGAGTACAATCTGTTAATCCTGTATCGATTTAGTTTCTGTTTATAACGGTTCATTTTGGCACTTCAAGCCAACATTTCTTTGTTTTAACACATCAGACACCGTTGTCAATCCTTTCCTTTTAACTCAATACTTTGTTATTAAGAGATGAAATTTTTCCTTGTTTTTTTCACTCAACTGTCCAAAGGTCATGAAAATCTGTAAAGTTTCTAAACATGCTGATGACTCCCATATCACTATCAACAATGAAACAGCCGAATGTGTCAACGATTTCATACACCTGGGGGCTACATTCTCAAACAAATAAGATGATTGTAAGGGGGTAAAAATGAAAAAGCATAATAGTTGCAAATAATGCTGCGATTCCTCTCACTAGCATCTGGAAGAATGAAAATATTTCGCTTAAAACGAAGAAAAGACTCCAAACTTCTCTCGTGTTTTCGATAGCAACGTATGGATCAGAATGTTGGGTTCGAAAGACACCAAATAGAAAAAGGCTGGAAAGCTTTTAACGGTGCTTTTATCACAGAATTATTGGTTTCAGTTGGACAGACAGGGTAACTGATGAGTCAGTATTGCAAAAGATCAATTGCAAACATCATTAACAGTGGCGGAAGCAACGAGAGTTGCGCAAGACCGGAACATCTGGAGAAAGCTGGTGTGGATGGCCATTGCTGCTCAAAATTAAGCTATCCGTTCCTGATGACGATGTCCTTTAGACGCTCTTTGCAATGTTTTTCTTTTTTGTTTACCACAGCAATATCCAGACGCCTTGCCTTTAATTCGTTATCACATTTGAAATTCATATCCCAAAGAAATTTCCATGCATTGTTCGCAACAGTTCCTTTTGGACGATCATCGTACTACTTTTATTGTCCCTCTAAACAATATTTTTCACAATGTTCCCAATGTATCAATTTCGGTATATTGTCATGATGTTTCTCACATTCTCACTGGGCTAGTATGGTGCATTCACTAATTATGTTCGACTTTTTCTCCCTTCTACCATACATCCTGCAAAAAGGAGTATCATAACTCTTTTCGATGTTGTATTTGACATTGTTCGACTTTATTGCTTATTCTTGTGCAGCACACAACAGCGCTTCAGTCAAAACTTTCAAATCTCCATTTACTAGCCATTTTCATGTATTGTTTTCCTCAACTACGTCCAGTACGTGCCTCAGAAACTAACCATACTTTACCTTTTCACTCCACTTTGCTTTCAACTGTTCTTTCTGTTCTCTTTCAAATTCACTTTGGTTTAGTGTCTTCCGTCTTGATTGTTAAGCTCTCTTCACACTTTTTAACAGATTATCAGTAGAGTTAATTATATGTAGACCACGGCAATTTTCTTCCCCTTTAACAGACATTTAAACATCCTTCAATCCCAGTCCTCCTTTTCTACTCTTCAAATACAACCTGTTTATATTACTTTTAGGATGAAACGCGCCATACATAGTCATGGTTTTCCTTATTTTCCTGTCAAGTTTTTCAATTCCCTTCTTTTCCAATCAATAATACCTGCTCCATATCTCACAAAAGCAACTGTCCATATATTTATTGAATTAATTTTATTCTTCCCATTCAGTTTTGATTTAAGGATAAACCTAAGTCTTCTCGTGTATTCGATCGTAATTTTCTTTTCCATCGATGTTAGACCCTGTGTGGAAGTGAAAATTTATGATGATAAACTTGAAGTGGTTGAGTCATTTTCCTATCTCGGAGACAGCGGAGATGCATAATAGCATTGGAAACGTTCCGTGAATTATTGCCATTATTGACCAACAAAGGTATCTCGTTGCGGAATCGTGAAGCCGTGCACCAAAGCTGTATCCGTAGTGCAATGCTACACGCAAGTGAGTGCTGCCCAGTGAGGGCTGAAGACTTACAGCGGCTGATCAGGAATGAACGAGCGATGCTCCGGTGGATCTGCAACGTAAAGGCTACAGAACAATCCGGCATTGCAACACTACTCTAGGCTCCACATACCACCCCTTCATGTGACTCTTCGTGTAAATCCCTTGCGTTGGTTTGAACACATCATAAGGAGTAAGTCATGGTCAAAGAAACTGCTGGAACTGAAAGTGGATGGTACGTTAAGCAGAGGTAGACCCCGGAAAAATTAGGGGACCACAACAAAGCAAGATCTAAAGGCCTGGGATCTTAACGAATCTGACACTGGTCTCCGAACCAAAAGGCGAACAGACCTGCAAGCAGCCGTCAAAAGGCATACCCCTGCAAGCCATAGAAACATGCCAACTGGATACTGAGTGTGTGAGTGTGAGTGATTTCACTTTTCTTGATCTTATCCAATTCTAGCATTTCAAGATATGTATAGCCTTTATCATCTACGTTTTTCTCACTCAACTATCCTTTACGTTCTCTTTCCAAGACATCTACGTGGTTTCTCAGTCCTTTCATATCATTTTCTATTCGCCTTTTCCACAATGGTTCTCGTACTTTATTCTTAAGAGATTTCTTCAACCCCATTTTTTCTGCAACCCAAACGTTCATAGCTCTAATAAGATTATTAATTTGTGCAATATTGTTTGTGTGGATATATTTTACTACTGCATTGCCTTTAACTGTTAACTTTTTAAGAGAACTCTTAGCAACCTTTTTGAATGTAATCGCATCAGTATCTCTACGTTTTGCAATTATTTCTCGTAAGAGATCAATATTATTATGGTTTGTCCTTCTTGTCAACCCCAAAATGGTTTTCATCTATTACTTTAGTAGTTTCATTTCTCATGTCGTTCTTTGGTGTACGGTCAGCAATATTTATTTCATTTATTGTAGGATCTAGAATAGCTTCCTCACCGTTGACCATCTCTGTTTCCTTAATTTTCCTTTGGATATTCTCTAGCTCAAGATCAGATACAAAGCCATTCTTCCTTTTGGCCCTCGCCTGATCACATAGTCGTTGTTCAGTCACTTCAATTTCTAAGACACCAAGCTCTCTCTATTCCCTGAACATCCGCTGTCTGTAGCCTCTAACAGGTCTACCACTATCGTCAAAAGGTTTGCTTCGATAGAAACATTTCATTTCTACCTTGTTTACGTCTTCTGATCAACTTGTTCGAGCAGAAGTATGATGACAACCGGGCCAACGCTGCCCAACCAATTATTATTATTACTGTACTATTACTATTATTATTATCATTATATTATTATTATTATTATTATCATTATTATTCATGTGTCTGAAAAAGTTAGGATGTGAACAATGAAATGTAGCAGGTCAGACAAGCTGAGACAATGCAACATATGTATACAATCACCGGACGCCATTGATCATGCCAGAAAACGGTGGTACATCATTGACTTTGCTGTACCTTCTGATATTAACGTGCATAACAAGGAAATGAAGAAAGTGAATAACTTTTTCTCATAGGCGTATCAGGTTCGGGAACTGTATGGAGTTCATATTACCGTTGTGTCAATGATTGTTTGCTGTTTAGGTATGGTGTGCTGTTCGTGTGTTATTTGGCTGTGTGGGTGTGGTATCCAGTACATTTACGAAATCCTAGGACGAAATGGAAATTCCAAGTGTTTTCAATGGTTTACAGTGGCTTGCAACCACTGCAATAATTGAAACTAAAAATAGCTACCTGAACGTATCCTGAAAGAAAGATTACCACGTGATCTCTTGGTTTTTCTAGCCGAGGACCAGCAGCTGGTACCAAGGAAGCAACGTTTGACGTGTCGAGTACCGGCTGCCACAAAAACAAACCAGAAAAAGTAAAAAGTATTACCATTGCTACTGCTTGTACTTATTACGTTAATACCTCCATCACTATATATATATATATATATATATAATATATAATAAATAATATATAATATATAATAATTAATATATATAAGCTATATTACTTTTACTTGCACACAACAAACCGTCCAGCAATCCCAACCTTTTCTCTAATTACTCTTCACACAGTAATTATGTTCTTGTGTAAATCTCAGTAGCATTCTCGAAAAAGTAACTGTTTCTTCTTATACTATTAGTTTATCCATGTAATAATCAAAAGTTAATATTTTTATGATAAATATTTCAATTCTTGTAATTTGAACAGCAATTGTAAACTAGAAATTACTATGAGATTGTACGTCAGAGTTAAAAACAAAATAAAGAATTTAAAACCATTATGATTTACATACTTTAACTTTGAAGCTAACATATAGTTTCCACAAGATTTTATTTCTGCAATGTTATGTAAAATAATATCTAACGTGATGATCAAGGAACGGTACTGTTACACACCTTTGCTTGTTTTTTGTTATTACGAAATTCAAGGTATTTATCAGTTATAGCTCTGGTGATACTGTAGTTTTGCTTCAGTCAACAAGAAAATTCCATAAAGTTCGCATCTGTAGAGTCCAATGAGCTTCACTGACAGCAACAAGGAAATGAAATAGGTTATAAGTCTATATCCCTTAAAATAATGAATTACCCAGATATTATTTTTCGTGTTTATGACCACGGACTTGCGTGTATTTTTAATTATATTTCTTCACCTAAATTAACCATGACGGCTTTTAAAACAAATTATAGTTTCACAATTTTCCCGTTGACATGATAATATTCATTCCATCACCTTAAATGTAAACATTTGATCTCATAACGAAAAAAACTGATATCAACCAAAACGTTTACTTCCTCACAACAAGTTTTCGTCGAATTTATTCAAAATGGACACCACACACAACTTTGAGTGGTATCAATTTTATTTAGCAACGTACTTCAGTTCTAGATCTCTTTAGCACTTTTTTTAAATGTGTGTATTACTGACCATGTCCATAATTATTTATAAAGAAATCCTTTCATTCATTAATATTTATTTCTTACTAGTTTATATAGGTACTGAAAACGTTATGAAACATTCGCCCAAGTAAATAATAGTCTTTCATTTCGGGAACTGGCACCTACCAGCTGCCCTTAAGGAACCATTTTTACGGTTAAGAACCAATAGGACTTAAGGCTTCTAAGTTATGGAACTGTAGGAGCTGTAGGAAATGTATGAACTGCAAAGATATTAAATTTTACCGTTTTTGCTGAAACCCTACAGGATATTTACATTTTGCAACTTAACCTTTTAATCCTGAAAAATGCTTTGAGTTTAGGATCATTACTATAAAGTATCGTTCAGCAAGATGGTGCTTACAAAGGATTGGATTGTGCCACATTCGTAAGGAATTTTTAAAATGTTGGGTATTCATCAAGTATTTCAGTATCTATATTTAAACAAGCAAAGTTTCATTGGGGGCCCGAATAGTGATAAACAGCGTATGGTTCACTCTTCCTCTATGACCGCACCCTAACCACTACGTGGAAATATATTTAATTACTGGGTCTATATAACACGTCTGACCTTCTGAAACAATATATCATTTGTTCCTTGTGGCTTTATGGTGAAAACTATACTAACATACATTCATTTCATAAAAGTTTATCACTATTGTGTACCTGCTATAATGAGACTTGATAACAATGTAGAATTTTTTTTCTTTTTGTAGAATAAAATATTGCTATTATTTTTCTTTATAACACCAAGTGAAATTAATCTTCATACACCTTTTGGGTACCAGTATCAAGGCATTTAAGAGATTGAAAAAGGCTTTGAAGAGTATCTTTCCAAATCATTACCTTTGTTAGTGCTTCATAGATACGGCAATTGTCAATGAACATTTTCCGGCTTTCAAGTCAAGAAAGAAGGTAGTTTGTACTGTATGAGTTCACACATTATACATTATTTTCCTTGTAAGTAACCCTTGCCATTTTAAACCGTGCTGCGACCGATTATTTTAAAAAGTCATCAAAATGTGGTTTACTTACAAATGTATTAAGTAGGTTCTACGTCTACAATATTATAAGGATTCTTGGGGATAACAAAATGAAGCTGCGTTTCCTGATAGCGCCAGTCAGTCGTACTGGCAAAGGTGAGAACTACTATGTGTGACTGTGACACCAAGTTACTGCGATGTCTAGTAATTGCGAAAGTTCAACAAATAAATACATGTCATACTCATTTTTCGAAGTTCAGACGTAAAATCGATCGTAAACGGAAAAACTTTAGTAAATTATAAAAGTAGTAATTAGATAATTATACTTACCAGCATCCGCGTTTCTTGCTTATGATTTATTGCTGGGAATTCAGTGTTGGCGAATGATCATTTGGGTGTCACTAAAGATATGAACATGGAAGTTTGGACGATAGACTGATTGTCGCTTACAGGTGCAGAATTGCAAGAATTATTGACAAGAAGGCAAAACATCAAATTTTTTTTTATCGATTTCAGCTCACTTTTAAGGTCTTTTTACACTTTAAATACAAAGTACTTGTGTTTAACAGGTTGGTTTCATGTATTCACTTAAAATCAAGCAATGGTACTCGGTCAAGTCATTGTGCAGTCGAACTTTGTTGTTTATGAAGAACTCAACCAGCATAATGAATTTCGCTGTATTGTCACCGTAACAACATTCAGTTCATTGGTGTTTTAACAGTGATTTAATTCTCTTAATCGGCTCACGAAAAAACAAGTGTTTTTTCCTTAAGAAAAATATGGACAGCCGCAATAAAACCAAATTAAACACGCACAGGAGTTTGACCTGTACAGAATATATTATAATTTGAAAAACATGACTTTACTAAATGATATCCTGAAACGACAACAGGTGAACGCTAGATAAGGACTGCTTTAATCTACCAAAAAAGCTCTAAAATTTGCCCACGAGAATTGCAGGTTTAAGTTGCCTTGGTAAATGTACGACAAATCACCAGCCTGCATATCTTAAATACTTTTATTTCAAATGGTTAACAAAACAAATTAATTTTAACATCATCTTAAACAAAAGTGTTGTAAATAATGAAAGTTAAAGTTCACATTTTACAATATTTCCAATTTTTTTATTATCTAGTTTATCATTTTATTACTACTAAATGGCTTTTTTATAACTACCCAAAATATTTTTATAAAAAGGTATCGAAATATAAACATCTGGCCTGTAAACAGCAAAAGTATCAATTATCTTATCTTCTACGAATAACAACTCTCAGTTACCCTTAACAACCAAGATTTTGCGACTTAAATGTAAGCACGACTTCAACCACGACAAAAATTAAGCAGAAATACCTATTACCATTTTTAGCTATTTTTGCTGACAGCAGAGAGGCAAATTCTATGTGGAAAACTTAAACTTTATATTTTTCATACATTTTTCTAAAAAGCTAGCTTAAACTCTTTCTTGTTAGATACCTGTAGTGTTTGAACCTCATCACGAAAACACTAAAAGGACAAAAGCAGACATTGGTTTAATTGTATGCCCAAATTCAAGGTACATCTATATCTCTTGACTTCAAAACCCATTTACACGCCTTGTATCTTCTTCTTATGTAAAGACTAATTGCAAATTACAAAAGATATATTTCAAAGGCTTCTGAATCATTTCATGTCCGTAGCAATGAGAATATAGAAAAAATATTTTCTGTAATTTAAGTCTCCGTCCGTAACATATCAGATCATAGAGCTAGAAGGGAAGATAGAAAATGAAAAAAGAAGACGGTGGGTTTGTAAACATCCATCAAGATGGAGCAACAAACATGCTTATGTAAGGATCTCTGTATATGTGTATCTATAAACAAATGGACAGATTCCACTATGGATAAGAGTATCGATCGTCAAACGTCTAGTAAGCATATATTCTTACTAGACGTTTGACGATCGATACTCTTATGCATATATACCTGACCTATGGCTTGCTACGCATGGAGACTAGCCACTGTAGGACTTCATAAGCCTTCAACAACTTACAAAAGGTTTCTTCGCTCGGTGATCATCATGGTTACAAATGAGTTACCCAATCTAATGCACCAGAAAAACATTTTGAGACTGTTGACTGGAGCTATCTCATAGGAGACAAGCGTCTGTTTCCTATTACTCAAACTTACTCGATTGAATTACCCTACATAGAAACAGCAGCATAAATGGATAGCACATACTAACACACGCCCTGGCAGTGAAATTATAAAGGAACTAACGTTACCAAAATTGTACAACGTGGAAGAATACATTCCATCTCAGAAGAGGTATCACAAAGATCAAACACTGAGAAACAACAATACCTCATGGATTGCTTTAGTTGTACGTGAACACAAGCGTCAACTTATTGTGGCAATGACAAATGAATACTTTCAACCTGAAAAAGGTTAAAAACAACAAAAATAATATTAACTAATAATAATAATGATAATGATAATAATAATGATAATAATAATAAAATGTATATGTGTATCGTTTAGGAGAAGTGAAGAGGTGATATTTATTGTGGTGTTCTAGAATGGGCTTTACATCAGCCAAATATCAATGCTCGAAATCGGTATTTATGCACTAATGAATAACCATTACCGCGTGGTAAAGAGCAGTATTAGTCCCGGGATAATCTCGTCAACGTTTGAATGTTGTATGATAAAGATGTTAAATAAGTGTTTGTTTACAATAAAAGTATACAAAGTGAAAACATGGAAATATAAAGAAGAAAAGGAAAAAAACATAGATTCACAGAGATGGATAGAAAGAAAGAAAGATGGACGGATAAATCGATGGATGGGCTGTCATAAATACATTGAGTGACAGGATACTAACTAGCTAGTTAGTATATCAAAAGCCAGTATCTCTTCTCTTCCAACAGTAATGCCGGAAGCCTTCGTTCCAATTTTTATTTTCTAAAGAGTTCTTTCGTGCTACCTCACCTAACAAAGAGCAAGAATGCCTTTTGTCAGACAAATCTCAACAACAGTGTTACTAATAGGAACAGTGATGCGAACCGCTATTTACCTTTGTTGTGACCGGACTCCCACGGCTCATCTTCATTGTCTTGTTATCTATACTCGACAGTATCCTCGACAGTATCCTCGACAGTAAAAGATCTTTACTGTCAAGATAAGGCTCCCATGTGCCTGAGACTGTTTCTTCTTCAGACCACTTCTTTCCTGCTTTTTTCTGTATCAAATCTCTCTCGACTCTCTTGAAAGTATCAGATTCCATTGACATGATTCTGGTCAAGCATCACATTGCTAACATCTTTGTCTTTGGTGATTTCAATTATTATTACATGACTGGTTGGGCCATTGTGACAGAAACGACAGAAATGGCAAAGTTATTTAAAACTTTGCTCTTGCCCGTGATCCTGCAGAGTTGTGGATTTTTTTATTCAGACCCGGGACTATATACTGTTTAGGATTTATTTTGAATTTCTATTCCTGAGCATTGTACAATTTCATCTTTACGTACGGGCTAAATAAGGTTAAGCCTGGCGGGGTTAAGCCTTGTTGGGAAGTCTCATCATCAAAAAAACTTAAATTTGATCAGGCATACCTGTGATGTATTTCGATGCTTGCTTATTAATGAATATTCCTCAAGATTTAGTATTTAGCAAATGGGCTTATTAATGCTACAATTGAATTCACAGAATATGTTTAAAATTTGTATTGAAGAAGTTGTACCTGGCCATTGTTATAAAGTCAAATCTCATTCTCGTGCATGATTCAATGCTAGCTGATATTTCTCCCGCCTTTGATCATCGCAATTTTTTTTATATTCATTGTCGATTTCACAGAATTGATGAATCTCTTGTTTCTTTCGGACAGACTATTGATGCTTGTAAAAGGGTGGCTTCTGAAGTTGAATCTCACTATGCTGAACGAATTTGTGAAACGATTTTGTTTTCAGTTGAGAAAAAGCATTGTATAACCGTATAACTGTAAAATCGAATGTCAATTGCTCTTTGAATAAGAAAAACGCAAGTTGTTCTTCCGTGACTCCGTAACAGTGTTTTTCTTGACGAATTAATAATCAGTGGCTTTCCAAGTGTGAATGATTACTGACGATATGTTGGCAATAAATCTACTTGCTGCTTTCATGTATTCATCAATACATAGGATTTTAACGAGTGAAGAGGATCGGGCCTCAGGACCTCATTTACACAAACTGTTGCGTTCCCACATTCAGTGAACTAACTGGACATAGTGAGCTGTAGTGATTTACAAAAAACCCGCACATATAGAGGCTTTTTACTGTTGACTTTGGTGTAGAGATGGCCAAACAAAATATTATGACCTGCATATACGACTCCTACCGCACATACGTCATGCCTGTTCACTACAGGCGAACTACTGCTGAGAATTATGCACCAACAATTTTCAGACAAGACGACGAAAGTGTTTGTGATACAAAATCTCAAATACAATTGGTTTCTTACAACACATACGCCTTTTCAAGTCTTTGTCTCTTCTAGGAAAAAACGTCTAAGAAGCAATAAGACATTTTAAATGGTTTTGTCTATCAGCATCAACATTTGTACTGAAAAGTAACCAATTATTTTATCAGTTATACGTGGCAGACTACTTAATTGGTTTACGTCTTTTTAAATGTAATAGGAAGATAAAGAAAATCCGTGAACAAAAAATTTTTTTTGATTTCAACATTATTTTCCCCAAATACTAAGGCTCAAAAGGTGCCATTCATGGGGGCTTGGACATGGCATTAAGGAATTTCTTAGCCCGATGCCAACCAATGGCTTTCTTTTTCTTGTGAAGTTCCAAAGTTGCCCTCTCGGGGAAACGAACCCGGAACCTCTTGCTTACGGTGTAGGTGCAATAACCATTAAGCCACGGCTCCTCCAGTAAACAAAAATATAATTTGTAAAAAGAGAGCGAAAAGAAAATCCACTAAAAAAGTCACCCTCAGCAATAAAGTGTCTCCACGTCCTGTTCGGATGAACGAAGTAATAAGAAATTAACAAAATAGGCAACAAAAACAATTACAACGACCTATTCCGACAGTTATGGAAACCTCGCAGGTCCGGTACATATTGCTCGTGTACCTAATTTAGTTTGTATAGTAAGACATTCCGAACACGAGCAATATTCTCTAACAATTAGACCTTAATAAATGCATTTCTTCTTCTTCTTTATCTTTTGGCTACTCCCTGTTAGGGGTCGGCCCAGTGGATCATACCCCTCCATTTGCTGCAGTCTGCAGCGTTTTTCCTTCTCACTCCCATCCCTCTTATTTCCTCTTTTATTACATCTATGTAGCGTCTCCTTGGTCACCTAAGAAATTCATTTCTCAGAAATATTTTAACATTTAGGAGTTTTATGAGTAAAGATTCTTCCTTCTGGCTTTTACATTTTGTAGTGTATTTACGTCATTGCGTTAAAGCACCTTCTCTAGAAATCGATTTCACGAACTATAATCACGATCGTGGACCGTGAATAGAATGTAGAGAACTATCTTATTTGTACTAATTCACGAATCTTGTATGATGATTTCCAGAACCTTAATAGACATGTTTTTACAGCAACCCGATTACCTTTGTATAAATAAACCTTTAAATTTGAGTTGATCTCAGCCAGCTGTTATTAGATCAGATGTAATGCATTAGCTGACCAGATATTACAGAAATACTTATTGAAAGAGATTTTATATATGTATATGTTAGGTGAACATTTTCGATAATTCTTTACCATTTTCAAACCTGAAAAATATAAACAGAAATATTTGTATCAGTCTAACAAACATGCCAGAGACACAAACCGTAAGTCTAGATTCCATTGTTCTGTAGTCAGGGTCACCTGACTACAACAAAATATCAACACAGACTGATTGTCAGAATGCAGCTCCTATACTCATCCTTCGTGTTGATGGGGAGTTTCTTTTCTGGAATGGATAGAGCCTCAAGAATTAGTAAATGCTGTCCTTCTCGAGCTGATGATTTCAGTATATCCATTTGGTCAAATACGAGCTTTAAAGAGATTTCATTACAGATTTATAATTGAGTAAGGGGCGTCTTGTGTGTTTTGTTTCAATTAACAATTGAAGTCTACCGGTTAAATTAAAGATTTGGAAGCTGTATTCCGCAAAATTTGACTCATCAAAAGAAACGAGTTTTGTAGCTCACAATGGCGAAGACATTGGCTAGTAAATAAAAAACAAACTACTATTGAAAGGGTGATCACTACACTTATAAATAAGGTTTTCGTATATTTGAAGAAGTGTAAATGACCACAAAAGACTTGAAACAGAATTTTATGAAAGTGCCTGAAGAAGTGAAAAAATTTGAGTGATGAAAACAATGAAGTTCAAACTGAACTGAAGAAAGGGAGATGAGATAGATAATTACAGAAAGGGATGAAATAGATAATTATTACAAAACAAAAATTAATGAAGCTGTAGAAGCGATAGAATAAGAGATTCAAAAGGATACTGATAAAGCAATGGCTACAACTGGATTCAAAAGAAACGATTGGAAAGAAATTATTTTTTTCGGTAACAGTTGATTTTGAAAGAAAACTTAAGGTGAAGCTTCTAAGATTTGGACTGAGTAAACGTTCTTGAAAATCTGAAACTAGCAGGAGATTTGGAATGCATTTTGGACCGTAATACACGAAAAATAAGCTCAAGCTGCCGTCGTAAAAATCAAAATAACTCAAAAGTTATCCGGAAAGAGCAACAAAATCAGAAATTCCAAAGATGAATACGGAATGCAGTGTACCGCTTGATCTTTGGGAAAAAATTGTTTTGCCAAACCATGCGTCAAAGAGATTGCACAAATCAGCAGCCTTATACACGGTGCTACTGCTTTCGGAGAGAAACGTCACTCGCATTGAGACCATCTGATCATATTTCAATTTGAAAATTACGTAACCGGCCTAGGTTACGTGATTTTCAAATTGACGGATCCTTAAGGTACCAATAAGATTACTGGGACTAAGCCAAGTACATTTTCAGCAGAAATAAAAAAGCCAATTAAACCCGAATGCGAATTTCCAAATTGCTGGAGACACGGTTTTCTGGAGACACGGTTTTCTGGAGACACGGTTTTCTGGAGACACGGGCTTCCGTACTAAAATTGCTTTCGATACAGCTTGAATTTATGCGGAGGGGAAAACAGGGAAAAGAGCAAGTTGTTTTTGACACAGGTAGTCATTAAATCTTTGTAACCACCAAGGCTGCAAGTCTAAAATTAAATCTTGCAAGGGGAATGAATTGACTCTTCAATTCATTGCAGTGGACAAAATAACTGATATTATAAAAGAAAATAAAAAAACGTAATAAGAAACACTGTCCTTACGTGGATGATTTATGCTTTCTAGATTATTTTAACAGGACTCAAGAGAGTCTTAACATCTAGGTTTTTAGTTAAACAATAACTCTTGAATTCATTGCGGTGGACAAAATAACTGGTATTGTAAAAGAAAATATAAAAAACGTAATAAGAAACACTGTCCTTACGTGGATGATTTATGGTTTCTAGATTATTTTAACAGGACTCAAGAGAGTCTTCACATCCAGACTTTTAGTTAAACAATAACTCTTGAATTCATTGCAGTGGACAAAATAACTGGTATTGTAAAAGAAAATATAAAAAACGTAATAAGAAACACCGTCCTTACGTGAATGATTTATGGTTTTTAGATTATTTTAACAGGACTCAAGAGAGTCTTCACATCCAGGTTTTGATTGGATCAATTACTTTGATGTTTCTAAACAGAGAAAAAATAACGTACTTAAACAACTGGCTGTAAGCAAATCCTTGTTTGGTTCTCATCAGGAGCGTTCAAATGTAAGAAAGTTTCTCATTAAGTTAATGTACATAATGTGAGCTTCACTTCTACAATGTTATCAATTAAAGCATAAAAAGACAGAAATTGACTCAGCACTAAACAAACTAGGGGATTTAGATACCTTTGGAATTAGTTATATTCCTTTCTGAACACCTTCCACAAAGGCGTAAAGGATATTTCTCGCTGAGTTCTTTGTGTCTGAGAAGAGAACAGCTGCACAGTAATGATATACTTGACAAAATTACGAGGTAACCAAACTCAGAGGGCCATCTTTCATGACAACTCTATACAGTGCTGCTAACTGAACAGAGATTAGAAAAAGAAATAAGACGGCCTATTATAGCAAGGAAGGCACTTGAATATATTCACTAACAGCATCAAAACCAAAAATTTTCACCAATGTATTTTATTTTGTAAATTTACTATTTTTAGTGATCCTGAAAAAAATCTTTTGAGATCAAAAGTTTTTTCAGCTGAATACTAATTAAATCTTACTTAAAAGTGTTGCTTTCGCGTTTGTCTTATTAATGAAGAGGTCATTAAAATCTGAACAGTGGACAAAATCAGTTTCGTTATTATTGACTGTCGAAAATAGTTCAAAGGAGAATGACGATTTGCGATTTAAAAGTACAAAAATGCTCACCCGAGTTTACGGTACATTGTATTTTTCGTATAGCTATGACATATACTGATGTATATGTCACAGCTACATATGTCATGTAATTTTAAAGATGACATTAAGAAACAGAGTTTTTAATAAAATAGAAGTTTATTAGAAAATCAAAGTTTTTTGTCATATATGTATAATTGTAGCTCCATTCTACCCTACAATTTTCGGTCTTAGTTTAACAGTCTTAACCACAAAGAGTTATTAACAAAAGAAAGAGCAAGAGATCCACCAAACGAATTCAGGTAAATCGCACTTGGCTACACAAACCCCCCGTCTAGAAAACAATTACGATTTCTGACGAAATAATCGTTTTCATGTATTTTCATTTTCTTCAAGCCAATGCGACGAACTAAAATAAATATGGAAAAAATTCTTCGAAGACTTTTTTGCAACTGAACTCAATATGATTTGTACACCAAAATAACTAATTGGATTCTCATGACAAAACTAGGTCAGACTGCATGAACTCGCCGTCCTGATCGACAAAAGAAAGCGCCAGTTTTATGCCTTTATTGAAGTCGTGTATTAAAAAGGATTTACGTTGACTACACATGTCAAATTTTCAAAGATACAATAAAAAGTTTAAATGCAATTTTGTCTGTTTATTTACAGGCACAATATACAGTATATTAGACTGTCGTCTAAACTTACGCGTCGTGCTCATTAGAATTTTAATTCACGGTTTCTTTACGGTGAATATACTGTCTTTCTTTTATCACTGTAACTCATTTTGCGATGACTTCGCACGTCTCTCTGTCTGTGCTTTCCCGTTATTCATACAAAAGGTTACTGCAAAGGACATATCGATGAGCGTTTTAACTCTTTGAGGGAGGTGTCACCTAAGGCACTGCTCGAAATGAGTTGGGGTTGCTATGTATTAATTACCTCCAATGTATCTCTCATTTTAATATTTCAACATGTTTAATGCTGCGCGGCTTCGATTTAGCTAACGGGAAGATTTTCACCTCCCACAAAAACCTATTAGTTGGAGTCAAAGAAACCTGACCATAAAATTCGTCAATTCCAGATTTTGCTTAAAGTCTTAAGGAAACATCGTTTTAATGTAATTAAAACAATGAAACCTATTTTTCTCTCAGACGATTGTTGCGTCTCATAATGAATCCGCATAACTTAATGACGTCAATAATAACTAACGGAAATGTTTTGTAGTTTTTCCTAGATTTAGAATACAATCGTGCATTCTAGAATATTCTTTGCAAAGAGAATTTAGGTTTAAATACCCTACCAAGATTGTTAATATCGCTCTAACCTTAAAAATCAAAGTGATAGTTTGTGGAATACTTAGTCTGCGTTGAAATACAGATGATCCATTCGAGGAACATTCGAGGAGTAACTATATTGCTGCCACAGATCTAAAGATACATATATGGTAGGAAAACGGCTATTCCTGAAACTTCTGGTTAGCCTAGAGGAATTCTAGGTGAAATTTCCATTTATGATGCTGCATGATTTTGTCCCCATTTTTAGCAAAAATGTGCTCTTGATAAAACGTGTGATGTCGCAACCAAATTGTTAGACAAGTCAAAAGAACTATATCCAATCCTAATGGTTGATTGGATATAGTTCATTCACATTGTTCATTCACATTGTTCATTCACATTGTTCATTCACATTGTTCATTCACATTGTTCATTCATATAGTATATTCACATTGTTCATTCCTATTGTTCATTCATATGGTTCATTCACATTGTTCATTCACATTGTTCATTCATATAGTTCATTCACATCAGAATGGATTGGTCATCAGAAAGAAAAAACTTTGATTTTTTAATAAACTTCTATTTTATTAAAAACTCTGTTTCTTAATGTCATCTTTAAAATTTCACTCAAAAATCATTAAAAAATGAAGACCTAAAGTAATGTGCTTTAAAAACAACTTCAAAACACTAAAATTTAAAAAGCATGCAGGATGTTTCCAAATTGCAACGAGTTCTGTAATAAGATTTAACTAAACTGCATAAAGAAGCACAATAAACTTATTTCAAAATCTTGGCCTTTCCCATAAAGTAATAAGAAAACTTAGCCTTCATTGTAATCTATTTCAATTCTAATTAAATTTTATGACCGCATAAAATCGATATTTTTTTATACTCTTACTGGTTAAACCATGAAAGAAATTAAACAAATAGTTCATAATCGAATAATCCTGAACAAATTATTGAAGTCTCGTCGGCTAAAATGAGAAGCATTTTGTAGACTTCTGTTCACTAAGAGTGACAAGCAAGCATCTTGACCCACCTCAAAAGGCTAGCTGTTTATGAATAATAGGCGGATTTTGAAAAAAAAGGTTGTGATTATTTTGTACTTAATGACATAAAGGTCAATAATAATAATAATAATAATAATAATTTTTTTTCTTCTTTAAAAAAAAATCTCCAGTCGGTAAACAATTTACTGGGTGTGTAAGTTCGATTTGAGTCTCGGATTATTCCCTAATCTTAAAGGTTCAAAACATCTCTCAAAATTCTGGCAGTACTTGTGATTGCTGATATTTGTATACTACCGCTTATATCAGGAAGGTCTAATTCTTTCAAATACTTTTCAAGTTCGAATGGAATCGTTCCAAGAGCCCCGACAATTATCGGGACTATTGAAGTCTCAACTTTCTGCTCTACACGAATGACACCAGCCAGGTCAATGTATTTTTGAATTTTTTCGGCATGTTTTTCTCTCACTCGATGATCTTTTGGAACAGCTATATCAATAAGAATCCATTTATTACTTGTTTTGACTACGATATCAGGTATATAATGTTTTACTTTCGTTGTAGTAAGAATGGGTGTATTCCAGATAAGTTCAACACCTGTACTAGACATGCAAGAAGAAGGCGGAACATGATCATACCAAACCTTGCTCGCATCAATTTTGTATTTTTTACATAGCTCCCAGTGCACCCTGGTAGCTACCAGATCATGTCTAAACACATACCTTCTCTTTGCCAATTCAGAACAACCGCTAACAATATGAGACACTGTCTCATCTTTCTCATGACAAATTCGACACACAGAACTTATCTCAGTTTTATCAATGTTAGCTTTAACCCAGTTAGTTCTAAGTGCTTGGTCCTGAGCAGCTGTAATTAAGGCTTCAGTTGCCTTTTTCACGTAATTGCTCTTTAACCACAACCACGTTTTGTTTAAATCTGCTTGTTCTGCTATAGCTTCCGTAAATCTACCATGCAGAGCTTTTCCGTGATAATTTTGTCTCAACATTTTAGTATGTTGTTTCAAATATTCTTCTCTTCCAGTTTTTTCTATAAGGAAATCCTCTTTTACCACCATTTTCAATAGTCGTTCTTGATTAGTTGAAACGTATTCCCAAAGGCTATTCTCCTCACTTTTTACACACTGCTCTACTGAAGTGAGACCTCTTCCACCATCCTTCCTTTTCAAATAGAGTCGTGCTACATTGGCTCTTGGGTGGAACAGGGCATTACAAGTCAAAATCTTTCTCGTTTTCACATCGATGCTTGTCAAATCTCCTATATTCCAGTCAATCACGCCTCCACTATATCTCATGACTCCTAATGCCCATTGATTTATCGCTGAGATCACATTGCCAGCATACAATTTTGATTTAGCTAACTTCCTTACTCGTCGTAGATATTCAGTTTCAAGTTTATTTTTCATGTCTGTCGTACGAGAACCTTCATCCTGTATTATACCCAGGTATTTATATCCACTTTCTTCGACTTCTCTAATTTTCTCTCCATCCGGCATTTCGATAACACTTGCCTTACCAATTTTACCCTTATTAAGGAAAACTGTCTTACATTTATCATATCCAAACTTCATTCCACAATCTTCAGAGACTATCCTCAACGTATGGACGAGCGAGTTTAATTCTCTTTCAGATCTAGCATAAAGTTTTAAGTCATCCATAAACAGAAGGTGGTTAACAGTAACATCTGATTTAGAAAAGGTATATCCTAGTTTGGTATTTCGTAAAACCAAAGACAACGGGATTAATACGATTACAAAAAGAAGGGGTGATAGCGAGTCACCCTGAAAAATACCTCTTTTGATCTCAATCTCGCCTAATGGCTCTCCATTAGCAGTGAGTTCAGTTTTCCAGTTAAACATACTTTTCTCGAGTGTCTCTCTGATGTTACTTGCTATTCCTACCATTTTGAGTGTTTCGATAAGCCACGAATGGGGTACCATATCGTACGCTTTTTTGTAATCTATGTACGCCATATGCAAGTTCCTTTTTGCTCTTTTACAGTTTCTAATTATGGCTTTGTCTATTAATAACTGGTCTTTAGTTCCACGAGAATCCCGTCTACACCCTTTTTGCTCGTCAGGCAGCAGGTCATTTTCCAAAAGATGGCCATGGACTTTGTCACTCAGTATTCCAGTCAAGATTTTCCAAAGAATTGGCAAACAGGCAATCGGCCGGTAATTTGAAGCTATGGAGCCTTTAGTTTGATCTTTCATGATAAGAACTGTCTTCCCTTTCGTCATCCAAGTGGGTATTTCACCCGTTTGAAGACAGTTGTCAAGGTGTTTTGCAAGTCGATCATGCAAATTGTCTAGTCTTTTATACCAAAATCCCTGTATCCCATCGGGGCCAGGCGCTTTCCAGTTGGAGATCCCTCTCACATACTTTTTTAGGTCACTAACTTCAATATTAACATTTTCTTGCCTTTCTTTCAGTTCTAATTCTTTCTTTACTCTATTCATCCACTCTGCATTTTTGTTGTGCGTGGAGGGTATTCCCCAAATACTATTCCAAAAAGCAGAAGCCTCTTCCTTATCCGGAGGTAAGTTTGTTTCATTATTCTTTCCGTCTAACTTCTTGAAGAAACGTGATGGATTTTCACGAAATAACTTATTCTGGTTGAATTGTGTCTTTTTATCGACATAGTTACGAATAAGTAAACTTCCATTGTGAATTTTAACTTTTAGAAAGCTAATAACATTGTTGTACCCTTTTTCATCTAGTTGATATTTCCTATTCATGAGGACTTTTTCTTTGGTAGTGAGGGCATGCTTTTTATTTTTCACTTCTGTTAAGATACTTAAGTTTTTACGCCACTCTGCGATGCTCTTTTTAACTCTCCTTTTCCAGAATGGTTCCTTTTCTTTTTTCACTCCAACGCCTTTCTTTTTTACACCTAATCTTTCAGTAACTAAGAAAGCCGAACTAGCCAAGAGTTTCTGTGTACTACTAATATCATTGGTCTCGATATTATGAATTACACCATTAACATTCACAAGCTCTTCTTTAACTTTTTTCCAGTTCACATTTTTCACTGAAGGTACCTCAGGCACTGAATTTTGATAAAAGATTTCTCTTAGCCGTTTTAGCGTTTCCTTTTCGAGCTTTGTTAGAGCTCGTATCCCTTCAGGAGTTTTAAATGTGTCTAGTTTCTTAAGATAAACTAGTGTTTGAAAGCCTGATTTAGCAACTTCAGATACAACGACAGGGTATGGCGTGGAAACAGTCTCCGGTATCATTGTTGAATCTTCCTCTTCACTCGGTAACTCTACTATTTCTACTGTTTCATGGTGCATAGGGGCAGTGAGTGTGTTGATACTATCACCAGTCACACTACTTTCAATTTCCTCTCTCTCAACTGTCGATAAGATGCTTTTTGTTCTTATATTCCTAACTTGAACAGATAATCTTTGAGCTGATAGCTCACGCATTTCATTCTTTTTCCACAAATCATACAATCTATTCATATATCCTTTTTTAGCAGGATTGCTCTCAACGTAACATTTCCAGAGTATTCTATTTTCAGAATGCGTCCACTTGGACTTTAACCTTCCTAATCTCGATTTTTTGGGTAAATTTGATACCCCAGCTTCAGAAGGATTACCCTGAACTTCTGGGCCGGGGGGCTCGGACTGCTTAGCATCTTTTTGCACCACAGTCCCCAGTCTATTAATTGTTTTTCTTGACTTCTTCATATTTAATGAGTCGCTCGAAAAAAGGCAGGGGCGCTACTCCCTGAGGAGGAAAAATTCCTTCCATCTACCCTAGTGGTTGTGTTTTTCTTTCAGGGTTTTCTCCCTTAGCCTTTAACTAAAAAGCCTGCCCACAAGGCAGTGGGGTCTACTGTATCTCTAGACGACGAGCTGATGGGAACCTCGACTAAGACTACTAACCTTCTAACAACACACCCTGAGATGTGCCGTTCCCCGCAGTTTAAGGTGTAGACCACCGGCGGGCCATCATTCACAGACACTCTACCTCAGATGGTACTATTCTACCTAACCCGTCTAACGATCCCATCAGCCCAGTACGAGGAACCGCCGGACACCAACCCGGTATTCACTGAGGGCTACTCAGCGCTCGTCGGTAATAATAATAATAATAATGATGATAATAATAATAATAATAATAGTAGTAGGCCATGCAAGGTCATGTGCTGTTTTAATTAACATCAATTTCGCACACACTTGGGTGTGATGCATGCACCCAGCTTAACCTTATCAGGCTGGGAGTCGGATGGGTTTGCTGGCAATTCTACCCCTGAGTCCCCCATGGGCTCGTACTGCTCCATCCCTCAATAATAACAATAATAATAATAATGATAAGTCCTGGGTACTGATATTAAACTGCATCCGGTTGTGGAGTTTCGACGTGGGAAAATGAGGTTACCCTTTCCCACAGCTACCTCCAGGTCACCCTTGGGCAAGGTGTAGCAGCTGTTAGCCTACCTTGAGACCATTGAAGCTCCGGGTTGGCGTCCGGCGGGGTTAAGTCTTTCTCATGGGTAGAAAGGACTCTTTAGCTTTGGTCGGCAACCTCCTTAGTGATGGTGTCACGAAAAAATTAGTGGTATTTGTTGCACTTGAAATCAACTTTTCAATTATTTGATGAAAATGAATTCAGAAATAGAAGAAAATAACGACATAAACGGTACTGGAGCCAAAAATGGCGAAGGGGTCGTGCCCGGCAGGAATGCTGTGGGGCAGCAGACAGCACCTTGTCGTCATCAAGCTACTGCCAGAAAAATATGGAACAGAGGGGTAAATAGGCTTGTCATGCATTGTTATTACAAAAGTGACCAAACAAAAAGGGGGTACAGGAAAAGAATGCTACAAACATGGTTGAATGTTGGTGTATTTGAGGCTACAGAACAAAGACTGGCAGATCAAGCGAGGGCTATCAAGACAAATCAATGGTTATCTGAGTTAGAACTTGAAGAAATTAAATCTAGATGTAATGACATGGAGTCTGAAAGAGAAAGAAAAATAGAAAGAGACTTTCTTCCTCGTGAGAGTGACAGCCTACAATATGAGAGCCAGAATGAAAGAAGAAGCTCAGAAATATCGGCGGAAATCGACGAAGAGTCACGAAAAATACTTCAGGATGTGATGGGCAAATACAATGGAACCGAAGAATTAATGCCAATGAATTTGAGAAATGTAAACAGAAACAGCCTAAAAGAGAAAGTGAA
>RDPX01000283.1:597523-634541 GCA_003991215.1 Morbakka virulenta | reverse complement strand
TCCGTTCTCTATGACTATGACTGTGACTATGACTATGACTATTACTATGACTATGACTATGACTATGACTATGACTATGACTATGACTATCACTATGACTATGACTATGACTATGACTATGACTGTGACTATGACTATGACTATTACTATGACTACGACTATTACTATTACTAATTACTATTAATCTTACTGTTCCTACTGCCCATGAATTTTATCCACTGACTTGCTTTAATAACTTTTTTTGTCCTTCATTAGTGTTCCTTTTTTTTACCTTTTTTTTTCTCATGTATTTTTTATGGATTGATTACATACAATGCAGTTGTTGGGTAAAACACATATGTAGCGCACAGTAACAAGCCAAAAAAGGTAAGTCAAGGCGCACATTCTGTTGTCACACAAAAAAGTTTATCTGGATCACCAAAAATTTCATAAAATCACTGCAACTTGACACCAGGCTGTCCTGCAACACGTGAGAAATAGCACATTGCTCAAATGATTGTTATTTTATGGCAACGACTCGTGACAATATCAATTTGCATTTTCAAGCTGATAATAAATAGAAGGCTGATTCAGCACCAGTGCAAAGTCATCTTGATATTGCATCAGTTAATTGATTTTTGGGAATGACGCTGCTCAGCTGTTATTTTTCACAAATTCATTTTTTGTTAACAGTTTTATGTACATGGATAGTCTTCACAACATGCAACAAATAATTTAGAGCTTTCGCATAACTGATCAGGAAGTTATAAGTCAGGGTTCGGTCCACCCTTTGTGTCACAAACATACTGAACGTGGGTAGTGTGATGACCGGTAAATTTCTGTTTCCAAAATTGGTTTATAGTTTGAGTTATTCTTGTTTGCCATCTTTAAATTTGTGCAGCAATGGACAAAGGGATAAATCAACAGATTGATGTGCAAGAAGTTCATTTTTTGAACCTCGGCTACCTCCCTGTAAATATTGTGCCAAATTTCTTTTTTCGTTGTGACACACTACTGACATTGAACAAGTTTTTGGAGCCAGGGTTTGGAGAGGGAATTCAATAAATTAAAAAGAATAAAAAGTAGATAAAAAAAAGTCAAACAAGTGAAGTAACACTCTGCGTCAAAGTGGCTATAAACCCCTGCTTATAGACGACCCGAAAATGTCTAAAGTTTAAAAAAAGGATTGGTCAAGTAGTCTTTAATCACAGGTTTACTACGTAAAATTCTTTGGAGATACTCTCTGAAATTTCTATTTACACATTTTCTGCTTTTGATTGGCTGTTAGAATCTTATTCTATTGATTAGGAATTAATATATTCGTCCTTTTGAGGGCAAGTATGTTCGACTTTAATTGTCAACTAATATCCTTTGATCCTAATTATCTCTAAAGCAATTCAGGTATTGTTAACAATTCATTGTCATGTGTAAAAACTAACTGTTGATTATATACAACTCAATCTTTGCCAAGTTTTGATGTTCACCGTATTTGCCGCCAGGTCTTACTAAGAATTCGGAACTTTTGTGAAATAAATCGCCCTGGAAGCATTCAATAGGTGCTGGCGCTCAGAGAAACCAATTCAACTAGCAATGCAGAAAAATATATATTGCATACCTGTTAACCAATGGACATGTTAGTTGTCTTTTTAAAAAAAAATTAGGAAGGTACGTGTTAAAGACAATTATTAAATGACGTCATGTTTTTCTTGAATTGCTTCCACACCGTAGTGGCAATGACGCCCACGGTACATCAGACACTCAGCAATGACGAAGCTGCAACAAGAAAAACATGAGTTCTCTGGCTCTTGTCAGAAGTGGAAGCAAGTGTGAAAAATCGCATGTAAACTCAAAGTTATACAAAAAACCTTGCACAAATTCATGCCACAAAGGGCACTGCCAATTTTAAGGGGCTGCAAAAAGGGGGTTGTATCATCGATTATGCGTCTGGTTCTTTACCAAGAAAGAGTCACAGGCACATGGAAGTAATAGCTGCGTTATTCCATTGCCTCCATGGATAGAAATAGGCATCATTCCAAATGAACAACTGGCGGGAGGCGCGGGTCTAACAAGGTCGCTCTGGAAGTCGTTCAACCGCCTCAGGGTCGGCCATGCCAGATGTTTGGCTTCGTGTAAACAATGGGGGCTTGCAAAATCTGACCAATGCCCATAAGGGGCCGCACAGACTATGGAACATCTATTCAACTGCAGCACGGCACCAAATTGTACACCTGACGACATATAGTCTAGGACAAGAAGAAGGAGAATTCCATTGCCTTAAATGTCCGTAATAAAAAAAGATATAGAATAGTAGTTTATTCTGATATTATTTAAATGGTGTGTATTCAGGATAATAACAGAGTCAAAAATATCTGTTGTCAAGTAATCATGTGTAATAAAATCAATACAATCTTTGAAAGCGTTCTTTTCAAAGTTGGCTAAAAAAATGAAAGAAAATGTTTTAAAAACAGTCATTCACAGCTCCTAAAAACTAAAGATACCATTTACTGATTTTATATATAAAGAAAGGTTTTTGATACTTTTTATACCACAGAAAAACAGTGAAAAACACAGGAAGGGAGTTCTCTCTTCCAAAGCAAAGCAATACAACAGTCCATTTGTATGGTACATAACCAATGAATTCTATAAGTACAAAAGCCTGATATATTTTTAGTCAAAAACAAAAAACCTTCAGCCAAATTAACTTTTCTTCACCTATACTTTCACGAAACCCAAACCAGTGTACAGAATTCTGAATATTAAAGCGTGCCCCTCACATTCCAGCTGTACTTCTAAAAACAGATATGTTTATTAATGAGCTAACAAATGAAGTCGTATCACGATCATTAACCAAAATGCGAGCATCAAGCCATTAGTTTTTTGAAAATATTTTTCAGAACCTACTGTGACAGTTTTAAGTGCCAGTTCCAACCAAGTCATTTTATGGCCACGTTTTCTCCAGGGAAGTAAAATCACATTCTTTGCATTATTTGGAATTTTTATTAAAATTTGAACAAAGCAAAGTCTACAAATATACTTGCAACAATGAACTGGTAAATATAGGTCTTCGTTTCAAGAATAAAAAGAGTTTACAACAATTAAAAGGCCGTTTTGAGGTGGACGATATTGGTATTTTTAATTCCCGAAAGAAAGTTTTTCTGCAACGAAAGTCAATTAATCTCCGTTTGACCAGCCCCACATCAGGAGCCAGCTCTCAAAGCATCGTAAACAAGGAAACTACATACTGAAGAACTACCCCACATTACAAGTTTGTAAAAACAAATTATGACATAATGCTAGATGAACCATGTTCAACATAATCCCTACTATGCTGTCAGAGTAAAAATACATAATTTTATTTTAAAATATCCAATTTTACAATATGTATGTATATTCATGATGATGATGATGATACATGGTAGCAACTGTAACTTAACCACGTTTCCGAAATTTCTCTACTAAACTTTACAAAAAACCCCCAAGGAAAAGCAATAACTCAAACAAAAAGGTTTTTTTTCTAATTTATTTCTTCTCGTTTATTTGCTTTCCCAAAAATCTTGGTCTTAATGTAATTTCAGATCAGCCAAAAGGATTCATGTACTCCTTTTGATGTGTTTTTTGAAGCAAATGGTCCTCAGATATTTTAGGAAGTGAGATTTAAGAAAGGGCCAATTTTGGGGGGGTTAGAAGAGGAAATCTAAAGGGTTAAGTAAAGAATTGTGGGAGTTTTTTGACTGTCCCAACAGGCACTCAACTATTGGCAAATAAATTCTCTTCAGAAAATATTCGAATTATATGAAATAAAAATTAATTACAGATCTGGTACTTGTTAAACTGGGGCCAAAATTATATTTAACATCATATCGTACAATTGCTATGGGCTTCCGTCTCTTGTTGAAACTGTGGTATGCTTGAATTTTCAGCACTCCTGCAGTCTGTTTATGTTACACCGGATTTCTTTATCCTAATTGACTACAAATTAATTTCACTTTTAATATTTCACCGAGAGATCTCCTTTGATACAATACTACTATTTCTAAATTACACTTACATTAACCATATTCAGTATTCAAAGTTAATTGTGTGTACTGATTTACATAACATCTAAAAATGACAATTGGAATCCGAAGTAAACCTGGACTGCAAAATTTCAAACAAATTTTGGCTTTCTCACTGAAAGACTATTCTAAAGATCAATAAACAAGTTTCTGAGCCAGTTTTATTTTCTATGTGTTTATCGGCGCATGCCCCCCCCCTCTCCCACCTTCAAGAAATAGTACCATTTCCCGCCGTTCTTGGAAATAACAAACCAGCCCTTAAGCATGCTAAAAAACAAACTTCTTGTAATATGATTTCTGGGTGAATCAGGTGGAAAGAGCAACATATGTAGTTAACAGCTATTTTTCAATACAATAAAATTTTAACTTGTTCCTACCTTTAATGTTCCAAATAACCTCTCCTGAACTTGAGAAAATAACACGACCTAAAAGAACAAGTACTATTACACTGTTGGTATGTTTTCGGCTTCCCTTAATATTTTTAACAGATTTTGGAACCAGAGGGCGTCACGGGCAGATGTTTAATTTAGTTACTCTCTTCACAGCACTGTGGCAGACAGACGGTGACATTATAAAAGCGGCATTGTGACTGCTTAATTATGACTCCATTCTAGGAGTGTGACGAACGACAAGACAATAGCAGCAAATGAGAAGGGTACTGAAATGATTGGATATTCTCAGATACAATTTTGAAATAACGAGATTAAAATTAGTAAATTTGAGACAGAGCTTCCGGAGAAAGTTATTTATTTATGTATTTATTTTATTTACCATGCTCACATTCTCTGATTGATGTGAAGAAATTTGGTACCTACTTACTTTATTGACAGATATAAAAAATACAATACCACAGTGACATTTGTTTTCAGAAAAGAAAAGAAATCAAATGCATAAGGTGCTTTGCATTCACAAATTCAACTTTCGCGAAAGGGGCATTTTAGCAAGGTCAACAAGGTTGCGGAACACTGCTTGTTGTACCTTCAAAATCTGTTGCCCATTGTCAGGAAATGGTTTGAAATATTTTGTTGCACATGAATTAAGCACCTTTATATCTAGATTTTGAATGGATATAATAAATCACATTATCTGCGAGATTCGTAAAATTCATTTTGAAAGGGCTTGACAACAAAGCTTTTTTAATCCGCCGAGTTAACACGATGCTGCAAGTCAAGGTAATAAAACTGTTATCCCTCCATTTTTAAATGAATGGAGCAAGTTAAATAGTTTGTTTCTAATCAAAAAACGACAAACATAACATTTAATGAAGTTGTGCTTTTGAGGTGTGTAGGGAAAATATTGTTCTTTGCAAAATACTTTAGGAAGGAGCAGAGGTATCCTCTGCCCTGGGGACCTGCTTAAGTGTTCAAAGTAATAATAAATAATTGCCCCACCATAAATACATAAAATGGAAATCAGACCCAATGTTTTGGGGGTCTCTGACTGACATTTGTTAACCTCATTTTTGAATTGCAGCTCTCCTCTATCTCTGACAAGTACTTACGAGCCCCTATTTTTCATAGGTGGAAAGTAATCTGACCACATAATTTAACTAGCTACATTGCCCGGTTAAATTATTATTATTCGACTGTAGACCTCTGTCTTTGGAAAGGGTCAGAAGCACCCATATGACTCCCTTTTTCGGCACTGGCGACTGACCCAACGCTCACATAAAATTATAGTCTGGCACCAAATTTCAGCTTGCTGCCTTGCTTAGTTAAATCTATCTTTAGTTGTAAGTCTTTATCTTTGATAGAGGACCCAAAATACGTGCTTCTCGTCCTTGACTGTAAAATTTTAAAATGACAAAATCTCGATGTTTAAATGTTGAATGGAGTACAGTGTCCTTTGGCCTCAAATATTGTGTAATTTCAGAGTTCACCCTCGGCTGTTGGGCAAAATGCCTTGTCCTTCAGTCCTCCTGGGTCGAGTCCCATATTCACTCCAATTCTTTCGCACTTTATTGTTTTGTTAATATTAAAAGAAATAAAAGAGACAAACCTGCACCATGCACAGTTTGCAGGCCGACACACGTGAGCTGTGACAAGACGACAATCATTTTAGTCGCACGCAATTGTCCAGCAGCAGTTTGATGCCCAAGAGACACAGTGCCTACGCCACGGGAGAAAGAAGATTTCTCCTGACTGGATATCATAAAAAGAACCAAAAGAAACCTGTCATGAAGATTGGAAACAAGAAAGATGCTGGTAAAATTGTTGCATTAAAAAATGGGGTTTTCAATATCCACATTTCAACGTCACGATAATTTTTTTTGGAATTATCTTCTTTTTCCCTTCTCGAAATTACGGGAAAGCTCAGTTGCTGTTTTCGATTTTTTATCTTCTTCTTTGATGCAATTAGAATATCTTTCATTTTTAAATTTTTGTTACAAAAATAAAAAGGACTTCTGTGCATAATGTGAGCTTGCTGCAAAAGACAATTCTAATTTTAGGGTTAATTCGAGTACATATCAAATTTCTTTCATTTCCGGTAACACTCTCAACAACAAAAAATGTAAGCCAATCAAAAGCCCACACTACCACTATTTCAACGTTTTGTATTGGTCTGAGAACAAAAGGAGCCAGGTCTTAACCTTTACCCAGCTATTACTTTCAAATTGATAAACCTGTGTTTTTACCAGAAAACTAACTTAGACCACATGATAGTCACGGTCACTGTTTCTAATCCAGTTCAGTGCACACATATTTTTCACTTTTCAACAGCCGTAATGTCCTCTCAAATCTTTCTTCATATTTTTCCACTCTTGTTTTTCTCTTTCAGGCTCTGCGACACAAAAAATACAGCAGGGGGCTAAAACAATTTTATAGCGTCCCTTTCAGGACTCAAAGCACTTCGGGCCAAGGGTCCAAGAATTGTTTTCTCTTAAAAAATCTCTACATAGGCTAAAAATTCATTAAATTTGGTATATAATATTAAGTTTTATATATATTATATTATATATACATATAAAAAAGGGACAAACATATATATATATATAAATGTATATATATAAGACATTCTTTCAGCTGCTCTCTTTTATCAGGGGTCGCCAACAGTGAATTTTCTATCCCTGTACGAAGCGATCTTGAGTGTCCTCTCGTCTAAGCTCCTTTTCCATCATATCAAATTTGATGTCATCCACCCCTCTTTGCTTTGGCCTTCCCTTTTCGCTCCCTTCCTGGTCTGTCCATCATCAGCACTTGCTTCCTGACGTAGTCCTCTTCTCTTCTATCCACGAGCCACCTCAACCTCCAGTCTCTTCTCTTCTGAGGAAGTACTCCAATGCCCAGTTTGTCTCTCACTGCCTCGCTGCGCAACATATCTCTTCGAGTTACACTTAGAGACCATTAAAGGGTCGTCATTTCGGCTAGGTTCATCTATTTGTCGCGTCCTGCTGTCAAGGACGTGTTGTATACCGTACATCATTGCTGGTCTCACCATTGTTCTGTATAGTTTGGCCTTTACTCTTACTGGTACTCTGCTATTGCACATCAATGCCGTTGTGTTTTGCCAAGTGCTCTATCCAGCCTTAATCCTTTTCTTTACTTCTATCACTGCCTCCATCATCTTGCACAGTTGACCCCAAGTACTCGGATTCCATCATTTTCGGGACGTCCTCACCAGTGACCATGATCGGTGATACATTATCCGCTTTGTTGAAAGCATGTAGTCTGTATTTGACTACCTCACCTTCTTTCCTCTTTCCTCCAAGGCTTTTGTCCAACTTTCCCGTTTTTCTTCCGCTTTTTCCTTCTTTCCATTAATCAGTACAACATCATCTTCAAACATCATGTTGCCAGGGCTTGACCTTCTAATGGAATGGGTGAGCACGTCTATGGCCACTGCAAACAGGAAAGGATTCAATGCTGAGCCTTGATGCAATCCAACTTCAACTTTGAATTGCTTAGTCTTTCAAGCCGCACACTTCACCACTGCCTCACATCCACATATCTTGTACGCAATTCACATACTTTTCCGTAATACTTCTTTTTTTTCACGGCGAATCATACTTCCTCTCGCGGTACCCGATAATTGGCTTTTTCTACGTCAATTAATACGCAGTGAAGCTTCTTCTGCTGTTCCAGATGTTGTTCTACTTTCACGCGGATCGCAAAGATGGCATCAGTTGTACTCCTCTTCTCCATAAAGCAAAACTGCTCCTCACCGATACCTGCCTTCCTCCTAATCCTCCTACCGATCACTCTCCCACATAGCTCCATTAAGCGACTCAAAAGTTAGATACCCCTGTGGTTGCATCAGTTTTGCACATCTCTCCTTTTCTTGAAAATGAGTATATGGGTGCTCTTCGGCCACTCTTTTTGCATGTGCGTTGTTACCAACATTCCATTGAATATTGACGTCAAGAACGCAAGGGCACTACTTCCTGCGCATCTCCAAACCCCTGCTTGGATACGGTTCGTGCCGACTGCTTTTCTATTCTCCATTCTATTTAAAGCTCTCTCCACCTTTTTTCCTCCACAGATCCGTCGCATTTCCCTCCTTTTTATTCTCCACTTCCCCTCACATTTTCATCATTCATTAGCCTCTCAAAATATTCCTCCCATCTCTTCAGGATGTCTTCTTTCGAAATTAGAATATGACCCTCTGCGCTCGTTATCGTATTCCCTTGTTGCACGTCCTTGAAAGGTCGTTTTAACTGAACTGCTTTGCCATGCGATATTCAGTTTTCTGTCCTTCCGTTGTCTCGAGGTGATTGTACAGCTCGACGACAGCTTCAGAATTAACTTTCACTGCAATCTTTTTTGCTTCCTTACTAGCATTGTGGTACTCCTTCTTCCCATCAGGTTGAAATTTACTCCATTACTTGTATGTCTCTTTCTTCTTCCGAAGGCCTTTCTGTACTTCGTCATTCCACCACCAAGTATCCCAAAGGCCTTCCTCTTTGCACTCTTTGTGCTGGTGGGGAAGTTTACCCTGCACTGCTTTGCAGTCTATTACTTCCTTAAGGTGTCGCCTCCTACATAGAACGTATTCGATATGTGTCTTGTATCCACCGTGGTAAGCGATTCTTTGTTCATAAGATTTCATCAAGTAGATATTTGTAAAAGCCAGCTCGCAGCTTTTTGCTAAATCAACTACTTTTAATCCTCCTCCAATCCTTGTCCCTAACCCATACCTCCCCATAACATGTTCTTCTCCAGTGTTGCCTTCGCCAACATATTTATTGAGGTCCTCACAGATGGACACTCTTTCTTTCCCCGATAATATTGCCTTGGCAAAATCCCGCTCTTTCCCGAACTCCTTTTTCTCTACATCATTGCATCTGACTTGTGGTCCATATGTATTGAAGATGTTGGTCTGCAAGCCACTTAGTTACGGGTAGACAGTCAGTAACTGGGCTCACTTCGATTACGTTTTCAACTAGGTTTCTTTCGAGGATAATAGCACTCCCACTTCTCTTGTTGCCCGTACCGTAGTAATACACCTTGTAACCGTCACCTGTTTTTTTAGCTTTCGCACCTTTCCATTTTGTTTCCTGGACACATAAGGCGTTCATTCTTCTTATTTGCATGAGATCCAAGACTCTTCGTTGTCTTTCGATCATACTGCCGACGTTAAGGGTGCCTACACTTCTATTCGATTCCTTCATTTGTTCTCTCTTCCTAGTTTGCTTCTTCCATACTCGAGCTCCTCCCCTTCTAAGTCACGTAAATCTATTTCCATTAGTATCACAATTTTCAGTACCACGCTGGCGATCCACAGTACTGGCGGTTGTTGTTGACCAGGACCCTGACCTATCGGGTATGGTTTGGTTTCCATATCAACTCTTTCCCTTATGGTTTTGGCAAGTGTCTTATGGCAGGATACCTTTCCTTACGCCAACTACCATGTATAAACGGGGGAGCCTCACCTTTGGTTTAAGGATCCATTCGCAGTAAGGTAAAGTTGATGAGTAGTGAAATGTATCCACATACCGGTTGGTCCTCCACACTACACCTTACTAGGAGCTGTACAATAAGGAAGACAACAAAGAAACGAATCGAAATATTTATTAGCTTGTCATTAAAATACTTTTGTCCCAACTGGCAACTTCATCAGCCAAATGTTTTTAAGCGGTAATAACAGTCTAATAAACTAGAGACCATTAAATTTTAAAGCAGGGGACAGTTCACTCAAGGATGATATAAGTCCGTTAGGGCGACTAGAAGGACGTCTTGTCATTTATTTATCCTCTGCAAGCTCAAAAGCAACAAAACAACCTTTAAAGTTACTTCCAATACATATACCTTGAAATCTTTCTCAAAAGTACAATCTTTTCTGTGTACGAAGTGTCGTTCTTGTTGTTGTGTAAGCTGCTGGAGGCAGAGTGGAAGACCACTCCAATGAATTCCATCCGGCCTCACAAAACAAGAAGCCAACCTCTCTTTACCGTCGAACAAGTGAATATCCAAGGCCTACAGTAACCCCCCTATTTTCCCAGCATGCATCTGTGATCAAGTGCGTAGGTTGCACTGGGAATAACCATCAGTTATAGGGGCGTCGGAGATGCACACTTCCTGGTTGGTTTATCATTAGTGAGATAGAGCCAACAGTTGTTATCCTACCACACGAGGTTTCCCAGGAATACTCTTGGATACCACCTAAAAAAACTAGCAAGACAGCACTGAAGAGCACCAGCAGCCCTCAAGCAAGGCAGATTGTTTTTGAAAGAAGCTAGAAACAATAACCATTCACTTACACACTGGGGCGCACAACTTCCAAAACCCTTCTCCAAATCGACGACCAACCAGATTGAAAATACCAGGAACGACGAGATCGATTTCTTTGATGGCATGGAAGAACAGCTTGGAAGTAAAGGCCATTCGTTACTGAGCAGTCAGGAGAACCTAACTGATCAGCAACCAGGCGCCACCACATGGATGTTAGCCTTTGTTGACGCCCCGAAATGTCGTACAAGCTCACAGGTAACGTTCCAATTTCTAATGTCAGATCATTGGGAGTTTATTCTCTGATGTAACTGACGGGTATTGGATCCTACATAAATCAAGCTGTATTTCGCGCATTTAAAAGCATAAATTATGTTTGCTTCTTCCCATTTCTTCCTTGCGTAAAACATAGCCTCTCAGTAATGCCGATGTATAATTAATCTGTGCCACTAATTACATTATATTTATGGTAAGTGGATGTTGACAAGCTGAGGATTTTTTAAACGTTGTTTTGCTGCTTTTGAGCTTGCAGAAGATAAATAGATTACAAGCCTTTCTTGTAGTCGCCCTTACGGACTTAACTCATCCTTGAATTATCATAGGCAAATCTATTTTTTCGTGTTTTAAACCTTCCGAAGGCATCAATTTATAAACTTTTCGTGTTTCAAAATTTAATGTTTTGTAGTTTATCAGATTGTTATTTGCGGTTACAAACATTTGACTGATAATAACATTGAAATATATTGAGTAAATAAAACAAAATATTTATAAATGACAGAGGCAGAAAATCAAGGACAGAAGCGGTAGAGAATATCGTGAACTTGACAAAGTCATCAAGCAAAAATGCCACGAAGCCAAAGAAGCATGGTTGAACACGAAGTGTTTGGAGGTTGAGAGTGATTCACTTGATGCCAACAAGATGTACAGGCGAATAAATGAAATAAGTGCGAAGAGGTCAGACTGTTCTACATCGGGATGTGTGAGGGCACAAGATGGGACCATGCTCGTTGAAAAGATGGATATACTGAACCGCTGGGTAGAATACATTGGAGAACTATTCAATGATATTCGTGGGGCAATGCCTGTTCTTTCGGAACCGAACAATGGCAACAAGATCATGGCTTCAGTAGTAGCAGCCATCCGAAAAATGAGGAGAAAGAAGGTAGCTGGTCTCGAGGAGTGGTGATGCCTTAGAAGAGTATGGTGTTAAGAAACTGTCGCTGGTTATCAACAAGATTTACGAAGAAGGGACATTTCTGAAGGGACATTTCCTGAGAATGATGTTCATAGTTGTCCCTAAAAAGGCCTGAGCAGTGGATTGTACGCAACATCGAACCATCAGTCTAATGAGTCATGTGACAAATATAATTCTTAGGATATTGCCTATGAGGGAAAGGCAGAGGAAGTGAACAGGTTGATTTTGTTGCTGACGCGGGGACAAGAAACGCTGTGGTTGTCCTACGAATGATCACAGAAAGAGCTGTAGAAATGCAGAAGGACGTGTACATGTGCTTTATTGACTATGCCAAAGCATTTATAAAGTTCGTCATGTACAGCTCTTTGAAGACCTCGGCAAGCTGGACATGTGCAGAAAAGATCCTCGACCTTTGCAAAACCTGTACTGGAGTCAATCAGCGTATTTGCGTATTGATGGAGAATGTAGTGAATATACATATAATTGAACCCGGTGTTCGACAAGGGTGTGTCATGTCACCAGATCCCTTCAATTTTTACTGAAGAATACTGAGACATCTGGAAAACGAGAGAGGCTTCAGAGTCGGTGGTCAAAATATCACAAACATCAGATATGTGGATGACACAGTATTAATGGCCGAATCCCAAGAAGACCTACAGAGGCTAATGGATGTTGTTGTGGAGGAGAGGAATAAGAGAGGTCTGAGCATAAACTGCAAGAAGACAGAATGTATGGTAACATCAAAAAGGGACAGTCCAGTATGCACACTAAAAGTGAAGGATGAGGTCATCAACCAAGTCAGCTCTTTCAACTATCTAGGTAGTCTCATCACCGACGATACGAGATGTGTTAAAGAGATCAAGAAACGAGTGGCCTTGGCAAAGAAAAGGTTTACCAATCTTGCGAAAATACTGAAAAACAGCAATCTATTGCTGTCAATAAGATTGCGTGTGCTAAACTGTTATGTCTGTCCGGTCTTGACCTACTGGTCGGAGACATGGACGTTGACATTTGTGATATGTGGTTGATTAGAAGGATGATGAAGATCAAGTGGACTGACAAAATCACGAATTAAAAAGTAATAAGGAGAGTAGGAATTTATCGGAACGTAATAAGGCGGATCCGCGCACAACAACTAAGTTTTCTAGGCCATTTCACGAGAAAGGAAGGACTGGAAGAGTTGTCAATGACAGGCAAAGTACCAGGCAAGAGGAGCAAAGAAAGTAGGAGAATGATGTGGATGAGCAGTATGAGAGCATGGCTGGGAGAGTATGGACTCCATCAATACTTAAAACTTACCGAAAAACACCGAGGGAAAAATCATCCCTTCAGAAGGAATAAATCCTATAATGATAGCTTTACAATGCATAGTGCCTGTTGGTTGAAACAGTGGTAATACACAGTTTCAGGACGTATGCTATTACCTTACCTTCTCATGGGTCATTTAATTGCGAAGTAAAGACTGGCGGAATTGAAAACAATAAACTGCAAACACTAAATGAAATCTATGAATTTGAGCTTAAAATGAACAAAGTAAACGAAAAGGCAACATATGGTTTTAATACTGCTGATGAAGAACTGCACGAATGTTTGAAGACTATCCCATCTGCATATTCAATCCTTTTTAACATAAAACCACGCACATGCTTAAGTACAGGTTACGTTATTTTTGCTGGCAAAAATTTGGATGTAACTTCACTCATATAAAAGCTCTCGCGGTTTAAAATCCACAAAAAAGTAGATTTAAAAATATTTTAATTTTATGTTATAGAGTCGTTTATTCAATTATTTACTATTTTTGGAAAGTCGTAATACCCCATAAATCAGTAAGGTTTTGGCTGCTGCAGCATTGTTTTCATCGCACACCTCGGCTTCGCAAAGAACGTCTTGCTACTTACTACTCCAAAATTTCAGTTTAATTCAAAATGCTGTGTAGGTTGAGGCATGGTCAACCGGATTAGCCAGGGCTTGCTGTTATTTAGACATATGTCAAAGACATCAGGATGTAAAGTGTCTTAAGACTGATTAATAGTAAGATGGATGAGCGTGATTGAAGAGTGATGTCCTTTTCATGCCACCTCTGTTATCCTAAACCCTGCGGTCCAGCTACAGAGCACGACGGAACTAGAGCAGAAAATCGTAAAAAATTGGAGGGAAAATTTAGTGAAAAAGTTAGTGATAGAAACTAAGGAAATTAACATTGCAAATAGATCGGTTGAAGAGAAAACCAACAGTAGCAATAAGACGAAGATCCATAAAAGTCTTCTGGAAGTAAATCGTTGGGCTTGATCTTCAGTGACACTAAAATAGCACCTGACCAGCAGTAGCACGAAATCCCATTGCGTTGTACAGATACCAGCTGGATCTTAAAGAATGTGTGTTAATAGGACTAGTTAGAATNTGCCACCTCTGTTATCCTAAACCCTACGGAACTAGAGCAGAAAATCGTAATAAAATAGGAGGGAAAATTTAGTGAAAAAGTTAGTGATAGACACTAAGGAAATTAACATTGCAAATAGATCGGTTGAAGAGAAAACCAACAGTAGCAATAAGACGAAGATCCATAAAAGTCTTCTGGAAGTAAATCGTTGGGCTTGATCTTCAGTGACACCAAAATAGCACCTGACCAGCAGTAGCACGAAATCCCATTGCGTTGTACAGATACCAGCTGGATCTTAAAGAATGTGTGTTAATAGGACTAGTTAGAATGAAGATGGTCTCATGCTAGGCGGTGTTCTGTAGAAAATACAGCAGAATACATGAAATCAGTGTTACTTTCATGACAGGACACAAAAATAGCATTCACCAGTTGAACGAATCCCAGTCAACAAAAGCATTACTACTATAAAAGGGTTCTGCTCGATTATAGGAGAGTGACGTTCAAATAGGTGTATCTCACCCGAAACAAGAGCAAAAAAGGAGGAGAAAAAGCCGCTTTACCTGAGCTAGAGAAAACATTTAATGTGTGAAACATGAATAGCATCATACTTGGCTATCTGAAACAAAACGTGAGAGGAGTACAGATAAAAGGAAAAAGATTTCAAGAAAACTGTGAGAAATTATTTTAAAAGTGGATGAGAGAGAAAGACGAGAACATGCAGAATGCTCCAGTAAAACTTTGTGGAACAACTGACAAGACAGAGCATCAGACGAGTAAAATATTAAAGAGCAGAGATGGAGACCTACAAAAAAAAGGAAAGGTCAGATTACAGAGATGAGGGAAACATTTTGCGAAGGTATTCAAGAGGTACACTCTAGAATTGGCGTGAAGAGAAAAAAAAAGGGGAGGGATGACATCTTGACGTCTTTACCCAAGGCGACAACCACAGAGAAGATCAGACCTGCTCTAAAAGGATTTTTATGCAAAATTCTCCCAAAATGAAACCTTCCAAGGAGCAAAAACTAAAGGGGAGGTACCATATTCTCCATACCAACCAAAGTGCTCAGTAGCGTTCTCATCAACATAGATACAAAGTGGAGTTGATCGCACTCTCTGGAAAGCGGAGCCAGGATTTCAGAGGGGAAAAGTAACTGTCAAGTATATAATTATCTTTAGTAATAATAAGAAATAAGCCAATATATGTAATGTCACACTATGAATTTACTTGATAAACTGCATGAAAGCGTTTGATTTATTGCACAGAGAGCCTCGAAGAATCCAAAAGAAAAAACACCTTTCACAATTCATCAGAATAGCCCAAACCCTGTGCAGGGACTCCCAGTGCGTTATGATTGAAAAAAGTTGAGTCACAGGTTTTTTCACGTTGATGACAGGGGTTGAACATAGTTTGCTTCATGTCCAGAATTGTCTTTCTCTTTCGTAATAGACTAGGTAATTGGGAGAATAATAAACAATGAGAGAGTTGGAATTAGGTGAAATTCGGAACAATACCATAGTCGATTATCTTGATTTTCCAAATCACATCGTTCTCCTGTTATCAACTTTAAACCAACTAAAAAAAGGTCTAAAACGGTAAAGCTGGATGGCAATGCTAAAACTGATGCAAGAAAATGACGAAAAAGAGTAAACGTACCCCCAGTCTGAAATTAAAACAAAATGAAATGAATAAGGTGGAGAATTCTACGCGCCATGGTGCCAATCCAACCAGGAATGGTGAGGACACTGCAAACTTCAGGGAAACAGTAGATTTAGCTTGGGCAGCCTTTAAGAGACTTCCAATTATTTGAGCAACAGACCACAGCTTTCTCCTGTGGTATCACCCCAACTCAGCTACCGACAACTCAGCTACCGACAATACCGCTACAGCCAACTCAGCTACCGGTACAACTCAGCTACCGACAATACCGCTACCGGTACAACTCAGCTACCGACAATACCGCTACCGCCAACTCAGCTACCGGTACAATACCGCTACCGCCAACTCAGCTACCGGTACAATACCGCTACCGCCAACTCAGCTACCGGTACAATAATAGAGCTACCTGCTCTACTACTTTAATGCAAAAATAATTAATTATTCATGTATAAACATTATGCAGGCNAAATGAATAAGGTGGAGAATTCTACGCGCCATGGTGCCAATCCAACCAGGAATGGTGAGGACACTGCAAACTTCAGGGAAACAGTAGATTTAGCTTGGGCAGCCTTTAAGAGACTTCCAATTATTTGAGCAACAGACCACAGCTTTCTCCTGTATAATCTGGCCTTGCTACACGTACTGTAAAGATGGGAGACAAACCAATATTTAGGTAAATGGTGGTGATGCAACAAAATGGTGCAGACTGAAGCTCTTCAAACGCAACATGGCGTGAAACCTCAGACAGCCTTTGTGTAAAATGATTAAAGTCACGTGTGCATTTTGATACTGAGATAATTTGGTTAAGGTTAGGGAAGAAACAATATATTAAACCATTGATTTCAATTGTACTTCTATTTGTTCTCAGTTTTTATACGTGGGTTAAGTTCTTAAGTTGCTTCAGTATTCTTGGTTGAAAACCCATGGTATTGTACAGCATATGGACACTTTGGATTCAGGATAGATTGTGAAAACAAAAAGTACTTGAGACTTAAAAGGAAAACTAAAATTAAAGAAATGTTCTTTGAAACCAAATTTTATGTATTTATAATGATCTTTTATGTACGAGTAAGGAGGCAAATTCCCCAATCTTGATGGGATAGCCGTAAAATGTACAGTGGTGCTGCTAATGTAAGTGGATTTAGTGTATGTGTGTGTGTTTTGGGGAAATGACAAACAAACGACTTCCAATATATATATATATATAATTCTTTTTCTAATTACCTTGTTGATTTTCAACACTGATCTTTTCACAGTCTCATAGCAATCAATTGAGAACCACTGAAGTAACCCATTAGTGAGGAATGCAGTTTTTAATCTTTCTTCGGAAAAAACGGTAGAATCTAGTAAATTTTTCAATGAGAATTTCATCAGCAGGTACATTATTCGGCACTTGTGATGTTCAGAGGGTTTTTTTTAATTCTGACAGATTAGTATTTAGAGGAAGAAAAAGCACCGGCAAGCTACCTAAAATTTTCTTATTAACTTAATCCGGAGTATAAATCGATTCAAACAGCTTGTGGGCCAGACACGAAAACGGTTGCCTGTATTTTAATTCAAAATACCAAGCCGTAATCCTGTAAGAATTAATGAAAATCACTTTTGTCTTGTTGCTACTCACCAGGAAGGTACCTTCGGTAGCTGTCTACTTAGTACCAAAAATATTCCTCTAATTGTAGTAATCGTATTTAAGCTAGTGTTTGGGCTTGTTTTCATTACTTGAAGTCGTATTTTAAGTAAATACAAAGAGGTGTAGTTGTCAACTCTTTTTCACAACTGGCACGTTCAATGTCAATCATTGACATCAGTTTGGTTATTGTGATGACACCCAAACAACAAACAACGCAGAAGACAAAGAAACAACCAAGCAATGTCTGGCTTTCACAATCCAGTTTCTCAGGACGTTCTACCTTTGCAGGAAGGATGAAGATTCCCTCAGATGTTCTCTCTCTATTGGCATGTCCAGTGACTTCAAGTCTTACTTTACCGGTCTTGTTCAAAGCGCCAGTAGTGTGACGACAGTCAAAAAACATAGAAAGACAAAGAAACAATGGTGAAAGTTTTCTATCAGTACTTAGATCTTGAATGATTCAAACACTGCTCTGCAAGTAAGTTACATATAAAATTTGTTAGAAAATGAGAAACGGAAACTTAAATTACACAAAAAATAGAAAGAAAAAAGTCAGTAATAATGACCAGAAACTACAAGATAGTAGATCTAGAATTTACGAGGAAGGGAAAACTAACATGAAAAAGATTTATAATCATTATTTTACAAGGCAAAGTTGCGCCAATAAAAATCAGAAACCATGCAATGTGGAGAAACAGAACTATCAGATAAATGCTCTGAGTTATCCTGTATAAATATTTACCATAATAATAACAATAACATTCTGACACAACCCACTGTTGTTACGCAACGACCAATAATGACACATGAATGCTCTGAGGTTTAAAACATGATAATGTATAGCAATAATAAAACTTACAATAACAGAAAAGTACAATATATTGTTACTAAGGAATATATTACTTAACATATTTAGCTAATGTAGACAGTGACAGTGGCAAAATCTGGGATAATAGATGCTGAACAGGGCATTTCAGCAATACAATTGAGTTATTTTAATAACAGGCCAGACGGCACTCAGCTGCTCTACCAAAACCACCTCGTTTAAAGAAGAATTCTCAGTTCTACCTGTCTTCCAGACTTCTCTCAGGCCATTTAAATCATGCGAAAAAACAATTTAACCCACTGAAGTTAGGCTCTATATTAAATGATCACACTTGCACCTTTTCCGAAAATGATTTCTTATTGATTCTTGATATCGAGACCCTTCACTAAAACTTCAACATTTTTTGCATGGCAATTGAGAAATGATAAGCAATGACCTACCAGTAATAGATGGAAATGAAGTCAATCGATTACTTTTCTAAAACTGTGAAGGGCAAATGGGGCTTTTAAGTAACTCACGAAAAATCAATTTAAAAGATCTGAAAGTTAAAACTACTCTCACCTCACATAAAACAGTTGTAGTATGATAATGACTTGACTTGGCATTTCCACATATCTTCTTGATTAATTTTGTAACACTGTGAATCAGTCTTTCTCCAAAGACGCCATACCAACTGGCCTTTCAACATTGAAAATCCATTTAATGTTCTGGTTCAATGCAGGTTCTTGCACCTGACGGCCAGTTACAACATGAAACACTTTTCGGAGATTTTTTGCAGATTTCAAAAAAGCTCTTTCATCATGAGAAAAAATGATAAAAGGTACTCCTTGACAAGAACAAAGCCGTCGTAAGCAGAGAAAGAAGGTAAGTGTAGGCCTATTTAAGTCTTCAACGAACGTAATATGTACAGACCTTGTGACTATCGTGCGTGTAAAAAAGCATACATAGACTTGGATTTTCCTCCCTGTTACTAATTGTAGGAGAATCTGTGAAGAAGGATCCCGTAAAATTTACTCGAATATGCTTACCATCCATAGACTGTTGTACAGGAAATGTAGGTAGTAGCAGGTGTAATTTGTAGAAATAATGACGTGACTGAAGGCTTTTAAGCTATGAGCACTCTTCCCGACAAAATTCATTTGTTGTCAGCACAGAATTGAATTCAGTTGGCTAATTGTCTATGAAGCTGTAATCCACTGGATTAGAGCTCCTAAGACAATTAGCCCTGAAACACTTGTTTTTGCAGCAACAAGACATACAAACACTTCCTCATTGAATTTTAAACGGAAATTAATACATGTACTAGGGGCTCTAAGGCTTGTACCCGAAAATACATGCAGCTGAATATCTTGACACTGGGCAGGCTGAAAGTTTAAGTCAAATACACATCAAAGGGTACTCGTTGTTTTTACCGTTTCCACGCTGATAAGGCTTTTTTTCCCCTGCATCATAAAGAGGAGAGGGCAAAGAAGAGTCCCAGTCATTATTTTTCCTTACACATATTCTGAAAAAGTATCTCAGGGACAGTACAGGGTGACCTGAAGCCTAAAGAGTCAAAGGTGCATAAAGCTGTGCTAAATCTATGCCTCCTGATTGAAACAGTGGTCAGAGGCTTCTCAAGCTATGAAGACGATGCAATCTGAACTATATCAACAAGAGAATGTTATGAGATACTAAGAAAGCTATACTTACCATAGCTCAAAACAAAATGATTGTAAGGGAACCTGGCTTAACTTTGTATGTTGTATGATACCAATTTATGTAAATTCAAATTTGTTTTAGGTCGTATTGCTTACCTGAAGCAAATTTCGTGCTTGCTTATGGAAACCAATGTGAACAACCAGATCATCCACATAAAGCAATTTTGTAATTTGAGGGGTTCCTTAAGGCATATTGCTATAAATGGTGCTGTGACAGCACTGAGTAAAAGGAGCCAAACAACACCCAGCAAATTTTATAACAATTTTTCCCAAGACTTTTTATCTAAGCATAAAAAACAAGTTGCTTTTACCATCTACCTCATCAGTGAGAGTTAAAAATAAAACATTTTCAATATATGGTAAGATAAAAAATCAAAACACCTGAAATCGTATCAAAATATGTACAAGTTCAGACTTGTACCAGGAAACTGACAACTGTTTAAACCAGAAAGGTCTTAAAACTCTTGGCCCAAATCACTGTACAAAATACTGACTTTGGTTGGAGAAGTTTTTTTTCTTGCAACAAATAAACCTCTGACGCGTCATACATTTGTGAAATGCTGATTTTTTCACCAGGTACTCAGACTTGCAATTCTTTTTTCCTTATAATTAGCAAAGTGGATCACGCAGTGTAAGATAAAATACCTCTGAGAAACCACATCAAAGAGATTTGTAGTGATGGGATCTTTATGCCATGCTTTTAGTGTGCTAGAAGCTTTAGCTAAAGCTGTCTGAAGAAAAACACTTTTGCAAAAGGACTTGCTGGCTATAGACTAGGTGTTTGCTACTCCCATGCTGACTAATGTTTAGGATGCATGAGAACTAGTGGCCTCTCTAATGAAGTCGGAAGCTTCTTTTCCCTGGTGATACTGGCTGATGCCTGAACTATGAGACTGAAGGAACTCAGATGAGAGTTTGAATGATATAGCATCTAAATTTAGGCTGTTGCTTTCACCTCTGCTTTTACTCTCTGATCTCTTGCAAATGCCAATAAGTTGGCCATTTTGGCAAAATTTACACTTCTAACCTGATTTGCTCCTGATTATATTGTATGACACGTTATCTAATTTCCTTTGTACCTCAGATTTAGTTCTGATTAAACATGTTGTTGGTACAAAAAAGGGGAGTGTTAAAGACCATGGTATAAACATTGGAAACAAAACTACAATCAAAATCGTCATCACTACTGTGTGTATTTGCCTCAACCAATATGTAAAGAAGGACTCACTACTAGGATGAGAATTTAAGAAAGGGATTTCAAGACTGTTGAAGTGATTTCCACATTTTTTTGTTTTCATCCTGTAGATCTGCAAGAAATCGTGATCTTTAAGTCATGTTAACTTGTTTTTTTGATAGCCACTAAAGCATTGGTTATCCTTATATTTTTATCGGTACAAAATTGTAAAAACCTATTCAATGATTTCATAGTGGCTAGCGTAAGTAGCTTCTCTTTTATTTGTTTTTGACATGTAATTTATAAAGGCTTTGTGTGGAGTGTGGAGTGTGGAGTGTGGAGTGGAGAGTGGAGAGTGGAGAGTGGAGAGTGTTAAGTGTTTGAAGGGAAAGTTCGGTAGCAATGACAAAACAATGCCAAAAAAGATCGACGATATTGCACACCCTTTTTGTACCCTATTTTTAAGCTTTGAAAGTCCTGATAGTTTTTATTGTTGCTCATTATCCGCTTTTTGATTTCATGGAAGGTGGTTGTGATGGTGACTAGCTGTACAGGGCAACGAAGTTTATAGGAGGCAAAGAAGACTTCTGCTGACACGGTCGAAGTGATCTATTTATACTTTGTACAATAGTGGATTTGTTCAGCTGTTTTTTCTGACGCTTTTTCTCAAAGAAAATCTTGTCTGAAGTTGATTTCTCGGTGCCAAAATATGTATTGAGATTCTGGGTGGATGCTATCAGGAAAGACTTTTAGCTGAGCTAAGACGTGCACAAACACCTTTCTTACAATACGTAATAATGAAGCACCCCGATAGATGTTGCAGTCAAAACAGTTCCCCTGATTTTGTAAAGGGAAATAATCTTGGTATCACATATCTCTTAAAAGTTCTGTTTTTCCCCCAGAAGAGATACAGGAGTAAATGGAGTTGTTATAGCACAGCTGCCTTTCTTGATTTGTTTTTTTTAAATTAGTATGGGATCACCACCTAGTGCCCTATCACTTGCTAGAACATGTACTGCTTTACTGAACTATTTGACTGTAAACTGTAATTTAACTCTATCCGGGCTAGGTAGATCTTTAATATTTTTAAAGGCTTTCTGGATGACACAGCTTTCTGTATAATAAAGGTCCAAGTAGTGACCACTTACCCGTGATCTTCTGTCTTTGATTTCAAGGCAAAATTTTCTTTAATGGTTTGCCAGTTGTTTGCATGTTGTTTTTATACATGTGTCTGATGTTTCCGGTTTCTGGGGTCTGTTAGATTTTGTTTGTTGGTTGAAATCAGTAGCATTTTGAGCAATGGTGCCTTGTGCATTGTGCTGTATTGCAAACTACTTTTCGAGCTTGCATGTTTTGGTGACACGGTTTATTTTCAACAAGGAATTGTATGGCTGACTCGTTGGTTTCCTGAAATATTGGACTGTATTCTTGTGTTTCGTCTTGCTCTAATGCGGGACTACGGTGTTGTAAATGGTATTACAATACCGAAGTGGTATTCCACCATTGTTCTATATATGAGTCCTCGTTGTCAAGGCTGGAAGACGTTGATGGAGATCGGTGAACAGCAATCATGAGTTTTCTCTTTTCAACGAGTAAAAGGCTTGGAGCAATTTATCAATTATTTGCGATACAGTTACCTTCTTTAACGGCGAGTCGCCAGTTGCGAAAACAACAATATTCCACTACAAAACCTTGCATTTTTGGTGTTCTTCTATAAAGTGTCATTTTGTAAAATCAGCACAATACAATGATAAAAAGTCTTAACAAAGCAAAGATAAAACTGAAATTTAATTTAAAAAGCATTTTTTTTAGTCTTAGTGTACAGCACAAGTCTCTCCTAGTGATTACTTCTAGCCAAGGACATGTTAATTTTTATGAAATTTCGAAATTTGTCTGTGAAAGTTACTCTTAAAATAGCGTTCTGTCTTTCATTACAAACAAAAACTGCAGCCTCTTAGGGTTTAAACAAAACTCATCTCACTCCATTGATGCTCCTTTTGGCTTACATATAGCATACTTGTTGGCGTAGCAACGGTTTATCATACAAAGCTTTTTAGAAGATTTTTCTACCTGTTGCCAATTATAGACTTGCTTTCAGAATTCAAACGGAGCCTGCTACCTGTCTTCTTTACAAGGTGCACTTGCATTTTGTCAGAGCGGCAGTTGTTGAAGGATTCATGTCTTGTGCTCGATTTCATACTTAATCGTCAGTTGTGGCCTTACTTAACTAGTTATGTAGTCCGCTTTGCAATAACAATGCATATGGGCTCCACCAGAGTGCGCCAAATCGTCTGTCGTTTCCCTACGTCCATTCTCGGAACATATTCATCACTCTCTCCTTATTTCTTTATCAACTGGTCCTCTCCAGATCTCCTTCGAGCGTTCTCTTCCCCTTTTTCTACAGGCCTTTAATAAATGGTACCCTTGGAAAGTGCTATTTCTTCCATGCCCAAAATGATTCATGTCTTGTACCATCGTTGGCGTCCGTCTGATCTCAAAGATCTGAAAAGTTTTTGTCACTTTTGATTCATATTTGATACTGTGTAAGGTCGAAAGATCCGAAGGACTCTGCAAAGACATCTTCTCTAGAAGATGTATAATTTTATGAAAGGACCAATCATTGATAAAATTCTGACACTTCTGACCCTCAGTCAGAGTAACATTTTTGACTAATAAATAGCTTCTGACAACTTGAATAGTAAAGCTGCAAAAAATGCCTATTCTCATAGGAATAACAACAGGAAGAAGAGGAAGATAATGCCTCTGTCAGTGACCAGCACGATCCATAGCGGAATAATCAGATTAGTAGCCCTCCAACAGAGCCCAAGCCAGTTATGTTCCAAAAGAGGAACATCCCGTACACATTATATCTCTACACGACGCTAGATTATCATGGTAACAAACAGACTGAAGACCTCCGAAGGCCTCTAGTCTGCTTGTTACTGTAACACACTTATTTTTTTAACAAGATTTATTTTTTAGGAAACTCAGTACTGGGACTGTAGATATTTTAAGAACCTTTCAGTAATGACTCAAAATATCAAAGAACATTTATTTCAGACGTTTTATCAAAAGGAAGGATTCTTTTTTATATCACATGAAGAGTCTTTTTCAAAACAGATGGAATTGCAGATGAAATCGAGAATTATTAAAATAGATTAAAATTACTAACTGCTAGAACATAAACAGAACAATATTAATAATGTGAAAACACAATTAATGAAAGAACACTACAGTAAATGTAATGAACAGGGCTATATTTCCTTCACATTACTAAAATGAAAAATACTTAGCATAAGTGTTTTAAGTGCCAAATCGAATATAAATAAATTTATGAATAGCTAAATAATGTCACCAGCTTACTTCTTATTTTAAACTTTAATAATCTAATATTAATAAAGCTAAACGTCTATGGTAACGTTCCGCAACTGACGTACCATTGAATTAAGAGCTTTAGATTTGACGTTGACCTATTTACCCTATATTTAGTCCGAAACTTTAAAAACAGTAAACAAAGAATTTGTCTGTTGTTGTAAATTTTCCTTTTTTTCAAGAAGTATAAATGAGCTACCAAACCGTTGGTAGTTCTCAAAGATTTCACATGCTATTATTTGAAATACGCTATCTAAAATATAGAAAAGATTGAATATGGAAAGGTTTGGTGGATCGACCCTTTGGAGCTACATTTTCAAAAGGAAACTATCATTTATTGGTCACCTTTCAAGAATTACGAGTATTGGACGTCATATATTAGCAGGAATGGTAGAAGGAAATAAGAAGAGGAAGACCGAAGACAAGAATGGCTGATAACATCAAAGAAATGACTGCAATGACGATGGCTCAGATGTTGAATAATTCAAGAGACCGGAAAAAGTAGAGGAGAATTATTGGGAGTGCCACGGTGAATCATGATAATGATCATTTCGTTTGATGATGATGATGATGATGATCTAAAAATCAGAGTTTGTTCAATCCTGTCTGCATTTATTCTAGATAATCAGAAGTCGAAAAAAAATTGTGAAAGGTTTAAACTAAGTACAGCATGGGAAAAACAAAATAAACGGTATCTGTATAATGTATGTGATAGGTTAAAATATCTAGTTTTAAAAAACACTGTTTCTCGTCTACATGGATGTCTTTTTTGAACCCCTTCATACCCCTGTAAATCCAAGATTTCCAGCTTTAATATAATAACTCGAAACTTGGTAATGCCTATATTCAACTACAGGTTTCCATTGCACTTCCCTTTCTTAATCCACAAGTGTATCTTCGCCTTCTCCTTGGCTGATGCGGGGTCAGGTAAGCTTTTTCTTTACGTTTTGGGGCCACTTTTCTCATCCTCATAACATCACAACAATTGTTTTTGTTTTGTGGCATGGGAGTGTATAAGATAAATTTTAACGTATTCAACAAGTTTTTGTGTACAATGCATTAAAATTTGTCGAGGTTTAGGCATTCATAGTCAATATGATAACAGTACTAAATTAGGAAGTAACTTTGGTACATACCATAATCCTATCTTTTGATATTCAAGCCTTGGCACACCCTTTTGTACTACATTCGCCACTGTCTTTATGACCAGGCAAGTCGAGAGAAGAGCTTCCATCAATGGTAAGCATAATTCATGTTTCTACTCCGAACAGAAGGTTCACTTTTAATAATATACCTGGACAAATACATGTTTTATTTTAGAACTTATCTATCTTAATCTACAGCTATATTGTATTTAGGCTCGCACTGGGGATTTACTTGTTTCTTTGTGTATTTCCACGAATTTATAAAAAGCAAACACGCAGCTTCATTTTACAGGTGTCAAGGGAACTAGGAATTGTTTTCTGTAGCTGTTTACTGATTGTATTTTACAGTTTTGAGACTGGAATCTAATAGCAGTTGCTTGTATCATTTTGTTTTTGTTCAGGCAAGCTACTGGAAAATAATTACTAGTTACTGCCCGTCATTGCTGTTACTTAATCATTTGTTTTTAATAATATGAAATCACCAGTCGTTTCTGGTGTGGGAATCTTAGCTTTAACACCGCTTGCACTCCTACGAATTGGGTGAACATCTGCTCCACAATACACTCGTATTGCCAGAGACATCAACCAGGTCACAGCTTGCTGTAAATGTAGGAGTAGATTAAGGCTTTTGGGGCGGCATTTTTTCTTTCAAAATTTTTAGATTGCCAGTTGCAGAGGCAGTTATGCTTTTTATGCTAATGAGATGATACGGTAACTTTTAAAAAGATTCTTTGTTATGTACCGTAATGCCTCGGATAAGCGCCCTTCACGAATAAGTTCCCCTCTCGAATACGCGCCCACCCTAGAAGTCAAATTATTGAATAAATGCCCACCCTCGATTAAGCGCCTATCCTTCAACCTTCAGAAATGAGAGCTTATAAGAATTTTCGAAAAAATATGTAAGCGGAAGGCAATTCAAAATAGATTGAATAAACAACCCAGTTTCATTACCATTTTTATTTTTTATAATTTAACATCATCATACCATGGAAACTGTTTAAAAATCGGTGCATTATTGTTATATGAATCCCTTTGTTCTTTTCTTTGAGTTTATCAAACAAAACTTGGGCAAATTTCTGATCGTTTGTCACTGCCATGTATTTGGCTGGAACCACCAAACCAATTTTTATTTTTATTTTTCTAACCACAACTGCTTTTAGTTCTGTTTTTTTCTCACCATCGGTGGTGAGAAAAAACGACAAGGGTCGCGATAATTCAATAGGAACATGTCCTACTAAAACATGTTCACCATCTACAAGTTTATAAACGCCCAGCGCATGTTTGTTTTATGTTCATGCTTTATCCTTTGGGTCGGGTTTGCAAAGTAGTTTCTCTGCAATGACCGGTGATCAACAATCTTTGTAAATGTGGTGAATTCGAATAGGGCAAGTAAATTCAGCTTTGTACGTCATTTGANGTCACTGCCATGTATTTGGCTGGAACCACCAAACCAATTTTTATTTTTATTTTTCTAACCACCAACCACTTTTAGTTCTGTTTTTTTCTCACCATCGGTGGTGAGAAAAAACGACAAGGGTCGCGATAATTCTATAGGAACATGTCCTACTAAAACATGTTCACCATCTACAAGTTTATAAACGCCCAGCGCATGTTTGTTATATGTTCATGCTTTATCCTTTGGGTCGGGTTTGCAAAGTAGTTTCTCTGCAATGACCGGTGATCAACAATCTTTGTAAATGTGGTGAATTCGAATAGGGCAAGTAAATTCAGCTTTGTACGTCATTTGATATTTTGGAACCGTTGCACTTGATCGCGTCATCTTATCATTCAAACTACCAGAACATGTCGAGAAAAAATGAAGGCATTGCAATGCAAAACAAAATTATCACGAGAATTCGAACGTGATTTTCAAACACAACGTTCGAATAAACACACGCAAAACAAAAGCTCAACCTTGTGTATATTGAATTAAGATGGCAAGCGAGGAATACCTTAACGATGTGCTTAGTACTTCACACAAAGGGAAAACTCATCGAAGTTACACTGCATCATTCAAATTGAAAGTAATCTTGCACGAAGTGCATTCCTCAAAAAGTTCTGCTGCTCGCCATTTCAACATTGATAGGAGAATGGTAGCTTGATGGATCAACAATCGCAATCAAATCCAGGAGCAAACAACACAAAATCACGGAAAGGAAAAGAAAAGACTCACTGGAGGGCAAAGAAAACCGTTGAGCGAAAAGCTAAAACCCACTCCAAAACCAAGTTTTCTTCACAACGGTTTCAGATCGACGACAAAAAGGACTTCAAGTATCTCGAAGTCTTATCAGAAGAAAGGACCTGCTTTTGTTTAGAGAGATGAGAGGTGCATCTGAATTAGATTTTTCCGCAAGCAAAGGATGGTGCGAAAAGTTCATGATAAGGAATGGTTTTTCCTAAAGAAGAAAAACATCTGTTCGTCAAAAAGACCTAGAGATGGTCATAACCAAGCTTGTGGAGTACATTTTACGAATTCGGAGCTTAAGGCTGCAACACAATTATGCCATGAATAAGATTTATGCCATGAATAACATTTATCCCAGGGACAAAACTCCTGTTTGGTTTCAACTTTCACAGTTGACCAAAAAGGATCCAAAGATGTTCATTTGAAGTCAACGGGGCATGAATAAAGTCGTGTCTCAGTTTGTTTAACAACCAAAGTGAATGGCGAAAAACTGAAGCCGTTTGTCCTTTTCAAAGGAGCCAAGAAAGATGCAAAAAAGGTTAAACAAAGAATTTGGTGGAAAATGTGTAGTCCCGTCTTCATCCAATGGATGGGTGAATACCGAATTGACAAGCAAGAGGAGACAGATTGTGGCAATTTGAAAAGCCCCGAGAAAAGAAGTGATTCAGTGGATTCTAAAATCCTAAGAAAAGTTGAAATGATTGAAAGGAAATGATTCGAGATTCCTTTGTTTCTTGTGCAGTGACTTGTGTTACCGATGGAAGCCAAGATGACATTACTTGTTTCAATGAGAAGAAACCTTATCACAAAAGCCGTGAAATGTTGGAGAAGAAGTTCGCATACATAAATGCGGAGAAAGAAAATCCTTTTAATATTGATGCTAATGATATCGCTGACGCTAATCCAGAAATGATGGTTGCCGAGGAAGAAAATGAGGGTGATGAATATTTGGAAAGAGATATTTGAATGTTGTATTGAGCATTTCAATTGTAAAGACATACTTCTTTTATCTTGAATTTTTTACTTGATTCCAAACCTATTTTATTGAATAGGCGCCCCCTCGAATAAGCACCCACCCTAGAGCCTCAAGATTTAAATAAGCGCCCGGGTGCTTATTCGAGGCATTACAGTAACTAAAAAAAAAGAGTTGTTGCCTGAAACCTTGGCAATTTTTATACCTAACTTTTTTCCAGATCCTATCTTTTCTTTAAATTGTTCTGGAACTGCAATTATTTACACATTCCGTATAGCCCTATTACTTTTGAGGACATTAATGTTTGGGTGTAGAACCATTAGTTGAATTTTGAAATGATATTATTTCAAAATGTGTATTAAGTAGCCATGACCTTTCTTAAACTTATAAGCGCTGTTGTAAGAAGCTGGATAAAATGGAAAAAACTCGAATTGAAAATGTGACTTCAAAAGTAATTTTAAAGAACCGTATTTACACTCTTTCATATTTGAAAATATCTGCTTCTTGATCTTGATTGTTTTTGTGACTTGAGTGCTACCTTTCCATTTATGAATTCTTTTATAAACATTTTAGTGTAGGACAATTCACTCAAATATTCGTAGTCATTTATCTGTAGAAGACGCTAATTTTAACTGGAAACTGAGGCCCCTTTTAAAGATTGTATTAATTATGTCTGCCGTGCCAGCCTTAAGGCAGAGATCAATAACAATTTCTTTCAAAAGGATTGTAGCTTTCAGCTGAGACATTTAAATGTTTTCTAGATTCTGATGACTAAGACATTATGTTATCTCACTTTTTCGTAGTAAGGGGGCAAATCCAGCGGATCGGTACAAAATCACGTAAGTTCATAGTCAAAACCCAATGGCATTTGCTAAATTACAGATGTATGGCTTTAGCCATAGTTATAAAATACTTCCTTTATTGCATTTAAAAAAACGTGTTTTAAATAACTGGTTGGTAAATTTTTGAGGTTCGGATGGCGCCCATATTAATTTTCCCACGCTTATCGGAAACATCCCGGAAACAGGTAAGTCAATCTGGGACCATGCCGTTAAGATGTGGCAGAACGACAAAAATCCCATTGCTCTTTAACTGCACAAATTCAGAAAGGGCAGGACATCTCAAGCTGTCAGCTTACTCTATTTCCGCAAATCTGTCTGGGATAAAATACGATGTCCTCAATGTTTTTTATTTGAGTTCAGACGACTGGTGGCGACGTGTTTGCGGTCCCATGACCACACCACACAGTAGCGAACGTCATGGTATTTACCAACCTCGTTGGGTAAATATCATTGCAGACAAGGGGGAATGATGGCATGATGGAAAAATGTAATCATTTGTCGTGAGGAGGAATTGTTTTGGTACAAATGGAACACGAAAGGCATGTAAGTCAAGAGATGCAGGTGTACCTTTTTTGACTTTACAGTTGACCTACTGTCCCTTTTTTCTTGGTATTGTTTCTGTGCTCGGACGAAGGCATAACAGATGCGTGTCTTCGAATTGTTGTTGGGTTTTGGTCTCTCTCGACCGCAACAGAATTATTGAGGTCAGGGCTGCTGATGAAGTAATTTCCCAAACGAGACAGTTTAAACAAACATCATTGAAGGAGAAAATTTGTGAACAAAGGTGCAAATATCAGCTGCAAATTCAAAACCATTTGTCAAACTTGACAAGTTCCCAGAAATTGCCTTGCGCCTTTTGAAACTGGTTTCTGACGTTCTTGCCTCAAATTAATGAAAACTTTGGCCATTTTGCCTTTCGACTGACCTTTTGCGTGAAAGATAAAATGCTGCCACACCTCACTATTTCTTTTGTTTTGCAGACCTTGATAAACAAAGTTCTTGGGATAGCTCTAATAACAAGGGAGAACAAATTTTAAGATTTTTTATGCTCTTTTGATGAAAACATGTTCAAAATAAATATCATAGTGCTATTTTAAATCGAAAAACCTGTCCTCTGTAAGGTTTTGACAAAGTTGATAATTTAATTTTTCATTTGTTTACAAAAAAGACAAAGTTGATGAAAGATTAGGTAATTATCTTTCTCAAAACAAACAAATTTGAATTGTTTTCCATCTCGACTGTTTTTTTACGTTTTGATTAATCAAAAATGTCATAAAACTGGTATTTTTCTGGTATTGTCAGTTTGAGAAATGCTTCAGAGAATTGCTTTCCCGTTTGTGTACACTTCACGAGTTTCTTTACCAAACAACAGACAAATCAGGAAGAACTATCATGCTAAGCTTGGACTGGGCTTTCATTTACATCTGTTCTCCGCACATTTTTATATTTGGATAGAACCTTTTTTCTGCTCGTCACGATTATCACCCAGGTTTGAAGAGAAAAAAGCCACGACGACAGTGCAAAAGTACATTCTCAGAAATATACTAGCCCTAGTTCTTGAAATATTTTCAGTAATGTCTCCACTTATTCAGGATAATGTTCACCTCTATGAAACCCAATAAAATTGTCAGCTACATTTTTTAATGAGTCCCATCATACAATTTAAAAGCTATTAACTTTTTCTCAAAAAGATTCATTACAAATCACTTTCCATAACTTAGGTTTCCAGAAAATAGCTGCTTTTAGCTTTGCTTTACACTTCTCTTCTTTAAATTTCTCTTTAAGATAGTAAGTCAAGCCTTATTCTTACCCAACGCCTAACGCAATGTTCTAATTCGCCATTTTTTTATCACCCACTGTCGCTTGAACTGCATCGCAACAAATCATGTACCCCTCCCCTACTTGTTACAAAACATTTTAAACCCCAAGCCCCCCCCCCAGTACAATATTCCATTATTACCTTGTGTTTCATGTGCCATAAAATTATGAGAAAAAAGATTGGCCTGCTTATTTGGGATAAAAGATGGCATTTTCCAACTTTCGCCTGCCTGCAAACAAGCAAAAACGTTCAAGATCGCTTGCTTTACTAAATAATAAAGTCAGTATACAATTGTCAATTAACCGCCTTCACTACCATCTGCATGGTATTAACATTCTCAGATAAAGGTGGTTTGACCACGGGATCTTCCACAATAGTGTATCTTTGATCTTGTCGTATTCAGTGCCATCCAAAGACATCCATTCAATTCCCTGAATCGACAAGAGACTAAGGGCCTCTCGTTGACGTATGGCAGCAATTTTTTAGTGGTCATATTCTTTTAGGAGCGTTTTCTAGCCGGCTAGCCATCGACAACTATCCCACTCCAAATCTCATCTGACATCTTTCCAATGTGTTCGAAGTTTTTCAATACAAATCGAGGATAAATTATGTTTCCTTTGTCATTCAGATGTGCTCCAAAATGTTCGTGCTCTAACAAAACGCCATACAACTCTTCACTAAAAGGTGGACATCTTTTTCTCGACTTTGTTGAAAGCACTACGTCGTAGTCCATGTTTTACCAAGAAAAAGGCATCCAAGTCGTAAGACTGGAATTAATCAATTGCACATGTAATTGTCACTTCAAACCTAGGATTTTCATCTAGCCCTTATCAGCACTCACTCTCGTAACCGGTATTTTGAGTTTTTGAAATTTTTCTCGAGCTCTGGCAGCCCCTGTATATATTTTATGTCTGGAAGATTATGATATGCATTGGAGCTGAAATGTTTTGCGTTTCGGATATTAGTTGGCCCTGAGTATGTAAAAGCCTCTTTAGAGGACGTTTTTGCTTTCAACTGCTTGTTGCCAATGACCTAAGGTACCAGCTTGTGTTGCTTTGTAATTACGAAGTCATGATCAGATTTGACTTTGTATTCATTACTAATGGCGCCTGTTTGTTTGCGGCTGTCAGTCCGATAGAGAACCTTAACATTGTCATCCTGAGGATGAAAAACAACCCCTTCAGGACCCAAAACAGTTCACAATTTCTCCCAAAATGTACTAGGCTTTTTGTCAACCGGTTGACAAAAAGCTCAGTACTGGCAGTATTGTGCCTTTTCTCAACCAGTTTCCTTTAAAAATAAATACATGTGTTTACCCAAATGTAGACAAAAGGTGTCGCTTTTCCTGACCTTTTGTCTCCAATTAAGAGGATTAATTTAAAAATATGGCCTTTCACGTAACGTAAAAATAAGTACCAAGAGAGACACAGCTATGCATTATGGTGAAAGACTAAATCAATCTGTGAGTATTATACATCCAGGAGTTTTAATCGACGAAATCCTTTGATGGAAGCATCACATCCAACAATTAAACATTAAGGTCTCAAAAACTATAGAATTACTAGCCGATTGCGTTCATGCCTTAAGATATGGGATTTTATTCCTCAGGATACCAATGCTTCTCCAACGAAAAAAATGTTTCGAAAGCGTTACAAGGAGTTGTTCTGAGAAAACTACTAAATTCTAATCCCATTGGCATCCAAATGCCTTAAAAGGTCTTTCTTTTTTACCTATCCTTCATTCCACCCCCTTCCTCCTTGCCTATCATTAAATTTATTGTTAATTATAGTGCTATTTGTAGAGTTGGCATTGTTAAAGTCTTAATTATTTCATTCTACATTCCTGCACGTACAATATATAAGTTCTCTTCAAACCATGCAACCGAGGGCCCAGAAACCACTCCCAGAGTTCTTTTCATTTGTCCTCTTCAGCGTTATTGTTATTAGATGCTTCGTTTGCACAGATAACGTTGCAAGCTTTTCTTAGAAGTGTGAGTAGCATTAATTATTATAGAATTTTATATTGTTGTATTATTGGCTGAGAACAACATAAAATTGAAAAAGAAATTGCATGTTGCACAACACACGTGATGCCTATTGTTCAACTTTATCTCCATGTTTTGACCCAAAATAACACATATGCTGTTTTCAATTTGTAATTCATATTTCTGTTTTGTTTCTTAATGTACATTTGCCATATATATAGTAGAAATGGTCAAAACAACGTTGACTAGCCATTTTGTTTACAGTGTAAAACAGTTGTCTGAATACGTTGTTACTTACCTGCGGTTTCATTACAAATAAAATAACCGGATACACAACCGTTTCGATTTTGTAAAACATTTACGTTTCTAACAGTCCTGTTTATAAACACAATTATCTAGTTTAATCAACAGCCCATATGAAACCACTGATACACAATTCCAATTGTCAGTGACTTAAAAGCGTCGAATCCCACTCAGGGGCTTTGCTACATTAACAGCTAAACACTCACCAAGTGCTTTGTGGTTTTGAACTTGAAAAACAATTATATACAGTAAGAATATAAATGTTACTACTTCAATTTAAAAATCTGTGAGATTAGTTTTACTGAAAAGAGTTTGTAGGAATATTTTGAGTCGCAAATCTGGGTAAAATTTAGGAAATACTTAGGACTCAGCTTGTGACAGATATTTAATAAACAAACTTAATAAAAACACTCTATTAGATTAAACATTTAAACAACACGTTTTGAGTTAGTTCAGAATAATTCTGCCGTGGCAGCTTGGGTTACCATTATGCTAGGTTTAAAACACTCATACCAAATCCAGTGAACTTATAATGGTAGACATCAAAACAATAACAAAGGTCCCGAATATTTCACAATATTGAAAATATTTAATGGTTTCTGCCTACTAACTGTAAGATTCTTAGTGACAGAGCAAAGCAAGGCGCACAACATTCAATTTGAAACATGCAATTTCAGTCTAGGACAAATGTGTTGCACTTTCCAGTCAAATGGAACCCTCTGCTGACTCACGTAATATTACTTGTCAATACTTTATAGTTTTATGATAAATAGGAGTACAGGTCTAAAAACAAACTCAATACAAGATTAGTTTTGATTTCAGAAAGAGGTATTCTTTCGCTTGTATATGTAAGCAGTATGAAGTGTCCTTCGCTGTTGTTGATAGCATGGATTGGGGGTATCCATCAGACAATCTTTCCTAAAAAATTACATAAATTTCCACCAAGGCTCTGAAAAGCTTAAAGCACTGGTTCATGTGTATTAGTGAAGTACATCAATATTTGTTGAAGTTCACAAGTTAACTAACTTGGAGTCGGGTGAACTTTAGAGAAAAATGTGTTATGCACGAGATGTCTTCACCCATATGAGCTGATATTCCTGTGTCCATAGTAAGCATACCCCCAACTGGTTAGTCAATTTTTGGAAATGTACCTACAGTTCTTTCCGGAGCTAATAATGATTCTAATGCTTAAGACCTTATTGGATTTTTGCATCGAAAATTCGCTGCAGATGACTTTGAAGCAACAAGTTTGGCTTAAAAAGTGTACTTCATCTATTTTAAATATTGACATTTTTCATCCAACATGAAGCCAGAGCAAACTAGAGCTTGTAGTAGTAACTTTTTGTTTTCGTTGTGCTTTATCCTAAAAGTAAAAATTTCAGCTTAGATTTCATTGTGTTTACGTTTAGCTGTTCAGATATTTGATCTCCAGTTTTGCATTGTATCTTGTCACTTTTTCTTCTTCTTTTCGGCCTTTTTCCAATGCTACGTCGAGTCGGCCGCTTGACATTGCATCCTCCAACTTTTTCTATCCTCCCACGCGACCTTAGTCCCACTTTTTCCATGTCTCTCTTGATTGCATCCCGTAGCCTGATCTTTTTCCTGCCTCTTCTTCTCCTTCAAGTTACAGGAGCTTCCCNGACATTGCATCCTCCAACTTTTTCTATCCTCCCACGCGACCTTAGTCCCACTTTTTCCATGTCTCTCTTGATTGCATCCCGTAGCCTGATCTTTTTCCTGCCTCTTCTTCTCCTTCAAGTTACAGGAGCTTCCCATTCATCTTTCAGCACCTCTCCTGGTTTTCTCCTCTTGTCACTTTTTTTTTTCTTCTTCAGGTGCCACGCTCCTGCAGAACGTTGGCGGTCACGCCCCTCCACAGAACTCGATCTTTTGCCATCCGCATCAGCTCCAGCTCGCCTTTCTCCATCCACGTTGATATGCTTCTCATGAACGTCAACCTTCTTCAGCCTCTGCCCGTTACCACATATTCAACCCCTCAGGGCCAGCTCTTCCATGTCTTCTTTGCGTATGGCGTGTCCCATGAAAGAGATCCGTCTTTTCCTGATGTCATTCAGAGGCATCCTTGTGCAGCCCGCTCTTCTAAGTACTTCCTCGTTGGTAATGTGATCGGTCCATGATATTCTTAGCATTCTCCTAAGGAACCACATCTCTGCCGCGTCTGTTCACTTCTTTGTTATTGGACTCACTGCCCAGCTCTTGCAACCGTATGTCAGCACTGGGAAGATGTAACAGCGTAAAACTCTCATTTTTGTGTCCATTGAGACTTTTCTACATTTGAGAATAGTGGATATATGTTCAAAAGCGCTCTTTGTCAATGCAATTCTTCTCCGAATTTCGGTATCGCTCCTGCCATCTGAACTAAGAATGCTTCCGAGGTAGTGGAATTCATTCACTTGGTTTATGTTCTTGCCATCCACCCGCTGGTCGCACCGCACTTGCGTGTTTTTCTTGCTTACCGTCATGTAGAAGGTCTTGCGCCGATTTATGGTGAGTCCTTTCCTGGCGCTTTCCTCGCATACAAAATTTAGAATTTGTTGGAGTTGTTCCTCAGAATCAGCAATCAGTGTAGTGTCATCGGTATACCTGATATTGCTAACTTTTTGCCCTCCAACACTAAAACCCAAATCTCCATCTATGTTCCTCGTGATGTATTCGCTGTATAAATTAAAAAGGTCCGGGGATTGACGAACCCCTCTTTTAATGCCTGAGTATTGGTCGACTTCATTTTGTACTTTTACTCCAGCTGATTGTTCCCAAAAAAGGTTTCTCAGCTCTTTCCCATCTATATCCAAGCATATCTATCCAAAAGAGTCTCGTGTTTCACCTTATCAAAAGCTTTGCTATAGTCGATGAAACAAAGATAAAGATCTTGTTGCATTTCTTTAGCTCTTTCTGATAGCATGCGCATGATGAAAATTGCGTTGCGTGTCCCTGCATCTTTGACAAAACTTTATTGGCGGTAGGGAATTTTCGGCCTCGTTGCTTTTCGCACCCTTGCCATGATGACGTGCATGAGAATCTTCATAATGTGCCTCATTAGGCTGATAGTTCTATGAACTTCGCATTCCGTTGCTCCTGGCCTCTTGGGTAGTGCTATAAAAATTGACTTAGCC
>RDPX01000283.1:541804-593952 GCA_003991215.1 Morbakka virulenta | reverse complement strand
GCATTCACATGTAAACAATTCTTTGTTCTGGTAACATTCAAGGTTGTGGAGGGGCTTGGTTTTCTCACATTTCCTGTCATTGTAAGTGACAATGACAAGAAAGGAGAGCATCAGCCATAACACAAAGCAACTTGACCTGTACTTTTGATTTTGTACTCTTAGCCTTCTCTTTAGGAACTGACTCCGTAAACTACGCCTTAGCTTGTATTGGGAGATGACATCTTTGGAAGACCAGTGATTAAGATTAAAAATGCTAACAGAAATAAACAGCGGAAAAAGGTTGTTAGTAATATATAAAAATATCCCTGCTAAACTAAAACTAGTAGTGGAGTCCCTCATCCTCCCAAATTTAATTTCTGTGTCCCTATTTCCTAATTCAATATTAAAAACTTTCATTAAAAGGTAAAAAAGTGAAAGAAATTGAAAAAGTTTAATACCTAAAAAGAAATTGAAAATTGTGAATAGAGATGTTGCATGTGTTATTGTATGTTTTTGTGGATGTGTGCATATGTCTGTGGATGCAACTGCTTTTTTATTTGTGTGCTGTGCTTTTTGTGTTTTTTTGACTGGACTTGTGATTGGTTTTATGATTGAGGTTTTATGTAGACATGGCTCTCTTCATTTTCTTCATTGCAGCTCTAACTTCCTTTTCTAGGATTCTTGGTTCTCCAATAGGCTTCCTGATGACAGGCTTTTCTCCTCGCTGGTCATAGAATAGTTCGTCGACATCCTCGGCCCATCTCGCAACAATTTCGTTTCGTTCCATCAGCATCGACACGTCTCTCACCTTAATGCAGCCAGTAGCGGAACATGGACCCTTGCCAACGAGGGTGCTGATCTTTTTGTGAATGTTTGACGGATTGGACGCCTTCTCTCTCTCTATTTCGGCACATTTGACTTGACTGTTAGTAAATGATTTATTGTGTTGATAGTTATTGTAGGGGTAACAAACATAAAACAAGAACCAATTGAGATATGAAAGATTCAACGTACTTACCGTAAAAGAACATTTGGCAGTTTTACAATAATTACGTTAATCATCACCTTGCCTGGGAGTCCTTGGGTTTTTTTTCTCTTTTCCTTTTTTCTTCTCTATTGAAGCTGGGTCTAAGGGGACTATTATGGAAATAAGGTCAGCAAGAACTTTTAATGCTATCCCTACCACTGAACTCAGGGGTGTCCTTTAATCTCTCTACGTTTTTAACCATTGCATTACGTATTGTATCTTTTTTGTACAGTGAAATAATTTTTCTTTTTCAGTAGCAATTGAAACAAACATAGGTAAATATGTACATTCATGGGTTTGCCTTCCTCGATGCTCGAGCAAGGGTGAGCTTCGTACTTGTCAGGTAATGCCAAAGGTATCTTCTAAGACCCAGCACAGAGTGGGTAATGCTCTGACCTGTCATTCAAGGAAGGTAGCGGAATAGACTGTATGGTTGAGAACTTTTCTAACAGAGGTATCATTGTACTTCCGTTGCATGTACTAATATGGTTTTTCCTTCTTAAGGAAAGGGAAACACTGGCAGAAAAGCCTGATCATCCCGGCAGGGGTTGCTTGGTATACCAATCACCTGCTCTCAAAAAAGTGTAAAGATCACAGGAACTGCAAACACTAATTCCAGACAAACTTAAAAATGCCTGAATGTACATCGATATATGCCAGGAAGATGCGGCTATAATCATGTCATGTGAGGCAGAGAGCATATGACCAAGTGGAGCAACTGACTGATTTGTGCAAGATTCTATCCAAGGTTTAGAAACATTTGCATTTAGTCAGGTATATCTCGAATGAGGGGACTGACAATGAATTAAGTTAATTCTTTTCACAACTACAGGCAACCTTTGGGGCCATCCATTTATTACATTTCCATGAAATTGGCCACTTTTTGACCTGCTTGTTCACATCAATTTGCAGGCAAGTACACCCTCCTTGTGCAAACGTATGTTATACTTTTTTCAAAATAAGTTAAAAATTATGTCACTGGTTCTTTTTTTATAGAAGCTCACGTGCTTAAATTTGAAAAGTAAAAAATTAATACCAGGCTATTGTTGTGAGAAATGAAAGCAATTATAATTAGTCACCACCTGAATACAAACTAAAGTAATTCTATGTAAACAAATGTGTAAAAACAGATAAGAATGGTTACACCTGTACACCTGTCTTTTGCTGTCACTACTTTGTGAAAACTATAGGCAAAAATGTTCTTTAATGTGAACGCTCTCACCTTGCGAAACCCACTCACCCTGTTTGCTTTTGTTCACTTTTTGGGATACCTCTCCCAAATCAGTGCATAAGTAATAAATGGATGGTCCCTTTGACAATATACATGCAAATGACGTAGTCACAGTTGCATTCCTCCTGTGGAGGTGTCTTAAAATTTCTATTGATGATATATTTATACTTCTTAAATTTGCCATGTGCCAAGATATTGTTATTAATCAAGTATCACATTAGTAGTAAAATGTTTTAGACCATGACAAAAACATAAAACAAGGCAGCAAAACCCTGAAAAGTACAGAAAAATTATCCAAGACCCCAATATTAAAAAAATTGTGTTGACTTGAAACATATTTAGAAAAACAAAATTTCCCACTATGGGATCATTCACAAATGATGTCAACCACTTAAAGGGGGTAGGGGGTACCTAAATGTTGACAGAAGTGGAATATTTTGGGTAGGGGAGTGTATGAAAGGAGGGTGAAAGTTGACATCATTCTTTGAAAAAATCCAATAATTCTAAAAGCTTACACCTTCTTTTATGTCAGTACCCTCCCTTCAGTTGTTGGCTGCTGTGTCCATTCGAAAACAGACTTGCCTGAGGAAGTGACAGACATTTGTTCAGGAATTTAAATGGCAATTAAAATGGCGTGAGTGAACCAAGAGGATGTACAGAGCAGAGATGATGAGGATTTTACCTCACAAGTAGAATTNGAAAGGAGGGTGAAAGTTGACATCATTCTTTGAAAAAATCCAATAATTCTAAAAGCTTACACCTTCTTTTATGTCAGTACCCTCCCTTCAGTTGTTGGCTGCTGTGTCCATTCGAAAACAGACTTGCCTGAGGAAGTGACAGACATTTGTTCAGGAATTTAAATGGCAATTAAAATGGCGTGAGTGAACCAAGAGGATGTACAGAGCAGAGATGATGAGGATTTTACCTCACAAGTAGAATTTGATGGGAATATTTTTGATGCCATTGAAAGTTTTTTCAAAGTGTAAAAATCAGAGAGGTTCAATTGGAAGGTTATTTCATGCAATTGTTTTTTCTCTCAAGTTTTACATTTTGCTTGGAGGTACTTTTATCACCCCTGCTTCAAACTTCTAATCCTCTTATAGTTAGAAACCCATAAATTAAGAATATAGTGTCAATATTTTATCTTCCTTTGCAGAAAAATTTCAGGGAAAAAGTGGCCAAAATTGATGTCAACTTTAGGAGGAGGGGGATCAGAAATTCAAAAGCTGACAAGAGTTGACAAGAGGGGGGAGGGGGTTGAAAAATGGTGAAAAGTGTTTGATGTCATTTGTGCACGATCCCTAAAAGTATTGAAGTCTTTGCAGGCTGGTCTGGATTTTGTATCATTGTTGCTGAAGACTGCAAAATGTCAAGTGTAATATATCTATGTATTTTTAGTACTGTTCATAAATACGCAGCTGCAACCTAGTAGTATATATGAGTGGACAAGTAGCAATAATATTAATAATCTTTGTTGGAAATATAGAAAAATAGTTTTAGTGAATGTGCTATTTCAGTACTACACTCTACTGCTCCTATGCAGTAGCAAATGGTTAAAGAAATGTATCTGCCAATTTACAGCAACACCCATACATGCCCAACTCCAGGCACAGACAAATGGCTTACTGTTACAACAGTATGTAACAACTGTTAATTTATAAGCAGACTTTGCATTTACCAAGAAGCCTAGTATATTATAGTTTTAGCCATGAAATGCGACTGTTAAGCACTTTAATGTAAATGAAGAAACACAACTGCATAGGTGAGGACACAGCTATAAACACACACACACATACACACACACTCTTAAGCAACTGTCATAGCTAAACAACCTTTCACATGGTAAATATTATTAAATGTTATGATCCCATAAAGATAAAAATGTAGTACATTGTGAACAAAGTCAAATTCAAAAGGGATGCTTACTTGTACTCTGGTTAAAAGAAACTTCAAAAAGGAAAATATTCAAATTAGACTAATTACAATAACTTTTATTCACCAAAGTTTCATTGTTCAATAATTACAGAAAAAAGTAAATTCAACATCCAGAGCCATATTAAAAAGTTCCTCATTGATAAGTGCTGATAAATACTCCCAGTTGGAGCACTCATTCTGGCTAGAATTCTTTGCTTGTCTTTGTTTTATCTTCCCTTGCCTCATATAGATTGTGATCTATTTCACTCTGGGCTTTAACTCAACATCTGAAAAACTCTCCTGCTTCACTGAAAGTATAGAATAGGCATCTTTATAGCATTAAGAAAAATAACTATTACAACTGTATTTAAAAGTCTTCAACAAAACAATTTATTTGCAAAATAGAAGGAAAAAAATTGCACTAAATTTCAAACAAAAAGTAGAGCCCATTACTTTATGGGAAGATAAAGTTAGAGTAAAGGAGGAAAATAATGTTAGGAGCTTGTGCATACAGCAGCTGCAAAGAAGACCAGGAGGTATAATGGATTGCAGAAGAGGTAGGTGCACAAGATGAAATATAAAAAGGAAGTGGGTGGATACTTCAGTAGAAATGGACATAAATATAATAAAATAATAAAAATATATAATAAAAAAATAATCTTTTAAGTCTCCAAATTATGGTTTAGGGTGAAGGATATTTTGGTTTCGAGGACTTCCTGAATGCCTTTGCATTTAAGAATCCCTAAAATGCTTTTTAAAAATTCTTTTCAAAACACCTTTGAAAAAGGTTTTCTGGTACATTTAGTTTCAATTAATAAGTAAGTAAGTAAGTTTTTATTTGCCACAAACATAAAATGAAAAATGTTTATAAATGTTTAATAAATTACAATTTAAAGTTAATTTTCAAACTTTTGTATAAATTAATAATAAAAAGAATGCTGCATAAAATATTACAATTTGAGTTAAAATAAAAATAATGACAGATCACCCCTAATTGAAGTGGCAGGGATAACATTAAAAGGTCAAACTGACCTTATTTCTGTAATGTTTTCTTAAGAGGTGATTTTTAAATTGAAAAAAAGGGAGATAAAATTTAAAAATACAAACTTTGAAGTGTTTTAAAATGAGATGTCCTTTAGAATGCCTGGCTTTTTATGAGATTGAAAACATGAGTTGTCAGTAGTAGTATATATTGTCTTCTTAGATATATATATATTGTCTTCTTTGGGAATGAATATGGCAATGGCAACAGAAAAATTTTAACTGTTTCTCAATATGAGGCAAATTAGGGCAAATGGTCCACACCACACATGCCTGAAAAGGGTGGTGTCATTTACTTTGGCATTTAAAAAGCCGGCTGGGTACCAATGTTGTGATTACTTATAAAATCTTGCATTATCTACTGAATGAGCCTATTGCCTGATAATAGACCTGGTTATAAATAACACTAATACCTCTTCAATATAAAGCTTGTGGTGGCAAAGAAAGTCATCTTTGCCACCACAAAATTCAGGAAAACATATATCACTTTCACTTTCCACTTCAAAACAAAGTAAATAAGATGTAAATAAAATGTTAACAGCCTTGAAATAGTTTTGGTAAAAAAAGGCCAATACCAAACCAATCATGCAAAACTTCTTTCAATGATATAACAGTGGAACCCTGTTTAGACCTATCACATCTTCCAGTTGCATATTGATGCAGAAGGATAATGGATTATGGCCTCCAAACCAATCTAGCTAAACCAGACTGTGCAACAAATGTAACCTGTATACTAGGGATATCAGTGATGTTAGATTACAATGAACACAGCACTAAACAACTTTGAAGCCATGGAAACATTTTCAAAATCATTTGCAAGTTGAATAATGATTGGTAACCATGAAAAAGAATCAGGCAAAATAAACCCTACCAATCCTACTCAATAATTACAGGGATACACTGTACAGTGATGATAGAGTAATGGCACAAGCTATACAGCAAACAAAAAAGGATTGAGGATAAAACAGGTGGAATAAATGAGAATAAACAACAAAGTGGTAAAAGATGAAAGGCAAAACAAGGACATGGGATTGTTTGTTTGTACCACTGGGTTTAAATTGTTATAATGCTTCTCAAACTCTTATACTTTATATCTTTATATTATATATAATATATATAATACATACATGGAAATTCTGGCAGTGTATTTTGAAAAACTCTTGTATCAAGTTCCTTCTAAAATCTATATATAATAAGTTACTTTCAAAACAGAGACTAATTATTCTGAGGAAATTCAACTGATTTTTTTCAAAGGTTTTAATGTAAATGATAGTTAAGGGTACTGATGACCACATTTCTGTACTAGATGTAGTGTTTGCAATATAATTATCCTTTATTACTAAATATCAAATTATAATTACTGACTGTTTTGAAATATTAAGTTGAAGCCAAAAGAACCTGGAACTGATATTTATTACTCCTTTATGAAACAGTATGTTTGATACTAATTTGGTTATCAAAAGTATATATACCTGGTGTTTACTATTCCTGAGAAAACCAGTAAGGGGGAAAAAGGTACAGGACCAGTGCCTGTGACTGTTATGGCCACATGGTCTATCAGCTGTGCTATTGGTGCTCCTTCTCAAAGAGATCAATTTTGCAACCACATGCCTCTGTCTCACGTAAGTGCATTCTACTTTTCCTGGAAACTTAGCTTTATATGTGTGATCTGGATAAGACGTCTAATGATGGAGGCCTGGGGGAAGAATGGCACAATTTAGTGAAATGTATGGTTGCAAAAATCGTGTGGTTAAGATTGACCAACTTAGCTCACTTGGTTGAGTATGTGGCCGTGACACCTAGAGCCAATGGTTCGAATTGAGTTCTGTGCACATGTTTACCCCCACTTTTTCATTTTCAAAACGTTTACTAGCTTTACAAGTCTTCAATTTCATGTGTTGACAAACACTGGAGTTATGGCTTGCTTGGTTTTAAATTTTCAAAAATTTATAACGTACTACACATCTTTGTTTGCCTGTATGCTCCCAACAACAGTAGAATGCGACACAAAATCAACTGCTTGTATCCCACAACAAAATCAGTTTTCGAAATTATACGGTAAAAAGTGTTCTCTTTTGCTAACTTGCATATTAAAAAAAGTTTTCAGTTCCTTTGGAAAATTTCAATTTAGTCATGCAACCTTTCTGCTCTAACATGCTCAAAATTACCCTGGTAGCATTTAATGAATTTTATTAAACGAAGGGTACATTACACGGAGGGAATTTTCAAATTCCAACGGAGTTTAATTTTACATCTACAATAATATTTTACCGAAGCTTAGAATGGCATTCCTATGCAATAACACCCGCTAGCTAAAATGGTTTATCAACGTGGGCATTACCTGATGTTCGATCGCTTCTGTTGACCAATGCCTGAAATTCTGTCATTTCTGAATGATACAAAATGCCTGTGGACCGACATCACATTCTGCTTTGTAAGTAAGTTTTTCGTCTACAAATATTTTTCTAATAAACAAACAAAAAGCAAAGCTGAACACCATGATCCATTTTGGATCTACAAGCAAGAAACAAAGAACTAAATCAGGCCAAAACTTTCCTACTTTGATAGCTGTGGCCTGCCTAAGGGAGTTGAATGTAAAATAGAAGAACAAAAAGGATACAAATTCCAAGAACCGCTGCAGTCAAACAACCCATTACCAGCACATTTTTCCCTCTACGCATTTGAAGCGTCTTCGCAGTTTTTGCATCAAATGGCATCTTTTCTATGTACTGCACGACAGACAAAGTTAATCTTAACTAGCACACACAAGATTTCATTAAAATATATGCTGAATCAGAGGCAGTGTAAAACACAATAAAGGCTATTTTGCACGCCTTTCGTAAGGGTTTGCTCCCAGTTCACCCCATTCCAATCACCTTCATGGTGAAACAGAGAAATGGCATTGAGAAGCCACCTATTTATTCATATAAACAATTCTTTGAGAGAAAAGTAACCAACTTTTGAGAACCACATTGGAAATGAGCATAACTATTACTGGTTGATGTGTATTCCTCAGTAAATCTGATAACTGTATATTTATACTTTGTATACATTTATGATTTTTATCAAAAAAATTCAGTTGAATTCATTTCAACTTAAATCAGGGATGTCGATAAAATTCTTTAAGTTCTCGATAATAATTAGTTACAATATGAGAATATCTTACTCCATTAGCTAGTAACAAATTATATATTTATAGTTATTGAGGGTAAATCATTACCATAAAAAAGTGCTCAGTGAAGTTGAATCCATAGCTTAACATATACATATACACTCGAACAGAAATATGCAATGCGCAGGTGCAATCTTCAGAAAAATGTAGACCGTTTTCGACCAAATGTAGGTCTTAAAACGCCTGGTCAAGGAGATCCGAAATCTCAAGAGAGGTCTTTCTATGCACTTGTGCATTGTAATGTGTGACAAGGAAAAACACATACGTTCGAATAAAAATTGGTTGTTGCAGAGTTTTTCTCGGATCAATTTGACTCGCCCCTTTCAACTGTCTTTATCATTCATCCCTGATGGTAGGTCTTCTGGATGGTACCCAAAGTCGTTCAAAACTCTCTTTTATTAAGACTTATAAAGGAGGAAGCTGACTATACAGATGTTTCTTTGGCGGATGTTTCTTCCACCTGAAAATTCAAAGCAACTTTGCTTTGTATTTTTTAATTTTTTATTTTGTTGCTTTCTTCCCTCTCCCAATTTTATCTTCAAAATCATGAGCACACTAAAGAATAGCAATTACAAGGAAAACTAAGACAAGAAAGCTTTTTAAGTGGGCCTTAGGAATTTCAGTGATGCATACAGCCCTATTTTTGACTAAACTCATCCACTCTTTTCTCTCAGGTCTATAGTTCGATTCATGTCTTGTATTGAGTGAGCGAACATACCCTACCACCAGAATCACCCCGTTCTTTCGCGCTGTTCCGCACACATATTTTGTATGTACAGTTCAAGTCACTCTCAGCTCCAGTTAAGATGGTTTTGTGGATTTTTTAGCAGGTACTTGCTGATTTCCAGCATGAAGTTTGAAGACTCCAAAGTACGTTTTTGTTGACAAGTTTAGTGAGATCTATAAAAGACATGTACATCCGAGCAATTATAAATTTCCTTAAAGTATAAATGTCTTTCAGAACTGTCTTCCAACTAAAAATTTGGTGATATTATTCACATTACTAATAATGCTGCTGCTACTACGACTCTTTCTGTTACTTCTCTAACTCATCTACCTTATTCTCTCCTTCTTATCCTTCCTCCTCGTCATCATCATCGTATTGATTTTGGCATCGGCCTTTTTTTCATTTGATTTAAAGCTAGTGGTCCGTAAAAAAAATTTAAAATTTCAGTGGTGGGTGACGAGTTAAAAAAATTAAGAAAGCATTTCCTAGATAAATTTAAAACTCAATAGAAGATAATTGAAAGTTGAGCATAAATCCTTTGAGAGCCAGCTCGGACCCCAAATTGATGAATAGCGATACCATGTGCTGAAACGAGAGACCAGCCTCCCCTCACCGTCCAACAAGTGAATATGCAGAATACACAGTCCGGCTCCCTTCCTTTCTTTGGAAAGAGAATCCCAGGATAGTCAGTTTAATTACGTCTAAACTGAACATAGAAATCATTGCGATGAGCAATGGCACAATGATAATGATTAACCATGGAGGAGAATAAGTTTTTGACTTTGTAACTACGACTAGTTTGCGGGAAGGCTGAGAATTCAGTGAGGAATATTTTGCGGGAAATGGAAGTACCCAGACAGATTTTAGTTCAGAAGGACAGCCAGTAAGGACATAAAATAATTTATTCTGACAATGCAATTGGTAACCTATTGATAAGACGCCATGGTTTTCTTCTTTGAAAAGATAATTATTTTGACAGTTGAATTCCAATTAGAAATATAAAAGTGCATGGGACCATGGAGTGCCTTAAACTGGTATTAATAATTATTGTCTGTACTGATCTTCAAGAAAAGAGGGAAGAAAAGATAAAGCATTGAAAAAAAAGAAACTCTTACGTACTTTTCAAGAGGGACACGCAATAGATTGTATGCATATAAAAGGCATCATATTTTTACCTCTTTACAACAACAGCATATTGTTTTCTGCTTGATCTCTTCCAGGTCGTTGTTAAAAATCTTTCTACACGACTCAGTCTAACAAAACAACCCCTAAACCCCACTTATAATTTAAAGAATATAGCCCATTCAAATATACCCTTTATATTAAAACAAGTAATCCAAAACATATGACTGCAAAATGTAGACATTTTAAAGGAAAAAGTGTTGGCAGGTAAAAATAACGGATTATCTGTATGGTCAAATAAAAAGAAAATAATTTTAGTTAGTAAAGTAAAAACAGTGCAGTCTGAAAAGTAAATGGACAAAAGATCAGTTACTAATCGATGAAGTAGTGCCGGAGAATTTTTAAAGAATAATGATTGGTCGTTTCCCATAAGATTATTGATCGATTACTCTAAAACTTTCAATGTGATTCTCTACCTGTGGCTTTTTCAATTTCTGAACATGTTTAAAGTGGTTAGTAAAGTGTAAAAGCTTCTGCACGATTGACGTCAAAGAAAAAGGAATTGGGTGAAGTTAGTAAAGGGTGAGTATTTTTCGGGGGACTGTAGTGACTAGAACACCGACAAAATAACTCTGCTGTTTAGATTCAGTATCACACTACCGCAAACCTCTTGTTCACTTGTTGAAAGTTTACAATAACTAGCTACTAGGTTCAAAATCACAGTTTATATAATTTAACTTATATAAATATAGAATATCACATTAAAGAAGTTCCAGAAGGTCAATACCATATATGGTATGCTCAGTCATGCTGACGTCATAGTCAGCTGGTGTCCATGTTGCAATAGAGCTGACTCGTCTGTTCTGGCACATTACTTCATGCATGATGATTAGGAAATGTTTCTTTAAATACTTAAGCTAAAGGTTACGCAACTAAACGAATGAGTCTCCAAACGAATGTAGTGCCCGATTCCCTGCAGAACGGTTTATCTTCAGTATTGTTTATATTGGCAATTATTTTGTGAAATTGAAAGTAAGCCCTTACTTTTTATGAATGATTTAACGTTAAAATGACATAGACATACTGGAACTGAACATTTCAGGTAAAACTGTGCTAGGATTAGTTGGGCATAGAGAAATTGAAATTGGTATAGAAAAGTGAGTAATGATAAAAGTGGATCAATCTGAAGGAATTCAGCTAACAAATTAGCAAGCAATACAGTTGTAATAAAAAACCGAGAGGTGCAAATATCTTGGTCTAGTCTGACGTAGCAAAGAATCTAATCTTACATACTAAAGAATAGACCGATGAAAGAAATACTTTGAAATAAATATTTTTCATAGGACTTGAAGTATTAGACTCACAACGTAATCTAGGAAATGTAAAAACAGTAATAAATCAAAGAAATATATCAACCATACGTTTTGGTCTCCAGAGTATTGCTTGAACGTTTTACAAATAAAAGCCATTTACAGTGAAACAAGAAAATGTTTTACTATGCATAAAGGTTCTACTCTAAAGGAGACATTGACCGACTCTGTTGGTACAGGATAGCAGGTGGGGAAGGCTCGATCATCGTTAGACGAAAGGGTATTAAAAGAGAAGCAAAGTTTAGTAACAAGCTCAAACAAAGTTTGAGCTTGTTACTAGAGTGTTTACTGTAAATTTTTTATTTAACCATCACAAGATACAATATAATTAATCCATGATCATAAAAATAATAGTGATAATAATAATAACATGAATAATGATCACAACAATTTAAAAAAATCCTCTTTGTTGGTTCCAAATTTTGAATATCTACTCCTCACCACGATGTTCCTTCCAGCTCGTCTTCTGGCACTAGAACTAAAGCGAAGTGACTGTTGGAAACAATATCTTCATTACCGAAAACAATATGCAAAGTGAAAAGCTGCAGTCTTGGCATAAAGTTCCTTAAAAACTGCAAACGATCAGATGTTTTTCCAGATGTTATTTCTGTTACAGTTACTACTTAAAGAGCTCCAGAAAGCAAGAAATGATCTCAAAGCATTGAAAGGTTCTCTCACTGAAAAGCACCTCTTGCCCAAACTATCAACACCCAGAAAGTACCTACCTTCCATTTTATTGTAAACCTGCAATGCAAACCTCACCACCAGGAAAAAACAGCGAAAAATACAAGAAATTAAAAGCACCCTCTAATGAACAGGAACGACCACTTTTCAATGTTAAAAATACAGTGGTTTTATATGGGTTAGAAACACCCTTACGCAAATACATGATGGAGACACTGTCCCTTGGACCAAAGAATGCCGTTCTCGATCGTTTTGCCCCAAAAGACATTCTGGCTGCAGTCGATGGATTGCTATACCACTGTAAAACCCTTGACGTCCCAGACGAAACTGTCACAGATATAAATTATAAAACATTTTCGTTTAACAAGAAATGTAAAAATATGAAAATACGAGAAACATTGAAATGACTAAGAAATATCTGAAAGAAAATAAAACCAGGAGGCAGTCAACAAGTGCGCCTATATGGCCTTGCCAAAGTTTATAAGAAAAACATCCAGTCAGGCCAGTTCTATCAATGCCGGGCTCAGTTTACCATAAAGTTGCAGAATATGTGTCAGAGTGCCATTCTATAGTTTCAGAATGTAAAATCAATCATATATATTTTGTAATAATTTGAGAACTGTGATTCTTAAGAAAGACGAGGAGATAATAGGTTTCGATGCAATTTCCCTCTCTGCAAATGTACCGGTCATGGAGGCCATCACAATATGCACTGATATGTTGTTTGCCCTTCCTGAAAACTAGAGACTTAACATTGAGAGAGAGAAACATTTACCACTTTGGCGAAAATAGCATCATGTAATGTCATCATATCCACATATAATGGTTTTTAAGGACAGATTGACGGCCAGGCGATGGCCAGTCCACCTGCTCCACATCTTGCTAACAGTTAACTCAGCCTGTATAATAGCATCATTCAAGGAGAAGCTAAACTCCACTTCCGTTACATGGAAGGCAATTTGATAGGCCAAAAAAGGGTACATACGGAAAAGAAACTCGAAGAGGTAAACTGTCTTCGTCCAAAACTGAAATTCGCGTTAAAACTTGAACATGGAACAAAACTTCCTGTTCTGGAGATGAAGATCAAACATGATCATGAAAAGGGAGGTCTCTCATCTACATGGAACAGCAAGCCAGCAGATACTGGGCTCATAATGAACCATCATGCTTTAGCACCAAAAAGATACAAGAAATCTGTGGTGTCAGGTTTTATATATAGAATATACCGAGCATGCAGCAGCTGGCAACTCTTCCACGAAAGTCTGGAAAAGGCTAAAACAGTTCTGAAGAAAAACCAATACCTTCCTGCATTATACGAGCCTATCATTAGACATTCTTTTGACCAAATTATTGGGTTGCACGAAAAATAACACAGTGAACATCCTCAAACGAACACCACCAAGATGGCGAAAGTGTTGTTAAAACTACAATACTGCAACCAAATGGTCGGAAGACTATGCGAGAGCGTTTTACAGAGTCGTTGCTCCATATATTGTGATCTTCATATTAAGAAAACTGTGCTACCTTCCCTCAAACCTCCACTGGAGAAAATGCTTCTTAGCGGGGTTGCTTACAAAATCACATGTTCACGCTGTACTGCGTGCTATGTTGACCAATCCTGCTGAGAGAAGCCAACCCCAACTGAAGGACATTTCAAAAGGTCGGGCCCAGTAAAAGACCACATGTTACATTGCGGAGTAAGTCTGGGGGATAAAGACTTGGACATCCTCCAACAGAGATCCCGTGGAGATTATGTTTTGTTAACTCTGGAAGTACTTCGCATTCGGGGTCTCAGACCATCGATCAATACAAAGGTCGAATACAGGAGTTGGAAATTAATTTTTAAGTTCTAGTCAGCTGTTATTGTAGTTATTGAGCTCTTAATACCTATATTGATATTTGTATTTATTCGCATTGATTGTCATTGTACATTATCTCATTATGATAGTAAAACTAAATTTTATTATTTTGTTATTTACAGATAAAATGCTGAAGATGTGTGTCATTACACGAAATTAACAAAAAAAAAACAATAACTCTTCGTTGGCTTCAACTTTTGAATAACAATTTAAATGTCTTCAACATGTATTAGATTCGTTACACTTTTGAATCGTATCCTCTAAAGTACAGGAATAGCAAATTAAATGAACGTACATTTATACAAGGTGAAGTAGTTCCTATAAAGTCAAATCCTTAAGTCATCGATTAAATATGTAATGGGAGCACCTGATAGCTGTTTGTGTAGTTTTTGTTAGAATTCTTTTGTAGCCAAATCCAAAATATTTTTTGAAATTAAAAAAAAATTGGCCATGTCTTTTGATTAGAAACCAAGAGACGAAAGTTTAATAAAGATTAGTTCGAAATATCTACTTTTATTTTTGACATATTCAATCAGGTATTCCAAACGGCTATTTTTGTACTCATGCGAATTGACAAGGTGCGTTTAAAAGCCTACCGTCAGTTTACTCATGTTTTTTTCCAAAGGTATCACCAATACTAAATCTGGTCACTTCGTACATATGAAAAGTGTGTCGGAGTATATTTAGTCAGGGTTGTCCACCAAGAGTCTCACGAAAGGAGATAAAATAAATGGAATTTGGTACACAATCAGGTTCAGTAAAGAAAAATATCGCCATTTGTATCTGTTACTTGGCATTAGTCGAACACTTGCCGGGGGCGTCGTGCTGTGTATGCGTGTTTCCATGACATTAGGGGTAGAATTCTTTTGCAATCTAATAGCACATTTTCATGAATTTATGAGTGCATATAGAAGGTATCAATATGTTCCTTACAAGAGAGAACAGGTTTTTGGACAAAGTGTTCATTATCTTATTGCAGGACTTGACACATGGTGGTTGTACTTTTCAGCGACAAAGTTTACGTTAATGTTCGCTGTTTAGTTTCAAACATTTTCCTCCGTATGAAATCTGGAGATTGTCTCTTGGACTTTCGATTGTATTTCTCACAAAATAATTGATTATTTTCTTGTGCGTCGTCGACTGTTTGACAATAATAACAATAGTAATGACGATGATAATGACGACAATGATGATGATAATAATAATAATAACAATAAAACAATACGATACAAAAACAATACAAACTCTGGAGGCATGAAAAAGTAGTCCAGGTAATTGACTGGCAGCTTTGTAAGCAAAACAATCTTGAGCATACTGAACAATGGTACGACCACCGGCCACAGACTGTCCTTGAAAATAGTGAAGTTAAGATCTTGTGGGACATTAACATCCAGACTAATAAAGTGTTAGAACACAATAAACCAGACATTGTGATCCTGGACAAAGAGAAAGAAGCATGTAAGATTATTGATATTTCATGTTCTCTTGACACACGGGTTATAGGAAAAGAAATAGAAAAACTGGATCGGTATCAAGACCTGAAATAGGAAATTTAGAGCCTATGGAACTGTAAAGAGTTAACAGTTGTCCCATTTATCATTGGGGCGCTAGGAACCATTTCCACTACTTTTCGATCGTAGCTCAGTCGTGTTAATGAGAACATCTACTTTGAAACATTGCAGAAAGCATGCTTACTCGGAACTCCACGATATGTCTTGAACATCTAAGGCTGTGGGTCATGGCCAGATGATCAACGTGATAAAACAGTCATTTGACATCTGAGACTGAGAGATTGCTGGATAATACTACTACTACTACTACTACTACTACTACTACTACTACTACTACTACTACTACTACTACTACTACTAATAATAATAATAATAATAATAATAATAATAGTAATAATAATAATAATAATAATAATTTGTCCTGGGTATTGACATTAAACTGCATCCCGTTGTGGAGTTTCGACGTGGGCGAATGAGGTAACCCTTTGCCACAACTATCTCCAGGTCACCCTTGAGCAAGGTGTAGTACCTGCTAGCTCTCCCCGAGACCATGAAGTACCTGGTTGGCGTCCGGCGGGGGCTAGTCTGTCTCATGAGTAGGGGGGACTCTTTAGCCCTGGTTTGCAACCCCCCTAGAGATGGTGTCTCGATAAAAATACTGGTGGTAGTGCACCTTTAAAACACAATCCTCTTATGAGTGTAAAATGAATCAAGAAAATATTTCAGATAACAACGTGAATGGGGCTGGAGCCTGTATTGGTGAAGGTTCTTCGTTCGGCAGGTGTCCTGTGGATGAGCAGCGCAGGCCCGGTCGTTATTCAGTTACTGTCAATCGAAGAGGAGAAAGAATAAACTGGAGGCCGTTTAATAAGATTGTAATGGAATGTTACTACGAAGGTGAACCGGAGAGGAGAGGTTTTATGAAGAGGATGAAAAGAAATTGGGATGACAGAGGATTGTTTGAAGTATCCACGCAGAGGCTCTTAGATCAAGTAAGGGTTATTAAGACAAATGAGTACTTAAGCAAAGTCGAACTAGAGGAAGTCAGGAGGAAAGTTAAGAACAGAAATAATGAAGAAATGCAAGTAAGTGAGCAACAAGATAGCAATGTATCAGAACAAGGAATTAATACAGAGAATGTAGAAACCAGCGAACAAGAGAGACTAGGACAACTGGAAGTTGAAAACGAACCAACTCAGGGTGAAACAGAATTGGTAACATCAGAATTTCATATATTGACTGATTCGGAATTAACGGAAGAACAGCTGGAAATGATAAAGATTATCTGTGAATTGTCTAAAAAGAAGGAAAATATCACAAATGTCTCTTTTAGAAATGCAGATCGGAAGCTCAAGGAGATCACTAGCATTGTGAATAAGGTGTTAAACTATATTATGACCGATGATGTAACAAAAACAAACGTTCTGATAAATGCTGTAGCTGTTTATGTCAGGCAATGGTTAGGGTTGAAACAGAGAAAGGATAAAGTGTTTCAAGAAACGTTTTGGAAAAGGAGGATCCAACTGGATATTAATGAGTTGAGGAAAACTGTTGGCAAATTAGACCGCTATGCGAGAGGACAAATAAAAGATGCAAAAAAATAGAGCAGGTCTTCAAAAAGTATCACGTGAAGAAGAAAGGGGTACATGTTGTTATGGAAGAGCTTAAGCAGAATAACAGCGAAAGCAGCAAAGATAAAGAGAAATGAAAAGCGGATAAACCAGTTTAGAATAAAGAGGATGTTTTCATCAAAACAAGAGCGAGTTTTTGTGGAATTGAACGGTGAAGTAATTAAGGAGAACACAATACCAAATGCGGGCGACAGTAGAAAGTTTTGGTGTGAAATATGGGACAACCCAGTGGAACATAAGGATGATGCAGAATGGCTACGAGAGATCGAAACTGAATTAAGTAGAGTCAATAAACAAGATGATGTGAGAATTACTGTCCAGGATGTAAGAAAGAAAACGGGGAAAATGCCAAATTGTAAAGCAGCTGGGCCTGACGGAGTACAAGGCTATTGGCTGAAAAACTTTCGTAATCGTAATCATTTCAACGTCATCATTACACTATAGAATTGCTTGCCAGTTGAATGCGGTAGTCGAAAGCAGAGATGTTCCAGCATGGATGACGTATGGAAGAATGGCATTGTGTGTAAAGGACAGGAGTAAGGGAAATCCTGCGATAAACTTCAGACCTATTTCATGTTTACCACTAAGGTGGAAATTGCTAACGGGTATTCTGTCCGAGCAGCTGTACGAGCATGTAGATGACTTGTTACCATCAGAACAGAAAGGATGTCGTAAAGAGACACGCGGAACGAAAGATCAATTACTTATTGATAGAATGGTACTTAAAAACTGTAAAAGAAGACACACAAACTTAGCTATGGCGTACGTGGATTATAAAAAGGCATACGACATGGTACTGGACTCGTGGATACTAAAGAGCCTACAACTGATTGGGGCAGCTGATAACATTATGAACGCTCTTGAAAAGAGTATGACAAAATGGAAGGTACAGTTGAACGCAGCAGATAGAGTTTTAGGGGATGTCAACGTCAAACGTAGAATATTCCAAGGAGATAGCCTTTCGCCACTCCTATTTGTTATATGTCTCATACCAATGTCACTGATTTTGAGAAAGATGAAAGTAGGATATAGTTTGGGAAAGAACCATCCAAAATTGAATCACCTTCTGTATATGGATGACGTAAAGTTATTCGGACAGAGTAAAGGAGACATAGAATCACTTGTAAATACAGTTCATAGATTTAGTTGTGACATTGGTATGCGATTCGGTATAGAAAAATGCGGTGTAATTATCATGAAGCGTGGAAAGATGGTCATCTGTGATGGAACTGAACTACCAGATGGAGAGAAGATGAAAAGCGTCAACGAAGAAGATTACAAGAACTTGGGTATAGTAGAACTAGATGGGATAAAGGAGAATGAAATGAAAGAGAGATTCACAAAGGAATACAAGCGGAGGATTAAACTTATATTGAAATCAAACTTGAACAGTAGGAATGCCGTCTCACCAATGAATATTTGGGCAGTAGCTGTGATGAGATATGGGGCTTGGATAGTGAAGTGGACGAAAGAGGAACTGGAGAAACTCGACAGACAGATTCGGAAAATTATGACAATGAACGGAGCATTATATCCAAAAAGTGACGTCGATAGATTGTATATTGCAAGACAGAGAGGTGGAAGGGGGCTGCAAAGTGTATTAGAAACCATGCAGTCAGCCTTAGATGGTATGTTAAAAATAGTCAAAAGCAATTATTAAAAGCAGTACATGAACAACAGGAAATAAACAATGACATCAGTAACATCAGTATAAAGATCAACGAAGAAGAGAAAGAGAAGTCAAATGGGATGAAAAAGTAATGCATGGTCAGTTTTTTAGAGATACAGATGGGATCGTAGACAGGAAAAAATGATGGTTGTGGCTAAAAAGTGGAGACCTGAAAAAAGGGACTGACGCACTGCTCATAGCAGCACAAAAGAAAGCAATATGTACAAATTACGTTAAAGACCATATCGACAAATCAAGTGATTCGCCGACTTGCAGATTGTGTGGTGAGAAAGGAGAAACAGTGAGCCATATTATATGCGAATGTAGCAAGTTAGCCCAGAAGGAATATAAGCGACGACACGACAACGTAGTACGGATAGTTCACAGGGAGATTTGCAAGAAGTATGATCTACCCAGGACTGAACAGTGGTACAATCATGAGCCAGAAGGCGTTACTGAAAATGAAAGCATTAAGGTGCTGTGGGGCTTTAACATAAACACAGATTACGAAATTGAGTAAAGGCGACCAGACATTGTTTTCGAACTAAAACCAGAAAAAGAGTGCTTGATCATTGACATAGCCGTACCAGGAGATACAAGGATAAAAGAGAAAGAACAAGAGAAAATTGAAAAGTATCAAGAACTGAAAAGAGAGATTGCAAGGTTATGGCGCCTTCGAAACGTAAGTGTCATCCCAGTTGTAGTTGGTGCAGTGGGATGTGTCACAAAAGAAGCAGAGCAGTACACAGAAAAAATAGGGATCAAGATCAGGACTGAAATGATACAGAAAACGTCTTTGTTGGGAACTGCAAGAACATTGAGAAAGGTTCTCGAAACCTGAGGCTAGTTGTTCTAGCTTGCTTTCGGGACGAACTTACCAGGAACTTTTACCTGTGATAACAAGAAAATAATGATAATAATAGTAATNAAGGTGCTGTGGGGCTTTAACATAAACACAGATTACGAAATTGAGTAAAGGCGACCAGACATTGTTTTCGAACTAAAACCAGAAAAAGAGTGCTTGATCATTGACATAGCCGTACCAGGAGATACAAGGATAAAAGAGAAAGAACAAGAGAAAATTGAAAAGTATCAAGAACTGAAAAGAGAGATTGCAAGGTTATAGCGCCTTCGAAAAGTAAGTGTCATCCCAGTTGTAGTTGGTGCAGTGGGATGTGTCACAAAAGAAGCAGAGCAGTACACAGAAAAAATAGGGATCAAGATCAGGACTGAAATGATACAGAAAACGTCGTTGTTGGGAACTGCAAGAACATGGAGAAAGGTTCTCGAAACCTGAGGCTAGTTGTTCTAGCTTGCTTTCGGGACGAACTTACCAGGAACTTTTACCTGTGATAACAAGAAAATAATGATAATAATAGTAATAATAATAATAATAATAATAATAATAATAATAATAAGAAGAAGAAGAAGAAGAAGAAGAAAAGGAGTGTATCCTCGTAGATATTGCTGTCCCAGGTGATGCCCGAACTGCAGCCAAGGAAGAGGAGAAAATTCATAAATATTCGGAATTGGCTCGAGAGGTATCTCGTCTCTGGGACGTGAAAACATTGGTGATACCAATTGTCGTGGGTGCTCTCGGGTCGGTAACAGAGAGGCTCGTCCCTTATCTTGCCATAGTAGGCGTCGGGTTGTCGTTTGAAACGATACAGAAGGCAGCTCTTCTAGGGAGTGCACATATTTTGAGAACGTTGCTTGACAAGTCAGATTAGATGATCTGGTGACCCTAGGGACTCGGAGAGGCCCCGGTGCCAGACAAAGACCGGTTGTAAATCCGAGAAAATCCTTTTCACATAATAATAATAATAATAATAATAATAATAATAATAATAATAATAATATCTCGTTCACGTTTCACGTCATTAGCTTGCATATGCTGGGTTGTTTTCTGTATACTTTCGAGTATACTTTTAAACACTTCAAGCAATGTTAGAAATTACAGTTTCTTCCAAAAAATATTCTAGTCACTTAGTTATTGTACACAATGCACCAATGCCAATTAGGATGATCCAAAATTTAATTTTTACCCCTGTTGATTTCTGTATCAGGACAAAGATGTGCTTGCAGTCGTTTTATATATAATTTAAAACAATTTAATGATTAATCAAGACAGTAAAATCAACAGAAAAGTCTATTGCGGTTTTCGACGATGAATTTGATTTTATGGCAACTTTTATCGGTCGCTTGCTTTTACTACATGCTTAATATTTCTATTACGTGAATAATTACAAATTAATGACTTTATGATCCCCCCGGAGTATACTCTGTATTTTGAATATTTTGTAACAAGTTTTTCCTTAATAATTGTTTGAGATACGAAACTCAGTAACTGCAAATACTGTGATGTAAGTTTTATCGATATATATGTATTTCGATACTGGTATATATATATATATATATATATATATATATATATATATATATATATATATATATGTGTGTGTGTGTGTATACCAGTATCGAAGTAATTATTAGGTATCGACAGTGGTCAATAATATAAGAATATTAGAGCTATCATATGGTGTACGCCAAAAATTACAAACCAAATTTAATTTTAGAACTGTCAGTTTCACGTTTTCACGACTATCAGCTTTGTTTAGCTGACGATTGTGAAAATATGAAACTGACATTTCTTAACTACGTTTTGTTGATTTTTTTGTCGTTCACCATATATATATGTATAACTAGAACAAAACAGGCTTGTCATCTTTAGTTAAATCAGAGCTTGACACTAAGGAAGAAGGCATCAATAATGATAGTGGTTGAGTAGATGACCAAGACAAAACAGCCAAAGCGGCAAGACCTGAAATGGGAGATGTTGAGTGCGTTGTGAATTCGGTATAACGGTTGAACACATTTTTGCTCAATGCAGGAGGATACCCAACAGTGAATACTTTACAAGCGATAACAGATAATTAATGGTAACGGCAATTGCATTGGGAATGCATTAGTGGTTGGTGGGAAGGGGAGGGGCAAATTTGTACAAGGAAATCTGGGTTAGAAAACAAATGTAAGAAAATCCAGCCTCCTTCCAACCACTCCAAATGATTATTGATAAGAACTATCCAAATATCTGTAGGCTTGGCGTGATCTAGTACATCATATTTCCTGCTGTAGTGGTTTTCCCCGGTCTTTCTTCAAATAAATTCAAATTAGTTTGCTGGACTGTTGAAAGCCTTATCCATAAGCCTTTTCATCGCAAACCATATAACCCGAATTCATGCTGTTATTTCTTTACGTAGCTTTCGGTTATCAGGACTTACCTCACCAGATGTAAATCCCGGGCTATCTTAAGTCCTCCACTCTCTCCAACTTGTGTCCATCAATAAAGAGGTAAACTTACTCACCTACACGTATAGTGCCTGTTTTCTTGCTCTTTGTCTCAAGACCCCTTTTCAAGACGATTTGCAGTATACAGAGGACCGAGTATAACGCTGTAATACTGTTGGTAAAATTGGTGATACCACCTGGCGTCAAGTATGCAATTGGTGAGCATTCTTGGTCTTCAATTTCAAGCGCCGTAGGTCAAATAGGTTAACCGTCACATCTGATAATGTAGCATGCGCTTTTTTCTAAGACATAAGAATCAGCATAATCACAACATATAAGCCATAAAACTTAAAAGCTAGCTTGCATTTTTGCTATATGAACCCGTACAAAATAAACTATATCTAATTTTATAGGTTTCTTTTAGACCAAACTTTACGTTTTGGGTTTTACTAACCTAATCCAATGCAAATCTAATCCGAGAGTCTGTTGTTGTTTCAAATACAATCATTCAAAAATAAAAATTTTAGTATTTTAAAAGGTTTAGTTCTAAACTTAATCTGAGAAACTATCCATTTGATGGAATTTTATCTTCATTTCCCATTTATCAGAGGCGTATTGTAAATAGTCGGTAGTAAACTTAATCTTATCAAACGAGTTCTAGGCCCTGAATTTTAAATGCCCCAACTGTGATGAGATTTAAACCCTGTGTTGCGTTGTTTATTAAGCGCTGTTGCATTTTCAGATTTGCATTTTTCCCACTATTTCTCATTGGTTCTTAGTTTTTAATGTGGTATCTTGAAATATTTCATATAAATTTTACGAGATGGGGTTTTTAGTGATTTATGAACATTGTCATAATGAACAATGTTGTTTTGCATAAAACATTTGTCAAGAACAGTGTTTAGGGGTTTTCTTGGCTTGCTGTCTAGTTCTTTAACAGTTTTAAAAAGATTATAGCCGTTGTTCCTCAAGTCAGATTCCATCTGCTCACATTTTGTTGAAAATAGTTCTTGTTACTGTTTTCCTTTAGATTGTACCTTGTCGCTTAGAATACTTTACTTTTACTCTCATGTAGAAACAATTTTTTGCAATTTTTAGTCCAGATCTGATAACTTTACACTCCTTACATCAGGTTTTAATAGTTGCTGACATATATCCTGCCCACAAATTTCGTAAACTGCAACTATATTCTCAGTAGAGTTGCTTATAGTGGTATCAATTATATTGTATGAGCGCATTTAATTACATAGCATTCAGAGGTATTCGTAGTTCAAACGCGAATCCAACTGCGATATTCTTTTCTGGATCATTTATTGTTTACATAGTGTTTGATGGGAAGGGGGGCAAATTGGTACAAGGAATCTGGGTTAGAATAAATGTAAGTAATGCCAAATTTTTCTGGGAGTTCAGTTCAATATCCATTAAAAAACATTTAGAAAATCAGATTTAGAGGAAGAAAGACAATAAAAAGACTTGAAATTGTAAGATGACACACCTATGCCACCTATCCCTTGACCGCTGCGATCGTAGGGGCTCGTCGCGTGACACAGCATGCACCAGGGCTCGCCACTTCTTTCGGTCCTTTGCCAGCAGCCGTAGCTCATGTTTATTTTTCCCGGTCCATCTTGTTAGGTCATCCTTCCACATCGCTCTGGGTCTTCCTCTCGGTCTCATGCCTTCTATCATTCCTTGAAATATGGTGTTCGGCAAGCTATTGCTACTTGCCCAAACCATTGTAATTTGCGCTTTTTTACCATTTCCGTGAAGTGATCGATTTGGCCTACGTGACACTTGACTTCCTCCATTGCCGACTCGTTTGTCCTATGCGCTGTATATAGGATTCGGAGTAGGCGTCCGTTACATCGCAGTTATGGCTTCTTATTTTCTTCTCTATTTATGGTGTCAAGATCCAACTTTCGCACCAAGAAAGTAGACAACAAGAAAGAACTATGCTTTTCATAAGATGACACAATAGCAACAGAAAAATATAGCTGCAAAAGTCAATGTGACGGTCGCAACGTATAGACAACTTGTATTTGCACGACAAGAGAGGATACTTGGTTTTCATAGAAACAGACTGTGTGAAATGTCATGCTAATACACCTTAGATTCATCTCTTCTAAAAAGAGTACCTTGATTACATACACCAAGGTACTCTTTTTAGAAGTACGTAGCTTAGTAGCCTTTTCAAAGACGTGTAGAGCGCTTATTACAAGTAAATGGCCAGCCCATAAATAGAAAGCTACTCCATACTTTCATTTTCTAACATATTAGAATGGAGATCTCAAAAATAGATACGTGCATCCAAATGCTATATAAACTGTCTGTCTCGTCTTTGAAGCTAAAAAATGACTTTAAAACAGACAAGGGTGTAATATTCTAAAATTATTATGTTGCGATGATGCGGTACTATTAAAATTACAGTGACTATATCTGTTCTTTTTCCAATCGAAAATTTTCCTAGAAAAGCAAGAAACTACATGCCCTTTCATGGATTAATTACAATAATCTACCCTGGTAGAAATTATTAATTGAAAACAGAACTGAAATTATTCATACAATTTCACCTTGCAGTACTAATTGAGCTTGGTGCCAAAGGACATGACTCAATTATTCTTCTATTACAGAAGGGACCCTTGCATAAACAATACATGGTTTCCTTCTATTCACATGGTCCTGTGAGTTTACTGATACACAGTTTTAGCTTTTACATTATCCTCGTGTTGGTTTTTGAAATATGTGATTTGCCCAAATCACCTCAGCATACTAGCAATATTTTTCGATTTTCTTCTTTTTATTGTCTTCGGTAGACCTGTTCCATGTCATCAGGAGTCAATAGCACGGGTCTTCCTTTCATACTTGTCCATCTAGGACACATGAAGCTCTACTATCTTCACCATGTCTCTTTCTACAACTTTATGCCACCCCTGTCTCCCTCATTTTCGCTTTTGTCTCTGTAAATAGGCAGGTATATTCAGACTTGAAAAAAAGTCTGAATATAAATACCTATTTATAGCCTCTATACAACCGTGTACTTTTTTGCAATACGTAAAAAAATCCAAATAGCTACCTGGCTTGGTGATGAATCACAATGGTTTGCATTGCATCTAATTTTTTTTCATATAACTTACAGAATTTGGATTATCCTATTGCTGGCTCTTTTCCCACTATATTCGTAGTATCAAAAGAAATCGCTAAGAACCCTGTTAAAAAAGTCGTGTGTGTTGCCATGAGTAACCACGGGAAATATAGTACCTTCAATATTGTCTGCCCATTTATTGTTATCTCTTCTGCTTCATCTTTCATTTTTTTTAGTCAGTTTCCTTTTGGATAACATTCTTAAAACCTTTATTTATTTCATTAGAGTTTTTGCATTGTCTTTAGCGTGGTTATGAGCATGAGCATTTTTCAGTTCCACGGTATCCGTAACCACTGGAGCTCGTGGCATAGAAATATAATTAGTAAAAGTTTTGGAAATTTTAAAAATCTTTATGAAGGTGCTTAAGTGAAAAAACGTAGGTGAATTCATGGTGTATTAGGATTAGTTAAGTGCAGGCTAAGAATTTAAAACAGGGTAACAGGTTCCAAGGCCTGACTCCAGGGTATTGCCAACCCTTCTCTTTTGTTAATCATCCAAGGTCATGCTGACCCGGCTGGTAGAACCTGTTTGGGCCATTTACTCAGGGTTACGAGCGATCGTCATCGACATACCCTGGAGGAGAGTGGTGGGGAAGGTGAATGAGCTACGAACCCGCAAGTCAATGGTTGCAAGCAAGCAGCTGAACTTCTGGGAAGAGAGGTGGTGATCTTAGAAACTCACTCAGCAGAAAGCAATGGTAAAACACTACTTGTACATGTCAATATTATGGTAATGCACAGTTTACTAAGGGTAGTTAACGGTGTAAAGGAGGTTTGGTAGGCACTAATGGGTTTGATAAGGTAGACCATGAAAATCTATTTGATGACCTGGCGGGATAAGAGTTGGATAGGAAGAATTTTCATTTAATACGTAACCTACACTGAGTGCAAACAATTTGAATAACAGTTGATAACGAGATTGGTGAATATATCAAGCTTGCGCTTGAAGTAAGACAAAGATGTGTGTTTTCACCCTACTTGTTCAATCTTTATTGCTCAAGTTATTTCGTGGAGTGGAAGATTTGAAAGGGTTTTCTCTAGGTAATAACTTCAATAATGTGCGATATGCAGATGATTCAACTCTTGTTGCAGGCTCTGAGCAAGGTTTACAGGCATTGATAAATAAAACAGTAGAGCAAAGTGGAAGAGACTTAATATAAATCGTAAAAAGCGGGATACACGGTGTCAGGTAAGAAATACATTTAGGATTCAAGTTGTACTTGGAAAGGACCTCATACATCAAGTTTACAAATGCAATTACATTACTAGTTACATAATAGAGATTGGGAAGTAGGATTTGGAAATCAGAAGGCGGGTCTTGCAAAAAATACTTTCAAAAGTAAGGGAAGATCGTTTAGCATTGCTAGATGTCAATGGCCACAAAGAAGTATTGGAATGTTGTGTTTCATCTATCTATTATATGGTTGTGAATGTTGGAGAATGTTACCATAACTGAAAAAGAAATTAGAATACGCTAAAATGTGATTTTACAAGAAAATGAGGATATCATGAGTAAATCATCCTACAAATGAGGCAGTTTTGAAGAAAATTGAAAGAGAATGATGCCTGATGAAAAGAAACCGTTAAAGGCAGGGGAAGTTCATTGATCATATTATGAGACAGGGTTAGAAAATATTCTTACAGTGCGTCTTGAAGGTAAATGAAGTAGAGGACGACAGAGATTAACATACGTCGAAACTCTTAGGTGCCACATCGAAATGTGTATCAGCAAAAGAGGAAAAAGTTAAAACATTATTTATTACATAGTAGAGGCAGAAAGTTCTGGAAAGCTATGATCGCCAACGTCTGCAATGTATATGGCTTCTAGAGAGGAGGAAGAATAAAAATAAAAAAGATTACAACAGGAAAACAAAGAAATTGATGGGTGATTAAAACTAATATATTCATTCGCCAACATAATCATTATGGCATTGCCAAACCAGTTATAATGGAATGAGATAAAATGAGAGAACCTATTTAAGCCAGTCTCTTAGAAGACGCATTTTTTGGAGGCAACAGTTGGCGACGTACCCATTTGGAGCTATTAATTTACAAAGAAAAAAAGGAACAGGTAAACCATACACAAGCAAGGACCAGCGCTTCCATTGTTCATTGTTGCAAACCAATATACTGATCTGTGCAGCTTAGATTTAAAAGAAAAGTGCCTTGCTGGTAAAACGTCGAATCCAATTTAGTGATTCAATGGCATTATTTGAAATTATATGCTTATGCTGGAAATAACCAACAAGATTTTGGTGTGCTAATGTTGTTGCAAATTATCATACTGGAATAAAAGCAGGTTTTCAACGAAGTATTGAGCCTGGCCAATATTTAAGTTTCATGTTTATCTCGAAATATTCGTAATTTTATGGTATACCTTAAGGGAACTAATTTTCGCGGGAACTAATTTTCGCTTTATTCGCGGTTTTTGGCAAAAACCGCGAAAATTAGTTCCCGCGAAAATTCCAAAATTAGAAAAACCGCGAAAATTAATTCCCGCGAAAAAAGTCATAAAAATGGCTGCCAGGAGTAGGATCTTTGTAGGAACTGAGATAAAAAGACTAGTTTGTATTTCGCTTGCAATTTTTTTACATAATAAACTAATCTATTACAATAGGGTTTTTATTAACTTTGTCCGTAGACTTGCTTGAGGTGTTTTCCTTGTTCTGTCGAAAAAAGTTGCGAATGTCCTTGGATTTGACTTCCGTAGTTGTCTGTCTTGACTTAGGCCTCGATTTTCTTCGCGGCTGTTCATGTTGAACCTCGTCAATATCTATATCCATATCCATTCTTTCATCAATTGGTTGAATCGAAAGAAATGTTCCAATAATTTCCTCCTCTTTTGGTTCAGTGTAAAAGGTTTCAAGTAAAGTCTCGTAGCGGGATAAGAGCATGTGATTTACAATACTTCCAAGCATTGTCACCTTAACCTGACATGGGACTTCAAGCCCACCTTGTACTAGAGGGCTTCTTCGATAGTGTCTACCTGTGATCATTAAGGATACTTCTGCCCCTCTGTCTATAATGAATTTTGTGAATCTGCTAATTTCCATTGGTAGGTGCCCTTTAATATTCTCAGGTGATGCAGGATCGAACACTTTAATAGAAAACATATCGTACGGGTTGTCATCTTCATGCGCACATTCAAGTGTCTCGTGTTCTTTTGGTTTCCAACTTGATTTGTATACGTGGTAACCTCTTACAGCTGCACTGAAAATAATACTTTTGACAGTTGCCATTACAAATTTTTCAACGTAATCAGAGTCGAGCTCTGACAAAAGACAAAATTTAAACAGTGTTTTACGCAACTCTTTCTATTAAAGTGTTCGAAAACAAACACAAACAATATCATTCACTGTGGGGCTTTAACTAAATGAATGTCATAATTATAAAGTATATTTTCGCTGAAATTAAAGACTTTGTCGATATGACATTGATAGGTCATTGCTAAGGAAATGATATACAAAATATATTTGATTTGAACTTTATTCAATTAAGAATTTTTACCTTTTAAGTAGCATTTCTTACCCCCCTGAAATTTTAATATAAAATTTTCGAACGTCTTTCATATTTTCTCTTTTGTCATCGATCTCTCCTTCACATTGCTCTTTTGTAAATAAGTACATTATTTACAAAAGAGCAATGTGAAGGAGAGATCAATGACAAAAGAAATATTTACGAAAAAACCAAACGTTATGATTGTGTAATTGTGTCTCCTTTTTCGATCAAAATGTCGCTTGTGCGGTTGTATGCAAAAAAGCTCGACGAAAGTCAACACCAAGCTGAAAAACAAACAGTAGAAGAAGTAGAACCATCCAACGAACCAAAACAGCCTGATCTGTTTCCTAGCCCGGATGATTCAGGTAAATTTGTTTTTAACATGCTCAATTTACTGTGATATTTTGTCCGTGTTTGTTTTTCCTGATATTTTATTGCTTTGTGTACTAGGTAGTTAAGGCATGGTCCCGAGTGCAATATGAGATTTATATTTCCGAGTTGTTTTATTTTCTCTCTTTATTTTCACGAGCCGTGAGACAAAATGTTTTGTTAAAGTTTTTCAAAATGTTTTACTNGCTTCCATTGTTCATTGTTGCAAACCAATATACTGATCTGTGCAGCTTAGATTTAAAAGAAAAGTGCCTTGCTGGTAAAACGTCGAATCCAATTTAGTGATTCAATGGCATTATTTGAAATTATATGCTTATGCTGGAAATAACCAACAAGATTTTGGTGTTCATGTTGTTGCAAATTATCATACTGGAATAAAAGCAGGTTTTCAACAAAGTATTGAGCCTGGCCAATATTTAAGTTTCATGTTTATCTCGAAATATTCGTATATTTTATGGTATATTGTTTCATATACAATCAGAAACTAGAACTTTTCCAAAAAAAGCAAAAACTATTACAGTAAGAACATAACAATTACAGTTGTCACTAACCGTGAGAAAATTGATGCAAATGTTCTTCCTTCAATAAGTGCTCGCAACACAATATGTTCTAAACAAAATATGTTTGTTCTTGAAACTCAAAGGTTTAGCAGAGAAGAAAAGAGAGACTGCGTTTCGCATAAGCTCAATTCAAATGATGACTATTCTGTCCATTTGTCAATGGATCCACCATCCATGCACCGATCAATCGACCCATCTAATCTTCCTGTTGTTCACTTGTCTATTTATATACGTACAATAAATTGTTTAATCTAGTCGTTACTTATATTTATCCTGTTCAACAAATCAGAAGATGGGTTAATTTTGCAAGGATTTTATCTTTCCTCAATCTTCAACTTTTAACAAAATGAAACAAGTGAATATAACACAGTCGTATTTTTGCCAATTACAGTCCACAAGGAATTTCTTCCACTGCTGTTAGCAGACAATCATGTAGACGTACAAGCGATTTGCTTAAACAAAATTTGGGTATTAAAGCACCTATCTCCACACAAGAAAAAACAGGGTATAGCTTTGCAATTTGGGAAAAGGTGTTTTAGCTCAACAATTGTGGATGGAAATTTTCGTGGGCCGGAAATGCATCACTTTGCAGGACCATCACTACCATAATTTTTACAAATTTTAAAAAAATACTTCCTTTTATCATGGAGTTCCAGCTATCAGGTAGCTTCTCCCTATTTTTCTCAATGACCATGATTCGCATATGATCTATTACAATCCAAAGCTCTTCAACATAAGTACGGTTTAGGTGAAATTCAAAATAGAAAATTTTGCCACCGTCATCGACCTAGAAATTAATATCACCCCTTCCCCTACCAAGTGTCATAGCACCCATCGTCTTTATTAGCTAAAATGATTATGTTCAAGCTGTCTATTTTAAGACACTCAAGCAGTTTCAAGTTAGTTAAAGGGTACTTAGGTACCACGAATTTAAAGCAAATTCATAGGGAGCACATATCACCTTGCTGTATATCTATTCAACGAGTACATCAGTTAAAAAAATAGTCTAATTGTCACCACTATTTCTCCTCAAAATTCCTTTAAAAGCAGATTTGCGCTTTTCTTCTGATCCCCTGCACCAATTACGAGCGTCCTCTTTTGGTGAAATAATCTGTTTTTGTCCTCAGATTTTCATTATTTATTAGTTGTTTTCTGGTCTAAAAATAACATTACATTCTACACAATAAATTCGAACTTTCATTAAAAATACGAATTTATCATCTTACAGTCGTTCTCCTTTACTGATAAAGAAAAGACTAGCTCAGTGAGTATATGCCTTGAATATACAAACTATTTACAAGACACGTAGCTTGCCTATACTGTACAGGACTGAGTATCTAAAACCTTTTTCACTTCATATACTACATACTGATACACACGAAAAACAGTTTTCGCATTAAGTCTTTATGCTCGGAATACAACAAATGCGTAACAGTTTTCATTTTCGAAAATATTAAGAACTCAAAAGCACGGAAAAAATATATGAAAAATGCATTTGCCTCCATATCCTTGGCTGGATACATTTGGTGTCAGAACTGGAGAACTCTAATGACGTTATCTTTTCCTTTTATGTCGTAAGGGAGACTTTCAACTGCAAATGTTGACTACTGTGATGTTTCTGCAATTAAGCAGTTGGTTGGATGGTATTACACATATTGGAGACATCTTGTGCTGGGCTTTAATCCTTCGTCTCACAACTTGCTTTGACATATTTTCTCGGGAGTTAATTAGTGTGCCGGTGTACTTGTTTTGGACAAGGCTAACACTTATTTCTCAACAACATAATTTGGGTGAACAACCAAATATGGGTTATCTGTTTTCTCTGAATGGCCTTCACTTTTTTCTTCCATTTCTGAATCCTTAAGCGCAAGTAATATTCCGTCCTGAATAAAGATAATAAAATAGTTAAACCGTGCTCTGAATAAAACAGCTACGTGTAGCAATTAAATCCCATACTTTGATGGTTGGTTTCAAAATTAGGTCAATCTATAGTACACGAGAGAAATATTGTTTCCTGGCATTCCATGAAACCATTTTTCATATGGGGAACATGTGCATAATGTTGGATGCATAAATGAAACTACAATCAGGCATCACCATGACATCTAATATATGAGCAATTTAATGCAGAGACTATTCATACGTTGCACTGCTAACTAACGTTGAAAATGTCAAGTTCTTTTAATACTGGCAATGGAAACGGATGTTACTTAAGTCGCAATTTTCGAACTTTATTAACCCTCTGTGAGACCTAATAAACAGGAAGTAGTAATTCAAACTACATATACTGCAGAAACCAGAAACTCCAACGGAGCTGGAAATCGTCAGATCAAAAGAGTACCACAGTGCCAAGTGGTCACAGAGCTTGATATTTTTACAAGGCTGGTTCCACATAATTAAAAAGAATAAATTGTTAGAAGATTACATTTTCTTTGGGGAAGAATACAAAACAAAAAACTAAAACTAAATTCAATCTGGAGCCAGATTCTGTAGCCATGTCGTCAGTCGTCAGTTGCATCAAACAAAATGTAAGAAGAAAACGCCAAAAATAATAAAAACAGTTCCATAAAATTAGATAAATCAATCTAGATAATTAATTGTTTTTCTTCCCAGAGTTCCAACAACAATCGCAACTATTTGTCTGCCTTAATTGCTAAATTAGATAGATAATTACCTGTAGTAACACAGGTCTATGTTAAGTAACTAAATCCACAAAATGAGCCATTTTAATCCCTACTGCTAAAAAAAGCAAAAAAGCAAGAAAAGCAGAATAGCAGACCACTTACATTTTTTATTAAACGATCGAGAATTCTGTTGATCAAAAAGGTCCTTTCCTCCAGCTCAGCCTCCGTGTCTATTTGGCTCTCTATTTCCTTTAAATACCAGTTGATAACATCAGTTTTCCTTATACCAGAGTCCTCTGAAAAAGAAAACGAGAGATAAAAACCAAAACAAATAACGATGCGTCTCTAACGGGATTTTCTGTTAAGTTATGTTTACTTTAAAGGTAGAAACTTTCGCGGATTTCGCGGATTTTGGTCAAATCAGCGAAATCCGCGAAAGTTTCTACCTTTAAAGTAAAGTACTGAAGGAATTATTAATGGTGACTAATGTTGGGACAGAACAAACCTTTTATGTTGCAGCACAAGACAAGAAGATGAGCTTTGATGACAGTACTTGATTGACGTTTAACTTCTTTATAGAGATATGGAGTAAAGTTCAATAAAAATAGTTAAGGAAATATAAGCTCATTTCTCGGATTTTGGTCAAATCCGCGAAAGCTTGTCCTGCGAAAAATTCTGGAGTCCTCGATCTGCGAAAGTTTATGTCGGCGAAAAATTTCAAAACAGGTCATCCGCGAAAGTTAAAATCCACGACAAATTCCAAAACAGTGACGACCTTGCTATTATAGGTCCAAATGATAAAAGTGATGATGAAAGTGACGATGAAGAATGGGTAGCTGCAGCACATGATGACCGTGGTGCCTTTGACATGTTCGATGAAGAGAATCTTTGGAAAACTTTATTGTTTATACGTTTAACATTCTTGATATATATTTACAGAAACTGACTATTTGCTTCATTGCTTTACAAGTATTTTGTCTTATTTATTTCCATACTTTTGAAAGATTCGTTAATTTGTTTTCAGGGGAATTAAAAAATATTGTTTTCCTTTTTCAGGAACAATTAGACTAACCTTTAAATTTATTAATTTATTGCTGATTCGCGAAAGTTTCTACATTTAAAGTATAACTGTAGAAATGTATATCCTTAAACTAATTTATACATAATACAAAAAAGATAACCTTGCATTTACTATTAAAGTAAATGGAGTATCATACCGTCTGACAGATTTTCTTCTTCCTTCCTCATATGTACAACAATGGAATTCGCAATACTTTTGTATTCTTCGTATGTCAATTTGGCTCGTCGTTTTATATGTTCGGGACCAGACTCTTCTGTATGACCGTTTGTAGTGCCATTTGGTAAAGTACCATTTATCCGTGTTTCTGATTCGCCCTTTTCCTCACCTTCTTGCATTTCTAGAAAAAAGGCAAACCAATATCTCAACACTGAAGTTTCTAGCAACTACAGTAAAGCTGTTTTCCACGGAAAGCAACATAAATTGATATGATAAAACACAATATCGTGGACCGGATCCAATGGGTAAAATCTATGGCGAACAAAAAATTGTAGAAGTTACTGTCTTACAGGAATATTCTACTAGTGATGACTTCTAGACATCTATTCAATGTTTTAGGCATCGTTCATAGCATTCTGGGTAAAATACACTTATTTATACCCAGTGACAATACGGGACCAAATTTTGCCACAGATCGAATAAGTTTTTGTGAAGTTATCTATGATGAATATATACGAATTAATATGAAAATCAATCAGGAAACGTTTACATAAAATTGTTTTGTTTGGAAATATATTTTAATTAAAAGAAAGGAACAGTATTAGATTAACTTGGGAACGTAGAGAAGCAATAAACGTATAAACAAAAATGATCTCGTAATAGAAATTTTCCCACCTCTAAAGGCCAGCTTAAGGTCCAACGAAGATTGCATAATGCAAATAATTATTAAGGGCTGACCAAAAAAAATGACTTGGGACAAAGTTTGTGGTAAATTTGAAATCAATTTCGGACTGGTTCAACATACATGAAATGCACTTAAGGTAAGACACCGACGAGTTGAAAGTCAGGCATTTAGTCTTAGTTTTACAATCTGACAGAGCGCCAATTAGAAAGAAACTAACCCAGAGGGAGCAAAGTTACAAAACATTGCTGTAAAAACTTTAGTCTTTGTCTCCGCCTAAGAGAAAATGACAATATTCTAAAAAACAAACAATCTGAGCATGTCGCAGTGATAGTAGTACCCAGGATATACTATACCTTCATCAGCATTGTCAAATTGTATATCTGGAGTTTCAACACGTATTATTGATTTATTAAGTAGTCGAAAAGCTTCCTTTACATGCTTTGTTTGTACCTGGGGAAAAAACGTAATACGAATTAGAGTTGACCTTTAAAAGGTTGAAAAGTAATAGGACTACTTTTAGTGATTGAGATTAAAAAACAAGTTAAATGTTTAACAGTGGCGGAGTTAGCGGAGGAGTCTCTAGTTAGACCAAAGGCAATGAAAGCCTAACCAGCACGCGTATCGCGGTATGCTGAGGGTGCAAATGACTTTATTATGGGTGGTCATCCGTCAGTGGAAAGGAATGACAAACCACCATTGTATCTTTCCAAAAGTGGTTGTCTCATGGACAACCCAAATGCATTCGACAAAGTGAAACACGCGTGTCTGATAGCGATGCTGCAAGGACTGATCACAGACGGTTAAGATATGACTTACACTGGGAACTTACACTAGGAGCAAGCCGCCGGTGTGAGAGTGCAAAAAGAGGCTGGGAAATACTGGAATATTCGAAGCGGAGTTAGACAAGGTTGTGTCCTCTCATCAGATCTATTTAATCTATAAAGTTTGTACATTATGAGAAGTACCGAGGGAAAAAAGACGGTTTTGTGATAGGAGGGAAAAACATGAATAATATACGATATGCTGACGACACGCTCCTCATAGCCGACACTCCAGAGAAGGTACAACAACTACTTGACAGAGTCGTAGAATGAAGTGGGGCAAGGAATCTTACCGTCAAATGCTGGCTGTGCATGGCTGTGAACAAAAAGATGTGAATTTGCGCTGTAAAATAGTAAAAGATGGCGGAGACATTTAGCAGGTAAAAAAAAAAATTATCTTTGTAGTGTGATTACATCTGATGGGAAATGCTTGGTGGAAATACGGAAACGAATTGCCACGGCAAAAGAGATATTCCAGCTGAAGTTCAACGTACTGAGGAACCGAACCCTATCCTTGGACACCAGGCCCAGAGTTCTCAATGGTTACGTAATCCCAGTGGCTACATGCGGGAGTGAAGGCTGGACCATGGCACGGACCCTGTAGAAGACGCTGGAAGCAGCAGAGATGTGATTTCTACGCCGAATACTACGGATTTCTTGGGCAGAGCACACTACTAACAAAGAAGTTGGAGGGCAGCAGGATGCAAGAGAAAGCTGGTGTCCATAATTCGAAAGAGACTGCTATTATTTCTGGGGCGTATGACGAGGAAATAGGCGCTAGAAGAGTGAGCACTGACGGCAAAGATTGGTGGAAAGAAAGGCCAGGAGCCACATACACGGGAAGCAGCATGGTCTACAAAGAGCAAACTTTAGCTACTGAGGGCAGTCAAAGACAGGGGTTTGTGGAGAGGCATGATCGCCAACGTTCTGCTATGGCATGGCACCGGAGGAGGATAAGACAAAAAAAGGCGTTTTACTTACGACATCAAGACAATGCAACCTGGCTAAACTTTCCGCTAGCCGAATCATACTTTCCAGTTGCCGAACAGTAATTCGCCAAGCTGACTTTGTCACTCCTGAGCTATCTCGCTGTCTAAGATGTTTATACTGCTCAACAATGTAATCTTGACTCTCCTGTGAGATCTAGGATAAAATAATAAACCAGAAGTAGATTAATTTCTTACAAAATGCATATTTACATAAAAATTACTCTGGTGGCTTTAACAGAAAGTGTAGGCTTAATCAAAAGACCCAGACGTAAACAAACTGGAGGGAGTGGGATTACATGGAGTTGATCGCTAAAAATTCTCATGTACTTGGCTCTAACTGAAAACGATACATGCAAACATCTCCAATAAACGTCTAATCCTTTCAGTTATATAACTCGCACCATCATTCGTGATATCCGGATTGCTTGTCGTAATTTGGGGAAATGCTTTAGGAACATTGAAACTCTCTTTTAGCTTGATCTTGTAGCCTGATGCGTTAACCACGAGAATTCTAAACACCATCGGTAATGACTTCTGACGATAACTTTGTCTTTAAGTTTTGCTTTCATTCATGAAGCACTTGATAATCACGTGATAATGTACACACTAACGAATAGTTTGAGAAACTCGAGACACTATTATGCAATAATCCGTCACGAAAAATTATGTCCTAATTACCCAATCCACCCCGGTGTGTAGAAACAGGTGTACAAGATACTAATGTAGACGAAACTTCCTCTTCAACAGTTCCTTTGTCGACGCAATTTTCTTATTTTAACTGCTTGCATGTTTATCAAATATTCTCATCACTTCAAGCATTGTAGTGAAATCAAAAAAATTGCTCCTGATTAAAAGGTCATTTCCTGTTCTTAAAGAAGGCGATACTAATGAAAATTTAGGTCTAACAATTGTGTATCGTCTTAAACTAGTCACTGAAACTAAAGTAGCTATTGAAAGATAACAAGGTGTAAAGTGTTAGCTCATGGATGACGTTGATGTTCTCTTTGTGTATACTTTTTAATGTACGAATGAATAGTTTTCTTCAATAACTAAAGTCAAATGTCATACAGCAAGAAATACGTCATAAAACTGGAGTCCCAGGCAAAAAATGACTAAACATATACTTCTATAATTCGCCAACGTATTCGTTGTGATTACTCACCGATGGCTTAAACAACCTTGCGAATGTCAGGTAGCGCTGGATTTCATCCTGCATGACAAAAATGAGTAACGTTAGTATCCAAGGAAAATATGCGACCACAGTTTGTGACAAATCTTGCAAAAATAATTAACCACTAAAACTGGCTGCATTTGTTACTACCACTTACTCTTGTGTTCGAAGTTTTCTACTGAATACTCATTATCTGTTCGTCAAGATAACAAGAGTATTTTGCCAGTGTGTGCTTCCTATTTTTTTTCAGAAAATCAAAATACCGTTGACAGATAGCCTGCCAGGAAAAAGGAGCTGAGGTTAATGGTGTTCACAAAATATAGAAATATTCTGTGTTACCATTAGCCAGCTATATTATAGCTAATTGGGCGTAGTCACTAAACTGCGTAGTTTATGAAGTCTTCTAAACGGGTCCTTTCGTGATAAAAGGAGATAAAAAATTTTAATGCTTGAAAATTTTAAGAGAAAAATCTTGTTTTGGGGTGTAATTTCACTGACGTGTAAATAAATAAATAAATAAATATATATATTTAACACATCGTTTTTAAGTGCCAAAATCATGTCCTTGTTGGGAAAATTGAACGTCCTTAAGGTTCCGTAATCAAGTGTAATCAGCATTTAATTAAAAAAAAAGGAAGTAAAAAAATTACATTATTTTTTCTTTTACCAGTTACGTATTACCTAAATTCTTTTACTGAAAATATTTACATAAAAGTTACAAAAAGGTCGTCAGGCTCCAATCCTGTTTCACAACTGGAACTCAAGAGTGAATGCTTTTTTCATGATTTAGAACCATAGCAGACACAAGGCCACTACGTGTATGGAGCTCTAAAGTAAAGACAAAAAAAAGCAAGAGAAAACAGGTGTCCTTACATTTTAAAACAATCAAAATAGATGATGGATGAAGACACTGAAATGCCATAAAATTTCACAACGCAGTTCTGAGGAAAACCCCACAGTAAGAGAAAGATTTATCATGAGGGGCGATTGCACGGGGATAAGGATTCACACGAGAAGCAACAAACTCAGCTGGTAAACGCAAGAAACGGTTACCACAACACTCCCCATGATGATACTTGTTAAAAAGGCTAAGAAAAGCCTTGTTTCGTCGATGAGACCAAGGTTGGAGTGTAGCACCAAAACGGGGAACTGTCACATCGATTAACAACATCAAGAAGAGATGAAGGGGCACCTGTTCAGATTTGACAAGGGTATTCCACTATAAAAAAGATCGTTGACTTGAAGATATAACACGCCCTCAGGCGTAATGTACTTTCTGTACATAAACATAAAGATTGGTCTTATTGTTACCAGTAAAATGTTAGGACTTTAAGATACGACAGCATCTTAAACGATGTATACAACTGTATAAAGACAGACAGTAATCAGTGGAGAGGTAGTGGTTGTAAATACTACTCGCAGTTCTTTAAAACTAAAAATGACTTACAACTGAATATATTCTGTGCACAGAATCCGCTCTCCTACTATGTAAATCAATGATACGTCTTGCAATAGCATAATCTGTAACCTATAATAAAAATCCAGAAATAATATAGATGAAAAATGCAGAGCAACGGTATGTTTCTACTACAAATTTACTCAGACCCCTAGGCAATAAAACTAAATATGAAAATGATATAATATGGGTGGAGAGGACTTTTTATTGTAGTGAAGTAATAAAATTCGCATCCAACTGGATTTGAACCAGTGCCTATGGTTATCATAGCCAATTGCTCTACCACAATCATTTTTTCCCCAACTATATCTTTTACTTAAGCGCGAATAAGTGAAAGATATGGTTGCAAAACATGATTTGGTTCGCCGATTGTTCAGGTGGTGGGCCATGTTGTCATGATAGTCAAGGGCAGTGGTTCGAATCTTCTTCGGTGCAAACATATTTTATACTTTTAAAAAATACATGCATATTGCCACGTATGAGATATGAACCTGTTTCAATTTTTTCTTTTATTGTAAAAATATGTCTTCTTACCAATGCAAACCAAAACAATGACAACAACACTTAAACAATTGCCAGCTATCAAGGCAAAGTACAAGAAAGTATAAACTAAAGGGTAAATAAATGATTAAAACTACCGTACACAAACTAACATAGTCAAAAATACGCTACATTTATGTGCCAATAAGCTATAATCAAGTTAGTCCAGTCTATAACTGCACTTACCTCATTACACTCATCTACGAGGATAAAAAACAGATCGAATCTTGACATAATAGGTGCTGAAAGGTTTATATTTTGCTGCAGGAAACAAAAAGGAGAAATACATAATAAATACTCGTCAAAAATGCAAAAATAGTTAAATTGTCACTCTGTAGTCAATCCTCAAAGCAACGGACTTACTTACAAATATTATTGAATCACTTGAACTAAAGGGCATTTTAAGTATTTTTATCATAAAACCCTAGCTTAATTCTCTACTTAGTCAACTGTACCGGGCAGATGCCTGAAAGCTCTAACAAAGCGTTTAAATAATCCCTGTTTACATGCAAATTAAAAAATACCTGACTAATAAAAGCCTCGAGAGTTACTTATGAATCACTTTAATCCAGACAATCGGCAATTTCGCCGACACAGTGGTGTTCATTACAAACAATTATCTACAGCTCAGATGATACTCTAACAACGGTATCGTTTGATATCCAAATGAACAAGAACGCCTTACCTTAAGTGGTTTTGTTCTGTCATACCTTCCACCAACAGGGTTTGCAGCAGCAAGTATAGACGTTCGAGCATTTAAAGTAGCCTAGGAAAATGAAAACGTAAGCCTGACATACAGCAGGAAAGGTACTTTATTACGGATACTAAATTGTCATTAATAGCAGATATCGTCCTCGATTTGGGCTGGAGGCTTTTAAAAAGCCTACAAATGAAATTGAAACAAATTTGTAAAATTCTTTTTTTTATTTAATGGATATATTGCCTTTTTATGTCAGAAAAGGTCCCTACAAAAATGCCCTGTTTTCGACCTAGCTTCAGCTGTCTGCAATAAACTGTTTATGACTTAATAATTAACTTTTCTTGGCTGTTATCTTTATTAAAGCATTTGACCCCTACGGCTTTTGTTTTCAAGTTCTCGTTGAAATTTGTTGAGCCATATTCCTTATACGTCCTACGCATACAAGAAAAAAAGTATTCGACAGGCGGTATTCTTGCCGTTTTAACTGGTTAAAGATGCTGGTAAGGGATTCGGAACTTGTGGATAAATAACACTTTAACTAAAGTCGTTTGAATTGCAAAAAACAAAGCCCATTCATGACAATAGTCAAAGGTGTTTAATCTCTGTGATGGAAGAACTAAAATAAGGTGCGTATTAAATAACGGAATGAACGATCAAGACCACAGGATAGGTCAGTTAAACGTGCATAGGCTAAAAAAGACGGAGACAAAGTTAAGTAAAGTTTCTAGATGCAACAAATAGTAAAAGACGGGCATAGCCCCAACGAAAATTTGATTAACAGTTCTAGTTACATTCTAGTTACATTCTCTGTTATGCATAAGCGTCATAGTGATTCACGTACACAGCAATATGCAGAGTTACCCATGCGATCAAAAAGCACGAGACTGAAAATAATTAAAAGTGAAACGTAATTCAATAATTACAATGTCTCTTTTGGCGAGTAATTAAACTAGTGGATTACAATTACAGGTCCCTCTGTGTTAAGTACGTTCGAAACTTGCTAAACAAATATTATTCACTCGAACTGCCGATTATATTAACTTTGGACAGGATAAACAGCTGAACAAAGCAGGTCTGAAATCAAATAGTCTTTACTTCACAAATAAAGTTGAATAGCTAAAAATAATTGGGCATTTTATCATGCGCCCTATAACCTAAAAGTTAATCAAGTTACTTCATATAGTTGGTACCAAGCTTTCCTAAAAGAGATTACAGTAGAAAAAATAAAAGGTGATTTGAGCTCTTTGGATTATGGCACCGAGATTAGTAGGCAGAACAGTAAATTATAGCGTACAGAAGAAGCTGCTAATCTGCAAGGATCCATTTAGGGTGCGAGGCTGTTGTGTTCGAAAGTATTGCATCTTACGGGCTCTTTCTCGATGGGATGGAACTATTGTAAACTACTATCAGTTATGGGGCAAATCCTACCTTAACACCAGCTTTTGTGATAGATATTGTTTGCTGTTCCATGGCCTCATGTATAGCTACTTGATCTCTAAGATCCATTTTATCAAATTCATCAATGCAGCAGATACCCTGCAATACAAATGAAGTAACACTAGCTTCATGACAACAAATACTTCTATGGGTACAGTTTACTAAAAGGTACATGACATAACATTTTGGCTTCCAATTCAGCTGCTCCGAAGGCGATGCCACCCCGTTACATTCCCCCATGATCACGGCAAATTAAATTCCACATATATGTTTCCATCAGTACTTTTAAATTAAAACTATGAATACATTTTGAACTCTGTATAGTTATAATAACCCCCTCCTATCTTTGTTCCTAACTCCCAAAAGTTTACTTTTTGTACATATCCCTTGAATAAATAAAATCTGTTAATATCTGACACTAGAGTAGTTAACACTGAACTATTTCTATAATGATAATAATGTAAGCATAAACCTTAAAATCACCTAAAACATGACCCTAGCTTCTAAAAATGTCATTGAAAACTACGGATTTTCTAAAAGAAAATAATTTTGTTTATTTCAAACTACGAAGTTAAAGCTTTAGCAACAACAGTTGTCTAAAATTGAATTCCTGTTGACCGTTTCTTAAAGCAGCTACTAAGAAACCCCCAAAATATAAATTGGTACTCATAAATAGTGGCAGATATCACATCCTGCATTATCTTAACGTAGAGAAAACTGTCATTTGCTTAAGAATATGGTCTGGCAAGTTTAGCTAAAAATCCTACTATCGCCCTCTTGTTGTTAAGGTAAGAAAACCTTTCTTTTCAAAAAGGTGAAAAAATGCCGTGAGGGCACCACCCTGATTATAACTACCTTATTAGTGAAAATCGGGGTTATGTTTCGTCGGTTAGACTTCTCATCAAACGTAAAAAAAATCGTCACTTTTAACCGACGAAAACATTTAACATTTTCCCTTTTTCCCGAAATTTTGAAATTTAGGCAAAAAAGGAAAAAGGAAAATAAGGTGGTGTTTTCTCATTTGTTCATTTTTATTTTTCTTTGCAGCAATGTCCTGGTTAATGTCAAAATTAACATAGATAACATTCTTTGTTTTGCCATTCCCCCTTCTTTTCGATTTTTTCAGCCTTTGTGATTTCCCCAGTTTCCTTAACTACACTAGATTTATCCTCGTCCTGCTCTTCAACTTCATCAGTATACTTCGTTTCCCTATGGTAATTATGTACTTGTCATAATATTTTTACTTTGGCTATTGTTGGCATACTATCCTAATTTCCGGTATATGACCTACAATTATTTCCAAGACTGTAAAGAAAGTATTCCGTATTTTAAATGCACCGCAGCAAGCATCAATTTCTTCCGATATCAACTTCGACCAACTTCAATATCTTTCTAAGTCGTTTCTTCGTGCACAAGAAAGCCTCTGGAAGCGATTTTGACCTCGAAGCATTAGGACATGACAGAATAGATAATATACAAGCGTAATCAACAGAGTCGCGTCTGAATCCCGGATTGTGTCAAATTGTTGAGTTGTATACGACGTTAGAATCTTCAAGAAGCAAAGCACGTTCTAATGCAAGTGAAAACGTTCAAATCTAATATCTTTGGTTCCAAAGATGGCGTCGGCAAGTAAGAACAAATTGCAATATTTTAAGGATTCTTGCGACGTTTTCCAACCCTTAAAACCTTTACATGCACCCACTAACAATCTTGTAAGTGGAGAATTACAATTTAATAAAAATGAGCTGAAGAACACCCACAAAGCAACGGATAAGTACACGAAAAATGTTGAGCCTAAAACTAAGAAAGAGGTTGTCAAGTATGCTTATGAAATTGGCACATCCAATTCTTTCAAGACGTTCACCAAAGAGTACTCGAAATATGATGTCTCAAGGCCAACAGTAAATGGCGGGAAAGATTAATTTTCGAAAAGAAAAGAGTTCAAACCAAAGTTTGGTCGACCCAACCTTCTTGATGAGTACATGTTTAGTTACAAGTTGTCAATCATTATTGGTACACGCATGGCAGGTATGGCTATTGTGAGAAAACAAGTTATCAAGATATCTCGAGGTTTAGTGAAAGCTAACCATTCCAGTTTAACAAGGGAATTTGGTGGCGACTTGAAACTGACTGAAATTAAGGTGAGAACCGTCTTGGAAGTCACTGAATTGGACTAAGCAGAAAGAAACAAGTGATAAACTTGAGCCATCGAAACAACTGTTAGCCGAAGGAATATTTACGTTTCAACGAAACATTGCATTCATTATTGCTAAGCTCACAACTTGACGGATTGATTCCAACCATTGCCCATCCCTGTAAACAAACCAATTTAATACTTCTTTACGAAATAAATAAAAAACTGGTATGCTAATGAAGTGTCAATCAGTTTGACAAGAGGATCGGCGCAAAAGATGTAAAAATTTCACTGAAAATGAGCCTGATCAAGCCGCTTCATGCTTCGTGGATAACAAATTGTAGACACAATACAACCAAAAATGAGATTATTGGACCGGATTTGACAAAGTAGTGGTGGGGGTGGTGTCACAGAAGCAATTGAGAAAGCCCAGAATGAGTTGGGACGCCTGGAAAACCCTTTAAAGGAGTAAAATCGTATTCAAAAAGATTTTTTGTTACTGCATGATTTTTTTAAGTCAACAGATATTCTTGTACGCCTTATATTATGCGCTTTCTCTTTTTGATTCTATATTTACATGGTCACGCGCAGCATTTTCAAGCTATAGCTAGGAGACTGGACTTCGATTATTCAAACGTATCAGCTTTGTTCTTAATAAGTGACCTAAACTATGTCGAAAATCACAAANAGCCTGATCAAGCCGCTTCATGCTTAGTGGATAACAAATTGTAGACATAGTACAACCAAAAATGAGATTATTGGACCGGATTTGACAAACTGGATGGGGTGGTGTCACAGAAGCAAATAAGAAAGCCCAGACTGAGTTGGGACGCGTGGAAAACCCTTTAAAGGAGTAAAATCGTATTCAAAAATACTTTTTGTTACTGCATGATTTTTTTAAGACAACAGGTATTCTTGTACGCCTTATATTATGCGCTTTCTCTTTTTGATTCTATATTTACATGGTCACGCGCAGCATTTTCAAGCTATAGCTAGGAGACTGGACTTCGATTATTCAAACGTATCAGCTTTGTTCTTAATAAGTGACCTAAACTATGTCGAAAATCACAAAAAACGAAATTTCTAGCAATGGTTTACAGTTCGTCGGTTAAAATATAATGTACGGTAGCGTTCGAAAAGGTTTCCAAATAATACTTTTAATTACTACCTGGAAAAAAATATCAGAAAATAGAATAAAGCAAATTCTAAACAACAGTATAATAGACTTACATTATCTGCCAACATAAGTGCTCCTGCTTCGATAACGAACTCTTGTGATTCTTCGTCTTTTACAACTGCAGCTGTAAGACCAGCAGCGCTACTAGCTTTCCCGGACGTATATACTGCACGCGGTGAAAAGGACTCGACTTGTCTGAAATTACAAATAGGGGGTAAAAATTGAAGCAAGTAGGTCATTAGATGATGGTAAAACATGAAATAAGTATCCATGACATAATGAGTAATTGGATATATTTCATTGCATTAGCATCATCATCAGCAATTAATAATTATTTGTAAATATTATTTATTCCTATGAATAAAGAAAAGAAACAGTGTAGTAACTAAATAAATGATCAGAAAATACAGATCAACGACAGTGTGTGTCCAATCAGATTGGTTAGAACATGATGGAAAGCTTTCGGCTTTTAAACTCTTCTTTCACGTTAATTCGTGGCCGAATAAGTTCTTGCCAAATAGCTTCTAGGATTAATCCATACTGTTCACTCCGGGTAGTAGCAGTCAAAATTCTGGTGTCATTCACCGTAACTTCTTCCAGACTCTCACGCGATCTTAGGTGTTTATCAACAGGTTGAGATGGTTTCTAGTAATGTTTCAAGTGGGTATACACGTGGTGGGAAGTCCAACCTACATAGCACGATTCTCACTGTGGACACATGCAATAAACTACTCCTCTTCTCACTTTTTAGTCAACTTTTGGCTTCAAGGAGGGTAACACAGTAAATTTACGTAGCATAAGAACTGGATTTACCGGTGTTGCAGACTTCACAAGAAATCTTCAACAGTTCTGTTATTCTTCCTCGGTAATGCATAAAAATAATCTTTTTTGAAATTTCGTCCTTCGATGTTTCCGTCCGGGTTCTAGGCTCTAGTGTTGTAAAACATTATCGTCAAAATCCCCGTCAATAGCATAGTATTTGGACCTCTTATCAATTTTCACCATAGTCATTGTACTCAGGTTACAAATACGTATAACGTTTCAGTTCCATACGCAAAAGATGCCTTACAATCGAAGAGCATGTTATTACTTAATAATCAGCTGACACATTGTTACTTTCTAAATACCCGAAAACATGGAACAAATTATTATAATTGTTCCATTCAAAAGCCTTCTGACATTCTCATATCCCAAAAAACAGACGCTGAACATGTTAAGACAAAATGTAGTAGTCCACTTCCTGTTAACTAGATGGACAAGGCACACTGAAAAGAAAAGACAGCATTACATTTAAATATCACTTCTAATACGTACTTCAAAAACTGACTTTTGCCTGTACTTGGATCACCAACAATACAAACATTAATATCACCACGTAACGCTGTTCCTTCTTTGGTTCTTTTCGGGACACCACCAAAAAGCATCAAAAGGACACCACGTTTCACTTCGTCATTACCTGAAAGAAAATATTGAATCTTTTTCTCAATCAAACTGAAAGCACTGAATTCCATTCCTTGATGTTCGTAGAATCACAACTTACATTGTTACGATGAGTTACATTTAACAAATGCTTATTACCACACGCAAAGAGAATATTCCATACAATTTCTTGCCATTTGTAAAGAAAAAACAAACAAAGAAACAAAGAAACAAACAAACAAAAACAGCTATTTTTCTGCATTCACTAAATGTTGCGAAGCCTATTTTAAAATCAATTCCCCTATCATATTCCGCTTTTTTGCCTCCTGCAACTAATAATCTCTTTGGAAGAAAATATATACAATAAACTTATCTAAAAAACAAATATTCGACACATAGGGTCATAAAATACTGTGATCACAAACTACCTTGCAAGGCTTTATCAATTTGTTACCCCATATGACTTTCTACAAAAAAATGGCATTTCCTGCTTTCTCATGTGTCTGATCATATGGCAATGTAATATTCCTTTGGTAGATCGATTCACTCTCGAGCTGATTAGTCTCTGATACGTGATAACTCGTAAGCAAAAAATAACGGTAAAACAAACATAGAATTATAATGGATGCTTTGTTAAAATCACCAAAATTAATATTATCGTCAAAAGCAGTACAAGGGCTCAAACCGTTGAAATAAATCCGTTCCCAGTGGGCTTGTGCGACAGTCGAGTACCATTTTAGGGGACTTCGGAGTTCACTGAAATGCTTAATTTTCATTGAAAACATTTTAAGTGAACTTGTAATTTGGGTAAAATTACAGGGCTAATTAGGAATAGATTGTAAATAGTATATATACGTTTACCACAAAGCTATACACTTTACATAGCAAAAATTAAACAAGGGCTGCAGCTAAAACAGGCAGTAAATTAATATATTTGACCTGCGTCTTCAATTACCTTTGCGCCTTTTCAATTGCTTGTTAGTATTACCGTGGATAGAGCCGTTGGAAATAGCATGGCAATCGTTTTAATAACGGCACAATGTATATTTACATTGTAAACAAGGTTCAGACTAGGGTAAAACGGAGATAGAATGCAGCTGGTAGCAAATTCTTTCTTTGAAGAACCCATTACTATAAATATAACTTACCGTGAATTGTTGGAAACATGCTCGAAACAAGATTATGATACAAGTTTTTATCTTGACTCATTTCGTAAATTTTTCTCCATTCGTCATCTGTCATTTGGCTTTTTATGTTTTCCGCTGTCATTCCCTCTTCTGAAAAATCCTTGCCACCAAACTGTAACAACAAAACGTTAACAAAACGATAACTTGAAAGATCGCACATCGTTTTAAGGGCAAATCAAATGGTGATTTAGGTAAGTGTATCAAACATAAAGAAAAACTCCCTGTAAGTCATCGAACTATCAAGGGAGCATCTTTTACAATTTACTATCTACATATACAAGAAATGAAAGAACTTTTGTAAATTTTAAGAGATTAAGATTATAAGACAAAAAGATTACTTGGAAGATCACACATCGTTTATAGGGGCAAATAAACTGCTGAATTAGCTAACTGTATCCAACATCATGGGTGCATCTTTTACAACTTAAAATCTACTTACTCTTTTCACCCTATAGCTGTAAAACATGTATTTAATTATTGTGAGACAATTTGACGGAAGGTAGAAAAACAAAAATTGAAGTCATGCATTATAAATAAGGGTTGGGTTATTTCACAAGGCTAAGTTAATTGAGTGTAATGTATGTATTTATATGGCTGTAAGATAGCATAAAAAAAGCCTTTAAGATACAGGATAATATTTCCTAGTCGTAACACGAAAGCTGTTTTCGAATAGGATAAAAGCAAGCAGGATGATGGATAACAAAAAATAACACACAAAAAAAACCCCAAACAAATAAAGATGGCTAACTAGAATAAGTTAAATAAGACAATAAACAATTTTACATGCTAAATATTAAAATTAAAAGGGGAAGGGTGTGGGGTATAACATTAAAAGGAGTAGCTTTGAAGCATAAGTTTAACATGATAAATAATTTTAATATGCTAAATATCAAAAAAAGAAGAAGGGTGTGGGGTATAACATTAAAAGGAGTAGCTTTGAAGCATAAGTTTAACATGATAAATAATTTTAATATGCTAAATATCAAAAAAAGAAGAAGGGTGTGGGGTATAACATTAAAAGGAGTAGCTCTGAAGCATAAGTTTAACATGATAAATAATTTTAATATGCTAAATATCAAAAAAAGAAGAAGGGTGTGGGGTATAACATTAAAAGGAGTAGCTTTGAAGCATAAGTTTAACATGATAAATAATTTTAATATGCTAAATATCAAAAAAAGAAGAAGGGTGTGGGGTATAACATTAAAAGGAGTAGCTCTGAAGCATAAGTTTAACATGATAAATAATTTTAATATGCTAAATATCAAAAAAAGAAGAGGTTATAAAATTAAAAAGATTAGTATTAAAACACCACTGGAGAAATGTGAACCAAAGCCAGTACCACAAAAATAGTGATGGTGATATTTCAAATCATTCGGCCAAATTGAAATAAAATAAAATTTAATGCCAAGAGAAACAAAGGGGAACACGTTGTACCGAAGTGGTCTTAAAGCAGAACCAACACCTTAAATGGCCACTCGCTTTCAATAATATGTGATGCTTCGAGCTCAATATGACAAATTTTGCAATTTGATTTTTAACTTGACAATTAATTCATGAATACAAATAACAAGCTGTAGCCTGATACCAACAAGTAACGTGATGCGTATCACTTTTCTCACAATGAGCTTTTCAAAAAAATGAAAAAAAGCTACACTGGATTTAAATGAAAATGCTAAGCAAGTACGTACTCTTGGGTTTGTAGATGCAACACTGCATGCCAAAAAGGCTGTTCTGTAATTTAGCTCCCTGACTCCAAGTGCTTTCAGGCCTCTAAAAATGAGACAAAAAAGTGGTTGATCAACAATTTGGTAATTTGGTAAAGCTGCAAGACAGTCATAATTGGACTTTTTCACAAAGTAAATTCTAACGATCACTCCTCATTGTTTAGTTATAATTTACTAAAATCAAAAACAGATTACTGCTTCCACTATTATTCGGTATAAAATGAGTCAAAAAATTATAGTCTCTCCTTGAAATTACTTCCTAAGTAGATTCTATTTAATAGCCTATTTAACTCAAAAAAAATGTTAAAAATTATAACGAAAAAAATATTTTTTTCAAACAATATTGCTCTGCATCATGGGTCCTGAATTTAAGTCAAATACTGCCATGTAAATATTTAAAAGTTAATTCATTTTTACGAAGTACAACAAAGGTTTTTAATCGATTTCTAAATGTCCCAACATATAACTGTGCAAATTTTACCTTTAACCATGGAGTTTAGTTTTCTAACGATGGAGATTTGCTATCAGAGTTTGAATAAATATTTAGAAATGGTCGGTAAATCTATAAAAAAATAACCTTTTGTGAACCAATATTTTCCCACAAACATTGCACAAGAGGTAATCATTTATGCGTATAAAAAAAAAGTAATGAGGTGTGATTTTAATAAGCTTTCAGTTTCAGAATACGTCTCTTTTCTTGAAAAATAAGATTTCAAACCATGCAGCTTTATGGGGGTAAATAAGGACGCAATTTTCACCAAAAAGCAACGGGCAAAATTAGTGGCCCTACAATAGTAAAGGTACTTGGAACGGAAAAACCCTGTATTTCATAGGCTTGCTTGTTGTACACTGCAGGTAAACAGCTTAGGAATTCTCTAAAAATAAATACACAGACTTCAACAAAACATGGGTGTCTTTCATCATAGATGTGTTTGTACATGCACCCAAGTGCCTAAAAGCATATATTTATTTGTTACCAAATAACGATTGAAATAATCCTTTTTAACTAGTAATGACGACAACTTATCCAATACATGAACACTTAGTATTTCAAACTACCTTTAAAGAGGAAAAATGCAGAACACCATTATGGTGCAAACTACACATTGAAAAAACTAGTACATAACAAAAGGGCAGACATTTAAGGCAGCCAAGGTTACCTGACTCCTCCAGCATCGTAACTGTCACCTTGCTGTCCACGTGCCGCACTTTCTGCCTTGGCTCCTAAATGGGAAAAGAACGCAACTGATTAAAATTAAATCACCGTTAGACATAGCAGGCTGGTGTCTGCAAGGGTTAAATCAGTCTCATGGAAAAGGAGGCTAATTTAGCCTTAGCTGGCAACCTTGGTACAGATATCATCTTGATAAAAACACCGGTGGTAGTGTCATCACCACTTGACTTTTATGAATGCCCTGTGTTGTAGGCAGTGCCTACTCTTGTTTCGTCTAATAGCACCTCTATCATCGAAGGGCTCAGTTTATCAGCATGCTTATGGTCTGTGTTTAGCCAATGCTTTCGGACATCAAATTCTATATTCAATTTTTTTACGACACTTTAAACTTAACGAATTCTTTTTAGTACCAAGCAGGTCTTCAAAGGTCAGCGAGTGAGGCATTTCCGGACCAAAGACTGAGTTCTCATCGGTTGTTGTAGACTCGAGATGTGGTAGTACTAGCTCCACATATTACGAAAAAACCTTATCTGTTTTTAAAACATATTCTCTCTTAACCCTCAGTTATATTATAGTCTTCGTTTCAATTTTCATTTGTGAAAACTTTCCTTCAGTTTTACCGTCCCCCATATTCTCACGCTTTAGGAAACAAGCCCAATTGGCAATGCTAGTGACAGGGTTCAAAATTGACAGCTATTTACCTCTGCTTCGACATGAATCTACAAATCATCTGTAGGGTCTTGCTACCCTATTTGACAGTTATCTACCAGCTGTCAAGATTACTGAAACTTAAATCTAAAGATAAGCTTTACATGAACTGCCAAAATCTTTGTCTTTGCTCACTTCGATGCTCGTTACACGACTTGGCAGATCCATTCTAATAGTAGACAGACCTGGAGAAGTTACTTGCAGCTTCACCTTGCGCAGCTTGATGGTGTTCCAATACGATTTCCTGATTCAGAATCTGGAGAACTTTTACTCTTAAAAAAGTTTTTGACATATATTACTAGGCATTGCATAGCTCTATCCTCAACTTCTATTAGATCTTCTGATCATATTGTTATGATCGAGCTAAAGGCAACTGTTCATTTCATGTTGACAAGCCATATCATCGTAAGACTTAATTGAGTCAGTCAGCTGATTGGAACGGACTTGGGGACAAGACACACTGTAAAACCTGCAGCTAATATAGTTACCAGTTATCTTGCGCTTGCTTGTCATTGGATCATAATTGTGGATGCTCAGAGGGTGATACATGTGTAGTACAAGCATATGTCATTGAGATCTTTCATGTACAGATATCTCTTCAGAAGTCCTGTGGTGATGGAGTAATGGTGACGTGTACAGAATTAACAAGTTGGAGGTATGCAGTCACAATTGTGTACATATGCGGCTCAAAGCTTATGTTAACAGCGTTGTTAGTTATGTGTATGTCAAAAAAAAGGAAAATAAGATAGGGTTAAGTAAAAGTACCTTTAACCTACACCATTTCAAATTTCAGTCATGTACTATGTCTTCTGAATAAACCTTAAGGAAGTCATTCTACGGGTCCAATAGTTCAATCTTATTTCCTTTTCCAAGTCCTTGATATTTAACATGCCAATACATTGGAATGTTTCCATCACACGGCCCGTTTTGTCCTCACTTGCGTTTAAAAAGATAAAAAATAATCCATACACCTATCCCTCTCCCAATATCTATCTATCTATCTATCTATCTATCTATCTATCTATCTATCTATCTATCTATCTATCTATCTATCTATCCATCTATCTCTCTCTCTCTCTCTCTATCTCTCTCTCTCTCTCTCTCTCTCTCTCTCTCTCTCTCTCTCTCTCTCTCTCTCTATCTATCTCTCTATC